>SKCR01000159.1:0-566477 GCA_019454045.1 Zanthoxylum bungeanum
CAAAGGATATCAATTCTATGATCCCGAGCATCGAAATGTGTTCATAGCTCGTTTCGCCAGATTTCTTGAAAAAGAATTCTTGGCAGAAAGTTGTAATCATAGAAGGGTTGAGCTTGATGAAGTTCAACCTATAGATGACAGACCGATAGAGGAATCAGAAGTTCAGACAGAAGCAGAACCTTCTAGTTCCACTCTCCGTAGGTCTACTAGGATATTAGACCTCCTGAGCGCTTGTATTGGATACAAGACAATGGTCTCAATGTGCTTCTCATGGAGGAGACAGATCTGTATACCTATAGAGAAGCAATGTTAGACATTGATTTCGCTAAATGGCAGGAAGCCATGAATTTCGAAATGGACTCTATACATCAGAATCAAGTATGGGACTTGGTTCCGCTTCCTGAGGGAATTGTTCCCGTAGGTTGTAAATGGGTTTACAAAAGGAAGCGTGGGTCTGATGGAAGGTTGAAACCTTCAAAGCCCGACTGGTTGTTAAAGGTTACACTCAAAGGCCAGGTGTGGACTATGATGAAACCTTTTCACCGGTAGCGTTGCTAAAGTCTATTAGGATTTTATTGGCTATCGCTAATTACTATGACTATGATATTTGGCAAATGGATGTTAAAACGACTTTTCTTAATGGATTTCTTGATGAAGAAATCTATATGGAACAGCCATAGGGTTTTGTCTCCAGCCAAAGTTCGGCATGGTTTGTAAGCTTAAAAGTCCATTTATGGGCTTAAACAAGCTTCGCGGAGTTGGAATCTTCATTTTGATGAAGTAATCAGATTGTCTGGTTTTCTCAAAAATGAAGAAGAACCTTGTGTTTATAAGAAGGTTAGTGGGAGTATGATCGTCTTCTTAGTGCTTTATGTTGACGACATCCTGATCATTGGAAATGATCTTGGAATGATGCAGGGTGTTAAAGCATACCTCTGTAAAAAATTCTCCATGAAAGACTTGGGTGAAGCTTCCTATATACTCGTTATTAAAATCTATAGAGATAGAGAAAGGAAGCTGATTGGGTTATCCCAATCTTCGTACATAGATAAGATCCTAGAAAGGTACAACTTTAGCAATTGTAAAATTGCTATATACCTTTTCGACATGACATTCATCTTTCGAAGAAGATGTGTCATCAGACGGAAGATGAAAAGGCTAGAATGTCCAGTCAACCTTATGCATCATGCTTATGAAGCATTATGTATGACATGTTATGTACGAGGCCTGATATTAGCCATGCAGTAAGCGTTACTAGCAAATATCAGTCAAATCTAGGTAACGACCATTGGATAACCATTAAACATATCCTAAAGTATCTAAAAGGTACTAAGGATAATTTTCTTATTTATGGAGAAGTGATTTATAGATAAGAGGATATACAGATTCTGACTTTCAGTCTGATCCTGATGATAGAAAGTCTACTTCAGGTTTTGTATTTACTCTTAATAATGCTGCAGTCAGTTAGAAATGTTCCAAACAAGGATCAACAATTGATTCCACAACTGAGGCGGAATATATTGCGGCATCAGATGCAGCAAAAGAAGCTATATGGATTAGAAAATTTATCACTGAATTGGGAGTCGTCCTAGCATCGCGGATTCGATCCCGTTGTTCTGTGATAATAGTGGTGTCGTTGCACAAGCAAAAGAACGCAGAGTGCATCAGAAATCGAAACATGTGGAACAGAAGTACCACATTATTCGTGAGATCATCGCTCGAGGAGATGTTGCTACATGTAAGATATCTGGAGAAGACAACATAGCAGACCCGCTTACGAAGGTCTTGCCTCCGAGACTATATCATAGACATGTAGAGGCTATTGGTATTAGATACCATCAAATTTGGCACTAGAGCAAGCGGGAGAAAATGTTGGAGTTGGTGCTCGGCGGGCCAAATTTGTTGTATTTATTATAAATACGATGTACATTATATTTTTATGAATAAAACTAAGTAATATTCATCAATATAATCTATATATGGTAAAGGCTTGAATGACCGTAGAATGAATAGTTGTGACATAATTATAAAAGCGCCGTAATTGTTACGGAGAAATGTAACAATATAATTCATTCTTTAAATGTTCCTAGTCAAGGTTTACATATCTGGTCGGTTAGTAAACATGTGAGACCGGTACGTGTCGTATATTAGAATTGTTCTAATGGTTTTTTCTCAGTAAACCATGAGTCTTGGGAGACTCATATAGACATGTAGGTATTTATTGGATTAACTAAACGACTCATTTAAAGATTCCTGATAGATGGTACACCAACGTCAATAGGATTTTTACGAGTCAAATAGCATATTAGCTCATTTGACTTGAGATACCACTGTGGATATATGAGATATCATCCATACTTTGATGACAGTCACGTCAACGATCTTTTTAGATCAGACCTCCACCTGTTCATTGGATATGGACTGATACTCACGATATCCTGTGATGTATCCAGAGAGGATCTTTCAGTCTCGTGTACAGGATTTAGGTGTCCAATTTATGATTCTTTGAAATTCTTGGCTGAGGTATGATTCGGAAAAGAGTTCTGAATATTTGTTAAGAATCTTAATTATGTCGCGACACATGAATTGTTCATAGCGGAGATTTGACGTTTAATCTATATCTCCGGAATAATTCGGATAACCTATGACAGAGGGATTATTATATGTGATGACTTCGACTTGAATGGTTCAACTCAATTATCTGTGGTCGTCGTAATTTGTAAGTGGACAAATTACGGACATGGAAATGGTTTTCGTGACAGATAAACTTGAACCTAGAGAGTCCCACAATATAAAGTGTACTCGTTGAGCACTTGGACAATTAATTATGGATATTCAGATTATTCATAATATACATGTGCGTATTAAATAATGTGTATTTGTATACGATACATAATTTAGATTAGATACACATTATTAACCTATTGGATTTTGACACTTGATTTATTATTATTATTAGTTAATTAATTGTTAATCAATTATTAATAATGATATATTGGAAGAATATTCTTGGAATATTATTCCATGGTATTATTTTATTTTTGTTAATTAATTGAATAAATTAATTAATGTTAATCATAATATTATTAATTAATAAGTTAATTCATTCTTAATGCATATATTATTGGATATTCTTATTAATTTGGCAAAATTTGATTTGTCAAACCATGGTATTTGACACATGGATTATTAATTAAATAAAATCAAAATAATGCCAATTTTGGATAAGATCAAATTGTGTCAAAATAATGGCCACAAAAATTATTATTTTTTGGAAAATAATTCCCCAAATTCGGCCATTTAGGGTTTATAGCATATAAAATGAAACTTGCTTCATTTTACAAGTTGGTGACTCTCATGTGTTGAGAAATAAAAAGAAAAGAGGGGTTAAGGTTTGAGAATTAATCTAACAACACCGAGGAGAAAGAAATTAAAATTGGAGCTTGGATTAAGGTAATTAAAGTTTCCAATTTCCAATTTCTCATTTTGTTTCAAAGCATGATAATACATGAGATATGTATTTTATATGTTTTTAGTATATATGAATCTTGAATATATGTTTGAAAAAAAAACTTGGTGTCAATTGATTAATTAACCTTAATAGTTTTCTTTTAAAGCATGTGTAATTTGGATTAATTAGGAAAATAATTCAAGAATTAAAATTGCCATCCTAGATTGATTTAGCCACTCCAAGGTTGCCTAGAATTATTCATGGAACTTTGTATTGTGGTGATTAAATTTGGTGTAAATTAATTGGATTAATTTTGTGATTAAATTGATTGAAGCATGAAAATGGAGAAAAAGTAAAACTGGATCAGATCTGGTTATGATGCTTAAAACATAATATTTTGATGTAAAAATATGTTATTTGGATGATATTGGAATGTGTATTGGGTGGTGGATAAATTACAGAAATTGTTCCAGGCGAAAACGCGAGAAAACGGCGAAATTCACGTTGAAACGGACTTACCGCACGCCGGCTGTGATCCCAGCGAACTGGGAACTGTTCGGGCAGCCCAAGGGCTGACCGAACACTGCCCAAATGTCTGGGATGGCCCGGCTCGGCGGCTGGTCAATCGGTTTGACCGTTTGCCCGTTACGCGTAGATTTGTTGAAAAATGTTTCGTAAAATAATTCACCGTGTAACAAAATATATTATGTTATTAAATATTAATAAATAATATATTTAAACTTATTTGAGTGAATTATAAATATTTGATATTAATTAATTTTCTCGGAAAAAGTTTTAAAATGTTTAAAACCATTTTTGCCCTCCGCCGCGAGCTTCCGCTGCGCTTACCCCAACATTCTCTTCAGCATTTAAACCTTACAATCTTCCTTAACTCTCATACAGTGCCTCTACGGGAGACTCATCATCGGGCCATGAAAATGCAATGTCTACAGCTTGTTCCATGCAGGTTTTCATCAGTTTGGCATGCACCAACATGGTAGGTCTCGGCTAGATTATTGAGTCGATTGGAATTCTAGTCGACTGGACCTTGGGAGCGAACTTATGTCCGGTCGGTTGCTTCTTCAATGGGATAAAGGCTCAGCCAATTGGGCCAATCTAATTGTATCGCGTTGAGATATATTTTACCCTAACATATTGTTCCTCACTCTCCAAGTTAGAGTTGTTGTCTATGAGAGTATTTGGTAAAAACTAGTCGAGTCAACTAGAATGGGTGATGGCATTGTCGAGTTGACTTAATGTCAAGTGTACACGATGGGTGTCCAAAGGGCCTTAGCTGGCTTGAGTGGAGTTTATCAAACTAGACGATGGTCTTTCCAACTCGATTCCAGTCGACTGGACCAGATAGAGGTCTAGGACTTACGTGGATTTGATGATAGTCTTGGGGAGTGTCTCATCGATAGGACCAGATGAAGGCCCATGATTCTCTTGATCTCGATGAAGGTCCTAGGTAATATCCCGTTGAATGGACTAGATGAAGGCCCATGAGAAGTCTTCAGTCAACTAGACCAGGTAAAGGTCTATGAGACGTCTTCAAGACTGGACTAGTTAAAGGTCCAAATGAAGTCTTAGGTAACTAGACCAGATGAAGGTCCATGAAATTTCAGTCGATGGAGATTTATGGGGAGTTTTTTTTTATGGTGAAGTTGAAGAGTCTCAAGTGTTTTGCAATACAGCTGTAATTTGGCTTGAAGTGACCTGGAGGGAGATGAATCACTAGCGTGGCAGGAAATGGTTTTCAAGTGGTTCGAGGTAACTCGAGGGCGACACATGGCCTATCTGGCTTTATATAACATATGTAGGGTCACTTTCCACTTCATTTTAAAACTTCCAAGCTTGTGGTGTTTGAGGAAAGCTCTCTCTTAAGGTAATTTCTTTGTTCTTCTTCTTGTTCATTCTTTAGTTCTTATTGTTTTTCATCAAGTAAGCTAGTTGGATTCGTGTGGGTAGAGATTTTGATTGAATTGTGTTTGTAGCTTAGGGTAGTTTTTAATCCATTTTATAGAGGAATATTTTAGTAAGACTTGTTTTGTACATTATGCACATGACCGTAATGCATTTTATGAATGTGCATGAGTTCTATGAGCTTAGAATACTTGAATTATCAACATAATTATATTGAGAGTCCTAAGCTATAAGACTTCATTTGATTTCTTCATTGAGCGCTTAAATCTTCACATTCAATTTGCTTTAATATTTTTTATATTGCTCGCAAATGCGCGTCGAAGTCTCTAGCATTGCATCATCAAAATCCTTCATCGAGTGCAGTGGCGCTTACAATCTCCCTTTTTGCGATGGCAACATTTAAAACTTGTGAGCTTTAAAATTTATTGACGATTATAGATCCCCCTCAATATTAGCTCCCCTTCAACATGTGACTGTCTTTCAATATTGCTCTATAAAAACTTAGACAAACATATTAGTAAAAATTTACTCCCTCTCAACACGGGGTCGGGATCGCACAAGTTTCACAAGTTTTATCTCATCTCTATGAGTTCCCCCATTTTCCATTTGTAAAAATAATGGAGAAGAAAAGATTAAGCACTAAGATATATAAACAAAAATGTGCACAAAACATAATAATAAAGATCATAAACATGCACAACTAGCATTTTATCCCCTACAAAATGATTTTTCAAATAAGTTTTCATGTAGTAAGGCCTATATCCTAAACCCTCTATTTTGAAAATATATCTTTGGGATCCAAGTAACATTTAAAATTTTTTCTTTCCTGAAGTGAATTTTGTTACTATTGAATGCAAATCAACAATCTTTTTATTTAATGCAACATTTTCATTACAAGTTGCACTCACAAGCATTAGATGGGCTAGATGACATGCTAGACATGCTCTTTTAAAGTTTTAAAATCTCATATTTTAAGCATACAATTTCCTTTTCATGCATTTCATTTTTCTCAACAATTGATGCTATTGGCTCTAAGAACATACCAAGGATCTATTTAAGCATAAAAGATGTGAATACACAAAGTCAGATAGTGGAAAATATACTCACTTTGATCGGTTTCTGGGATGTAGGAAAGTTCAAAACTTTTGCTCTTTTGTGTAGTGCTCCAAGCTCCTCATTGTATGAATGGTATAGCTCCAAGCCTTGAACTTTGATTCCAAACTCAATGGGAAAGTTTCCCTAACACCTTTGTTTGCTCCTTGGAAGTGCTAGCATGAAGAAAAAATTGCAACAAATTTTCTTCTTGGAGAGGGAGGCTCACGACATTGAAGGTTTGTGAGAGAGGGAGTTTGATTTTTGTGTTTTGTGTAAAAGGTGAAATGATTTTCCACATATACCAAAAATCAAAGTTTGGTAAAGGTAGTTCAACTTTTAAAATAATATAAGGAAGTGTAATAAATAAGTCATCACCAACTAACAACTTCCATCAACTAAAAGTGATGAAGTTGACTTGTGATGTGACTTGATGTGGCCCTAATTTAATTCAAAATCCGAGTGGGCCCGAAAACACATTCTTGGCTCGAGTTCTTTAATTCTAAATTAACAAATTTTCCGTTGCGACTTAATTAAATCAAATTTAATAAAATAATAATGTCTCGCAAAATTATTACGTAAGTCGCTTCCGAATTATTCTAAATTAATTGGTTTGCCCGAATTAAAATCCAATTTTAATTCCGCTTAGAAATCTAATTTCATTTATATATCAAATTTATTATTTTAATTTTATCGATTAATCCAAATTAATCGTTCTCTCTCTTCTATTCGAATTTTATCCCAGATAAATTCTCACCGTAATTAATCCAATATTAATTTTCTCTCTCTTCTAATTAATCCAAGATTAATTATGTTCGAGTCAAACGTCATCGGTGAATCTTCGGGAAGCGACCCATGAGATCCATGGATATGTTGGCAGTAAATTCGGTCGTCGGACTATCCGAACGTGCGTACCCGTTACCACGTTCTTAAGATTTACAAGACATGATTGGCTTCATGAGTGTCTACCCAATTCTCAAGAAATATTCTTTTAAGGAATATATAATCTTTGTCAGGCGTAGTATACGTAGTATTGCGTATTGCGATCCAGTATCGGATGTCACATGCAAGGCCCGGGTCTGGAATAATGTCTGCCTCGTACGAAGCATATATCAGATCACTAGCAACTAGTCTCTTAAATCAGATAATCATGACCTTGTCATATTATCCCGATAATTTCAACATAATAGAGAACCAGTTATATATCCCTGCGTGATCATCATCTCCATATGACTAAAGTGATACTTCCGTCTTGACATCACACCCAATACATTATGATTCTCAATAAACCCAGAAGAGACGTACACAAACCTGATAAAGTCCCGGATGACCAAAACCAAAGCGTACTGATTGTCGCAAGTATTAGCGATGCAAGTCTCAGGTTAAGACCAAATACACCTACCCTGATGCGGATTCCCATAGACACATAGTCATACTACCAATGGGATTCCACGGAGTCTATCCAGAGCAAAGCTGTTTCTATACCATTGGTAAACATAACCTCCTATCACACTTGCATAAGTATCCAATACTTAAATATATGAGAACTATGCTGTTATGCTTCCATAACACCCACAAGTGCAATACTAGTTTATTTCGCATTATCGATGTCCAGTCTCGATAATGCTACGACTAGGGATATTTAATGATTAAACCTTTGTGGATTGATATCGTCTCATATTTTATTTATCCGAAACTAATCATAAGGACTTCTATAATTTATATATCCAAGTAAATAAATTACAAAATGATAAAAGGGAAATTTCCTTTGTCACATAGTTAATTTGTACAAAAAACCACAATGTCTTTTACAAATTGTGATGCTATGGGTCACAATTGTCCAACAATCTCTCACTTGGCCTATACCCAATCACTCAAGCATCTAACAAATGAATTATGTACATGTCGCTCAAAATTTTGCTGAGGAATGGCTTTCATCAGTGGATCTGCAATGTTGTCATCTGATGCGACCATCTTGATCTTCACATCGCCACGATGTATGATCTCAGGAATCAAATGGAAACGTCGAAAAACATGCTTGGATCATTGATGAGACCGTGGTTCCTTAGCCTACGCTATAGCCCCGTTATTGTCACAATACAATGGAACGGGCTCAGCTGCTAACGGAACTACTCTTAATCCAATTAGGAATTTACGGATCCAAAAGTAATGTATTCCGCTTCTGTTGTTGAATCGGCAACAGTCTCTTGCTTGGAAGATTTCCAGCTTACTGCTCTGTTGTTCAAACAAAATATGTACATGGATTGCGACTTACAGTCGTCTTTATCGGTTTGGAAACTTGCATCGGTATACCATGTTACCTCAAGTTCTCCATCTCCATAGATTAAGAAAGCATCCTTAGTTCGTCTAAGATACTTAAGGATGTTCTTAACCGCCATTCAGTGACCATCACCTGGATCGGCCTGATAACGACTACACATGCTCAAAGCATACGAGACATCATGTTGCGTACATATCATGGCATACATGATCGATCCGATTGCCGAAGCGAACGGGATCCGACTCATGTTGTCTCTCTCATCTTGAGTTTTAGGACATATGTCCTTAGATAGAGTGACGTCATATGACACTGGCAACAGTCCCCTCATAGACTGATCCATGTTGAATCTCTTCAACACTTTGTCAATATATGTACTCTGGGAGAGTCCAAGCAGCTTTCTAGATCTATCCCGGTAGATATTTATTCCTAGAATAAAGGATGCTTCTCCCAGATCTTTCATGGAGAATTTTAATGAAAGCCAAACTTTCACCGATTGTAGCATGAGAATGTCATTACCCATAAGCAATACATCATCAACATAAAGGACAATGAATGTCAGTGCGCTCCCACTAACATTCTTATATACACAATGATCATCCTCGTTTTGAACGAAATCATATTCTTTTACGATCTCATCAAAACGTTGGTTCCAAAAACGCGATGTTTGCTTCAATCCATAAATGGATCGATTTAACTTGCAAACTTTTTTTGCATGTTTTGGTACAACAAAACCGTCAGGCTGTAGCATATAAACATCCTCCAAAAGGTTTCCGTTAAGGAAAGTGATTTTGACGTCCATTTTCCATATTTCGTAATCGAAGTATGCAGCAATATCAAACATTATCCGAATGGAATTAATCATGGCAACAGGTGAAAACGTTTCGTCGTTATCGACACCATGTCGTTGATGATACCCTTTCGCTACAAGCCTAACTTTTTACGTTTGTACGTTGCCATCCATGTCAGTCTTCTTCTTGAAGAACCATTTGCAACCAATAGGCTTTACGCCTTCTGGTGCATCAACCAGTGTCCAAACTTGGTTGGTGTACATGGAATCCATTTCGGACTTCATGGCTTCTTGCCATAAGGCGGAGTCGATATCTTGTATGGCTTCCTCATACGTAGCCGGCTCGTTATCCTCAATAAGATTAATATCTACATGAGGTGAGATCAGAAACCCATACCTCTCAAGTTGTTTTCTGACTCTCTCCGACCTACGTGGTTCTTGTGTATTCGAATATTGTGGTACAGTCTCATCCCTGATGAATTGTTCATGTTCCGTTAAGGATTCTGTGTCAGGAATAATATCACTCTAATTTTCATCGAGTTATACTTTCCTCCCACTTACCACAGCATTTAAGAATTCATTTTCAAGGAAAACCGCATGTAGAGCAACAAATACTTTGCTCTCTTGTGGGTTGTAGAAGTAATATCATTTGGTTTCCCTAGGATAACCTACAAATAGACACTTATCCGACTTGGGTTCTAGTTTGGTACCATCCAAACGTTTAACGTATGCCCAACAACCTCAAATCTTCAGGAATGAGAAACCTGGTTTCTTTCCTGTCCATATTTCATATGGAGTCTGTTGAACAGACTTCGACGGAACCTTATTCAAAATAAGTATTGCACTATTCAATGCATATCCCCAGAAGGAAATAGGTAGCTCAATGCGACTCATCATTGACCTTACCATGTCCAACAAAGTTTGGTTTCTCCGTTCGGACACACCATTTAATTGCGGTTTTCCGGGAGGAGTCCACTGTGAAAGAATATCATACTCTTTCAAGTAATCAAGAAACTCATTGCTTAAGTATTCTCCACCACGGTCCGACCGTAATATTTTAATATTTTTGCCGGTCTGTTTTTCTACCTCGTGTCAAAACTCATTGAATTTCTCAAAGGTTTCCGACTTGTGTCTATAAGATACATATAATCATAACGCGATGCATCATCCGTAAAGGTTACAAAGTATTCGTATCCTCCTCTAGCCTGACTAGACATGGGCCCACAAACGTCACTATTAACAAGGGCTAACAGTTTGGTGGCACGTGCATCTTTACCGCTAAAAGGTGTTTTAGGCATTTTTCCTAATAAACAAGATTCGCAGACGTCATATTAATTTAGATCAAATTCGTCCAAGTACCCACTATTTGAAAGTGTGAATATGCGAGTCTTGTTACTATGTCCTAGACGACAATGCCACATATATTCATCTTTGTTACTTAATTTAACCCTTTTGTTTGTTACATTATATGTTTGAGATTGATTTATATTCAAAATATAAAGACCATTATAAACATCAACACTAGATATCTCAATATCATTTTTATACAAAAAACACCCAGTGTTTCTGAATACAAAAGTATACCCACATTGGGCTAAACAAGATACATAAATAATATTCCTAGTCAAACTAGGTACATAATAACAGTCTGAAAGATTTAGTACATGCCCCGAGAGTAGTTCCAAAATATAAGTCCCAACAGCTAAAACGACGACTCTAGTCCCATTTCCAACTCGGAGGTCTATCTCTCCTGAAACCAGTCTCCTGCTAATCTGCAGATCATGCACATCAGTACATATATGAGTACCAAATGCAATTTTAAAAACTAGTAGTAGACATGTTTATTTCTATAACAAACATACATAAAGCCGGTGTCTTGCCCGCTTTCTTTTCCTTCATCTGCGCCTTGAACTCACGGCAGTCACGCTTCTAGTGACCCCGTTTGCCACACTGCATGTAGATATCTTGGGATTTGTCATTTGCCATCCCAGAATACTTTGATGATTTGACCTTACCCTTCTTCTTCTTCTTCTTCTTTACACCTCCAGTAGTTTTTGGCCAAGCCTTGGCAGATTGAGATGTTGAAGTGAAGTGCGCCTCGCGCTTCTTGCCTTTCAGCAGCTCTTTTTCTGCTTCACGCAGCATAGCCATCAACTCTCCAAGAGTATGATCTTGGTTCATCATATTATAGTTCATGATGAACCCGCTCCAACTGTCAGGAAGAGACTGTAAGATCAAACTGTAAGATCAAATCTATAGAAGTCTCAGCCTCAAAGGTTATGCCTAGCTGACCCAGCTGTTCTATGTCAGCAATCATCTACGACACATGGTGCTCGACAGATGTACCATCTTACATGCGAGAGCGAAAGACCTTCTTCTGCAACTCATACCTCTGCGATATAAGATTACATCGGTGAAGGTCTTTCAATTTCGCCATCATTTCATAGGGATCCAATCCCTTGTTTTGACGACGGAATTGTGGGGTCATTGCAACAAGAATGACGGATTGAACAATTAAGTTTTCATCTTTATGAGTCTTCCAAAGCTCGAGCTTAACTGGCTGCTCAATTCCGGGCTTAGGCCCAAGAAGTCTCTCTATCGTATAGAGTAATCTTTCAGCCCCCAGGACAATCCTGAGGTTCATATCTCAGTCAGGAAAGTTATCACCCATGACGATGCCTCTAACACTGTTCTTTCCTGTCATCTTAATTGCAATAGTCTAACTATTCAATTAACAATTTTGGGTACAATCCAACTGTTACAATAAAATATTATTCCAACTAATAAATATATAAAATGACGAAATAATTTGAAATCGTGTATTTGGCGAGTATTTGAACGAAATTGCAAATTAAATACTGGCCTCCCACTAATTTTCGGCGAGCCTCTAACCTTCTGTTGATTACTCAGGAAACCTAGTTTCCTAGTGGGCTAGGATCCCGTTAAATAACACACAACCTTGACTTTGGCCGACAAGTTGTATAGTATTTAACTAGGTAGATCTCTAAGATCAATTGGATCTCATCCAATTCCTAAATCCGGTAGGTAGACCTCCAAGTCTGAAATATATAAAAAATATATATGCCAATATATGCCAATATATTTTCCTAACCTTTTCCTCTGAATCAATTAAGCCTTGGCTTTGGCTCCACAAGCTTAATGATTCCAGTTAAACGGGACCCATTGACTGTGGAAAGCTTCGTAATCCAATTTCGATGAACAAGAAGTGACCTTGACTTTGGCCAACAAATCACAACTTGCCCAAGACATGCGATATGGAACAAAGCTTTCATGCATCTGTTGGACAATTGTGACCCATAGCATCATTATTTGTAAAAGACATTGTGGTTTTTTGTATAAATTAACTATGTGACAAAGGAAATTGCCCTTTTATCATTTTGTAATTTATTTACTTGGATATATAAATGATAGAAGTCCTTATGATTAGTTCCGGATTAATAAGATATGAGACGATATCAATCCATGAACGGTTTAATCATTAAATATCCCTAGTCATAGTATTATCGAGACTGGACATCGATAATGCGGAATAGACTAGTATTACACTTGTGCGCGTTATGGAAGCGTAACGACATAGTTCTCATATATTTAAGTTTTAGATACTTATGCAAGTGTGATAGGAGGTTGTGTTTACCGATGGTACGGAAACAGCTTCGCTCTGGATAGATCCCTCAGAATCTCATTGGTAGTATGACTATGTATCTATGGGAATCTGAATCAGGGTATGTGTATTTGGTCTTAACCTGAGACTTGCATCGCTAATACTTGCGACAATCAATACGCTTTGGTTTTGGTCGTCCAGGGCTTTAACAGGTTCTGTGTACGCCTCTTCTGGGTTTATTGAGAACTGTAGTGTATTAGGTGTGATGTCAAGATGGAAGTATCACTTCATTCATATGAAGATGATGATCACACATGGATACATAACTGGTACTCTTATATGTTGCAACTTTCGGGATAATATGACAAGGTCATGATTATCCGATTAAAGAGACTAGTTGCTTGTGATCCGATATAAGCTTCGTACGGGGCATACACTATTCCAACCCCAGGCCTTGCATGTGACATCTGATACTGGATCACAATACGCAATACTTAGTATACTACGCCTGACAAAGATTATATATTCCTTAAAGAATATTTCTGGAGAATTTGGTAGGCACGGTGTTTTGCTAGAAGCCAACCATGTCTTGTAAATCGGTAAGAACGTGGTACGAGTGTAGACAACAGGAATCGGCGACGCTGTTCTAGGCTCGCGGCCTAGTTGGGAGTACGAAATAACATGGAGTCGCCACCCGGCGTGAACCGGGATAAAGATTTAAGGCCGCACTCACCCATCGCAAGGGAAGACCTCAAACCGTTGGGTTCGGAATGGTCCCTTACTTATGTCACTTGTGATGATATGATTTGTGCAATTAATCAACCGAGTCTACTCAATAATCATGCTCAAGGGTACTTAGATCTAACATGCTTTCATCCAAATAACTCCACGCAATATAACACAACAAGTATATTGAACCATTAAACCAAAGTAAACAAATAACTAATTAAACATAAACATAAACTAAACGAAACATCATGCATAAAGAATGAAGAAACAACATGCCTAAATAACACAATCATGCTTTGAAAATTAAATAACAAGACTAAATTAAATCATGCTTAAAATAATAAATAAACGGCCTAGAAACTATAACATGCTCAAATACAAATTTTGGATGAGATGAGATATATGTATCTTAAGTGGTACGTGGAGTTGTATCCCGAGTGCAGACCGCAATACCGTCCATTCGGAATCGGCTACGGAATTTACGTCCGGGTTTCCATCCGATATACCACAAAAGGGAACACATATCCCGCTCATCCAACAATCACATCAGGCTCCAACGACTCTCATGCAATAATATTCTAATTTTTAAAACGAAAGATATGAGTTAAAATGTGCCATCAGGTCTAACCTCTTTTGTCGTCTCAAGAAAGGGCATTACACGGCCGTCGGAAGGGTTGATCTTCCGCAACTTTTTTGGTTCACTAATCCAATGTTTTTCCTCGCTGTTTCGCTGTTTTAGACTGCTGTTTTCACTCTGTTTCGCTGCTGTTTTTGTTGTATTTTCGGGTCACTATTTTTGGTAATTAGGGGACTGTTTTGTGGGTTATTTGGACTGGTTTGGGTTGCGGTTTTCGTCACTGTTTTGGGCAGTTTTTGGACTGTTTTTCAGTGCAGTTTTTGGGGGCAGTTTAAGGTTTATTTGGGTGGCAGTTTAAGGTTTATTTGGGTGTTTTATTTAATGTGGCTAGTGGGCTGTTTGTGAGGCGTGGGGCTGGATGTTAGCGTGAGAGCGGTTGGGCTTGTGAGGTCCAATCGTGAGTAGAGTTGGCGAGAGGGTAATGAGAGAGAAGTTGTGTCTTCACGTGGGCTCTTGTGTCGGTTCAGTGTGTGTGAGTCTTGGTCAACGTGGCTTTTCGTGAAAGAGGGTTTGAAGGCTAGTGGCTTACGTGTTGTTGCTGTCGTGTGAAGATTGTGAGATTTGAGAGTGGTGTGGCTGCGGCGTCGTGTGAATGGTTTGCAAAGAGTGAGTGGCGTGAAGGATCCCAAATGGTGCGATGGCTGATTTGTTTATAGGTTTAGTTGGCTTACTTTTTGGTCATTTGCGAAGACTGTCCGAAGGGTTCTGTTGTGCTTGTCTTTGCTGGCTTGTTCACGGTCAGTCTGGGTAACGAGTGGGAGAGAGAGACATGGGGTCGTTAGGGTTTGTGTCCTGAGTGTTTAATGGTTTAGGGTTCTGTCAATGCCGAGAGAGGAAGGAGCCGAGTGATGACGGTTTACGTGAATGAGCAGTTTGTTGGCTGGGTTGAAGGGCTGCTGTGTGGCGTGAGTAAGGGTTATCTTTGTTTAGTTATTAGGGGCTGCCGAGAAGAAGAGAGTGGCTTTGAGTGAGGGCTGTTTGTGGGTTTTTTTAGTCACGGCAAAGGAGGGCTAATGGTGCGTCTAAACTGGCTGTATTGAAGGGTTTGTTCTCGGTTTGTCTGGCTGGTGGCGTGAGCAGGCAGTGAAGGCTAGGTGGCTAATGGGAAGGGCGTGAGTGTAGTGGTGTGAAATTGTGAAGTGGGGGGTAGAGAGTAAGGTGCTGTGTGGTCAGTAGGGTTTGCCGAGTTTGTTTAACGTGGCCATACATGGGAGAGAGAAGGGTTTATGGCTGTGCATGGTGTAACGTGAAGCAATGAGGGGATTTGCGAGAGATGGGCGTGAAGCAAGGGTGCAGATGTGAGGGCTGACGAAGGACAGTGCAAGGGCTGTTAGGATTAGTTTTAGGTTTTATGTGTGGTTGCTTGGAGAAGCCGGGAAGAGTGTTTTGGGTTCTTGTTGTTTGTTAAAGGGGGGGCTGCTCGGTGATGATAAGAAAGGAGAAGGTCTTTAGGGTTTAGCTTTGTTTTTCATGGAGAAGAGGGGCTGCTCGGTGAGAGGGGTGTTTACGTGAGAGAGAGAGAGCTGGGAGCAGTTCGTATTGCCGAGAGAGAGATCCAGTGGAGGAGAGATGTCGTTGAAGGGTTATTTGTGAGGAAGAGAGGCGTGAGGGAGAAGAGAATGTTTAGGGTTTGTTGTTGTTTATATAGTGAGAGAGTATGGTTAGGGTTTCTGCACGGGTTTATTAGGAAACAAATGTGTGTGTGTCTAATTTAATTATTTAAGGTAAGAATTTTATATTTTGGTGGGGAATTTCTTTAAATTGGTGGGAGATTTATGTAATTTATGAATGGATTTATTTTAATTTTGTAATTTAAATTAATTGGTTTTAATTTAATTTTAATTTAATTTCAATTTAATTGGTTTTAATTTAATTTGTGAATGTATTTTAAATGTTTTAATTATTTAATTTGGGAGATGTGTTTTAAATGTTTTAATTATTTTTGGATGTGATTTAATGGGTTTGGTGTGTTTTAAAATAGAGGTCCAACAAGCGAACCTGAATCGAAACAAGCGAGTTAACTCCAACGAAAATACTGATTTCCAACTTTACCCTTCCAACGTCCATTTCCTGCGGCTTTCACAACTAAAGATGTAGTGTTTCCATACGAGACTCATCATCGGGCTAATATGCAAAATGCAGTGCCTACAACGAGGTACGCACGTATTCGGATAGTCCGACAACCGGATTTACTGCCAACATATCCAGGGATCTCATGGGTTGCTTCCCGAAGATTCACCGATGACGTTTGACTCGAACAGAATTAATCTGGGATTAATTACGAGAGAGAGAAAATTAATCTATGATTAATTACGGCGAGAATTTATATGGGATAAAATTCTATTAGTAGAGAGAGAACGATTAATTTGGAATTAATCGATTAAATAATATATTCGATATATTAAATGAAATTAGATTTCAAAGCGGAATTAAAATTAGATTTTAATTCGGGCGAACGAATTAATTTAGAATTAATTCACGAGTGACTTTCGTAATAATTTTGCGAGACATTATTATTTAATTAAATTTGATTTAATTAAGTCGTAACGGAAAATTCGTTAATTCGAAATTAACGAACCCGAGCCCAAAATGTGTTTTACAGGCCCACTCAGATTTTGAATTTAAAGTGGGGACCACAAGTCACATCACTTGTCAACTACACTTACTTTATGGTGATGTAAGTTAGTAGTGGTTGATGGCTTGTTTCTTACACAAGCTTATTTTATTTTGATTTGTGTAAGACATTTACCAACTTTGGATATTTGGTGTATGATTATTGATTTTGGAAAATCAACACAAGTTACACAACACACTCTCTCACTCTCACAATTGCTGAATTTTCCTCCCTCTCTAACTCTCAAATTGGCGTGAACCTAAGGTTCATGCTTCTTGATTTTTGCTTCAAAAATCTTGATAGCTAGCTGATGAGTGATAAATAGATCACTATCTCTCACTCCTTTAACATAATATTTTGTATAGTTTCTTGAGTTTTGTGAATATTTTGATGTATTTTATGTTATTTTGTAGATAAATAAAGTTTCAGGACTCTCTGAAGGTGATTTGGAGCCAAAATGGAGAAAAAGGACAAAAAGGGCAATTTGGTAATTTGGCGCGTCGCGACACGGACCTCTCGTCGCGACGTCTAACGTGCGCCGCTTCATGCTAACCTACGCCGGGGAGATATGTCACTATATGAGAAGTTTGTTAAAATGCATCGTGCTAACATGCGACTGCCACGTGTCAACATCATAGTAGATCTGCTAACGTGTGTCGTGCCACATGTCACAATCCTATGGTGCCGACAATTACTGTTCGGGCATCGCGACACAAGAAGAAATTTGGACGTCGCGACGCGGAGGAGACAATAATTCCAAGTTCGCCACGTGTCACCAGATCCGTATTCCATGCTGCAAATCAACGGCGCGTCGCGACGCAAGAACAAATTACGCGTCGCGACGCGAAGGGGTTTCCACGCATATAAATTGTAGCCAGAATTTCATAATTTTTCGTACCTTCCTCTCTGTAATTCTCTGAATATTCTTAGGAGTTTGTATCTAGTTTCTTTTAATTTTAGTTTTGTAATTAATTTTATTTACTTTTTGTAATAGTAATAGTAATTTACTTTCTTTACTTTTACAGTTTTTACTATTCAACCATGAGGAGGTAACTTCCCCCTGCTAGGGTAAAAAGGTAAAGCTTTTATTATTGCTATTTAGATTAATCTCTCTTAATTATAATATAATAACTACTTAAATTTGACTTAATGAGGATACCGGTATATTGGCCGGTTGATAATAAATCTTAATTTGGTTTTAACTTGACTAAGTTTGGATACCGCCTAGTTGGTCGGTTGGTAATTAATATTTAATTTGACTTAATCAAGTTACCGCCTATATGGCTGGTTGGTAATATCACAAGTTAATATATTATATTAAGGGAGATATCTAAAATAATAGTAATAAAAGTGGATCCTTTAACCCCTAGCATTTTCTTTATTTGTATTTTACTTTTCAGTATTTACTTTTCAGCTTTTATTTTATGTCTTTTATTTTTAAGTTTTTACTAGCCTTCGATATGTGTCGTAGCTAAGCCCGTTATCTGGGGTTGTGATGAATTCTAATATCACCGGTTTATAAGGGGTTATTTTATAGTTTGAGTAATATAAAAGTTTACTTATTAAGTCTTAAGCCTAATGCTTCTTGTTAACTGGCCATTAATAAGATTGATCTGGTAAACTTAAAATAAACTTGACAAAAGAATTTTAGGTTTCAGCCTTAAACTTAATAGCTCACGATCTTCCTTGAGGATAGATAACACTTTAATAGATTTCCTTACAGGATAGACATATACCTGTTGGGCGGGGATAACCACAATTGGAACTTGAACTTAATGAATCCAGGTAATTTGGTTAACATAGACATATGGTTTAATTGAATTACACTGGGTATTTGTATTCGACCATCGACAGAGGCTTTTGCATAATTTCGTGTTCCAGGTTAGTAAACCAATATATTACACAAACATAAAATAACGACTTCATCTTTAAAAAGATATTGGAAGAAATCACAACCCTAGATAGGTTTATAAAATTGAATTTTCCTAAACCTACTTTCACGCAAATTTATTTACTTGTTTTAATTTTAAAGTTACAATCCAATCAATGAATCAACCTGTTAGATACTAGTAATCATTTTGGCTTCATTAATTAATAGCTAAGGTAATAAGTCCTCGTGGGATCGATGATGAGCGGAAAATATATCAATATTTACCGCCCCTTTTTATCTAATATTTTGTTTAGTTTCTCAGGTTTGATGAACGTTTTGATGTATTTTTATGTGTTTTTCAGATAAATAAAGTATTGGGACTTAATGGAATCAACTCGGGGCTAAAACTATGAAATCCGGAGTAAAAAATGGCGAAAACGGGAATTTACTATACGCGTCACGAAGTGCAGTCCTAAATTCCAAATTTACGCAAGTTTGATATTTTGGCCATAACTTTTTCATCCGATATCCGATTGAGCTGATTCAAGTGCCAGATTAGAGAAGACACAAAGATCTACAACTTTGAAGATTTAAATATTTTCGAATTCTGAAGTTTGAAAGGCCTAAATTGATGAATAATCTAGTATATTTTGAGTAATTACTATAGTCATTTTCAAAATATAAATATAAAATAAAATAAAATAAAAAAATGAAAATTGTCAAACTTCCACCAAACATGCTTGCATATTTGGTGGAGTGTTTGGTGGAGAATTGGAAGCCTTTATGTTTGCCTATAAATACCTAGCCAAACTTTGTAAATTTTTCATGCTTTCTTTGGAGGAATTTCTCCATGTAAATCTAAAGGAAAATATCTTGTATGTTTATTTAAGTTTTCTTGTAATTTATTTTTATTTATTTAATAAAATTTTGTGTGTTTTCTTTTGCAGCATGAATATGTAATTTCATTCTGCTGGGGAGACAAGGTAAGACTTTTAATAATCAAAATTAGATTAAGCTCTCTTATTTTATTTAAAATTTGGATTAATTAGTTACCGCTTATATGGCTGGTTTAGGTGAAAACCTTATTTACCGCCTATATGGTCGGTTTTACATTTCAGACGTAGTTTCCGCCTATATGGTCGATTTAGGTAATAACCTTGTTACCGCTTATATGGTCGATTGGATTTAATTGAGACAAATGAAATTACCGCCTTTATGGCTTGGTTAATTAATCGGTAAATATCGAGAATAATGGAGATTTCTATTTCGAAATATAAAAGTTGATCCTCTAACCCCAACATTTTCTTTTATTGTACTTTTACATTTTTAAAGCGGAGATTGAGACACTACGAGACAGTAGCATGGACAGAAGAATGCATCGCCATCATTTAGAGAAAACTTCCCTCGAAGTTGAAAGATCCTGGCAGTTTCACTGTCCCATGTGATGAGTGGTAAATCTATCACTATTTCTCACTCATTTGACCTAATATTCGTATAGTTTCTTGAGTTTTGTGAACGTTTTGATATATTTTGTGTTATTTTGCAGATAAATAAAGTTTGGAAAGCATTGGAGGCAATTTGGGGCAAAAACGGACAAAAATGCGTCAACTGGAATATTTTGGTCTTAAGCGCGTCGCGACGCCAAAACTTACGTGTCGCGACGTCTAAAATGCGCCGAACAGTGCTAAAGTGCGCCGGGTCCACAAATCAGAATCTGAGAAAAGTTTGACTTTGCTAAAATGCGCCGTGCCACGTGTCACCATCACAGCCGATCTACTAACATGGGCCTTGCCACGTGTCAGCATCCTACGGTGCCGACAGTCACCATCGCCACGTGTGCCACGTGTCACTCCAGGTCATCTCCATGTCATCAGCCACGTCAGCAAGTCAACAAGTCAACATTGCCACCTCACCGCCACGTCATCATCAGCCAATCAGAAGCTGCCACGTGTCGCAATTCTATGGTGCCGACAGTCTCTTTCCCACGTGTCACCACGTCAGCGCCACTTCAGCATCAATTATTGGATATCCTATCCTTATCTGACACGTGGTGGATAAGAATCTCAGCGACCAATCAGAAGCCGCCATGTGTCACAATAATTGAAGCCCAACCACTTTGCCACGTGTCACCTTATCAGCTTATCCAGAATCTTCAAACCAGCGAACCAGAGCGTGCCACGTCGACAAACCTGGCGTAGCGACGCTGAGGTCCTTGGCGTCGCGACGCCAGAAACCGAATTTTTTGCCTATAAATAGAGCGCGAAATTTCAGAATTCAGGGCACCACTCTCTCTCTTCTATTCTATCTAAAGAGAGAGTTTCTCTCTCTAGATTCTTTAGTTTTTTTTAGTTTTTTAATTTTTAGTTTTGTAAATAATTTTAATTACGTTTTGTATTAATAGTAATTTAATTTTTACTTTTTACTTTTTATAGTTTTTACTATTTACCATGAGGAGGTAACTCCCCAGCTAGGGTGAAAGGTAATTCTTTTACTGTTACTATTTAGATTAATCTCCCTTAAAAATAATATATTCACTATTTAAAATATTGACTTAAAAAGGATACCGCCAGATTGGTTGGTTGGTAATTCATTTTAATCTGATTTAAACCTGACTAATAAAGGATACCGCCAGATTGGTCGGTTGGTAATTTAATTTTGGTTCCGCCTTTATGGCTGGTTGGACTTAATTTGACTTAATCAGGTTACCGCCTTTATGGCTGGTTGGAAAAAGAATCACAAGTTTATATATTATTTTATGGGAGATATCTAAATTAGTAGTAGTAAAAGTAATTCCTTTTACCTTAGTATTTTATTTTATTTTACTTTTCAGTTTTACTTTATGTCTTTTACTTTTAAGTTGTTATTAGCCCTAGTTATGTGTTGTAACTAAATTAGTTATCTGGGGTTGTGATGAAATTCAATATCACCGTTTATAAGGGTTAGATTATAGCTTGGGTAATATAAAGAATTATTTATTGAATCTTGAACTTAATGCTTTTTCATTAATTGGCCATTAATAAAATTGATCTGGTAAATCTAAAATGAACTAGACATAGGGATTTTAGGTTTCAGCCTTAGACTCAATAGCCCACGAACTTCCTTGAGGATAGATAACCCTTTAATAGATTTCCTTACAGGATAGGAATATACCTGTCGGGCGGGGGTAGCCATAATTGGGACTTAAACTTAATGAATCCAGATAATTTGGTTGACATAGACATATAATTCAATTGGGTTAAACTGGGTATTTGTGTCTGACCATCGACAGAGGCTTACACATAATTTAGTGTTCCAGGTTAATAAATCAATATTACCCAACTTAAGATAACCACTTCATCTTTAAAATGATATTAGAATGATTCACAACCCTAGATCTTTGTGTCTTTTGTTATTTTTCTTAGTATTTTCTTTTGTCTTTTTATTTATTTATTTATTTTGTAAAACCACTTTCAACCAATCAAACAATCATTATCTTCACCCTCAATTAGATATTTGTAAATAAATAGATTCAATAATTAATAACAACAGTAGGAATTAAGTCCTCGTGGGATCGATATTCTTATACTACTTGAACGATACGTGCGCTTGCGTTATACGTGTGTGTTTACGCCGGTCAAGTTTTTGGCGCCGTTGCCGGGGACTTATTTTTCTTGAGTTATTAATTTTGAAGCTATCTAATTTACTTGTATCTAATTTTCTTTATTTTTATCTGTAATTTTTATTTCTTTCTTCTGTTTTCAGGTGGTTGAAAAATGGAACATTACTGGGAGATTGAAAGATCAAGAGCTTTACAAGAAGATACATCCCACATCTGGGAGCAACAGTCCGGTTTTCTGAGGCCTGTTGTCCAGCCCAATGATTATCACTGGATGCCAGAATCAAGTAATACTACATTTGCTAATCAGAATGCAATGGAGAGATGTGAGATATGTGACGGTAACCACCCAAGTAATTATTGCGAGTACAACTACAATCCAGGGTGGCAGAGCTATCAAAATCCTTCATGGTACGAAGAACCATCATATTTTCCATCTTATCCACCATCCACCTATGATTTTTATCAAGAACCAGAACAATCAGAGGAAGAATCATTGGTTGACACGATCAAAGATTGGTTCCAGAAACGGGACGAAAAGTTGGATGCAATGCTTGAAACAAGCCAGAATCAATTGGAAATTATTCAGAGACAATCAGCATCAATTCAGAGAATGACAGATCAAATGAGACAATTCACAGAAAACCAAAACTACATACCTCAAGAATCAATCAATTTCAGATGACACTGATAAAGCCTTCAAATACCAATCATTTCACAATAACACTTCAACAGAGGAGGAGGCTGAGCAGTATCAACAACCAGATGAGGTATCAGTTCAGGAGCCCGAACCGGCAAAGTCTCAATTTGACTTTATTATTCTGACTCTGACGAGGATGAAGCTGATCTATTTGTACCAACTGCACCAACAACAGAGGATCAAACTTTCAATCCTCAAAATGAAGATCTTGGAGATTCCATTGCACAAATGTTTAAAGAAGATCTACTTGAGCCAATCATTTCACACAGATCAGAGGATGAAGACCTAATGTCAGACACATCTTTTCATCCTCAGGTGGAACAAGAAGCAGAGCAAATGGAGGAGCAAATGTCTGACCTTAATAAAGATCCAGAGCATTCAGGAGAAACATCACTGTTTTGGGGAGTACAAATCAAAGATATCACCCAGAAGCTTGAAAGAATGGAATTTTCATTCCAAGTCAAGCATCATACGAGACCTCCTGATTTTCTTTCTTTCTTTGCAGGAACCACTGGAACAACAAGTAGTAAAAGGGTGGCACGAGCACTGAATGAGACAAAACTCTTTTTGCCACTTTACCGTTGGAAGAGACCCTTGAAAAGCAACGCTCACGGGATTGTCTTTAATCGGACATCCAAAACGACGATGAAACCTCATTGACAGATAGATTTCAGTCACGTCTGGCTGAAGACGAAAAATTTAGCGCTAGCAGGGAGGCAACCCATGCAATTTGTTGTAATTTCTGTTTTCATATTTTGTGTGAACTTTTTAATTTTGTGTGTTATTTTTGTAGGGAAGGCACAAACGAAGCATTTTAAGACGGAAGGAATTGTGTTTGGCAATCAAAAATGAGAAACAATTCATAGCGATGGCTGAGTAAGGAATGAAATCTTGAGACACATCCTAATGAATTTATACTAAGCGAGTGGCGTATTACGTACACAATTCCGTTGCTTTAATTATTGCTTTGATTCGCTTTCTATTGTAATTATCTTTATTTTCGTAGACAGGATCCAGACTTTTTGACCTTTCACGATCTCTTTTGTTGTTTAGCTAACAATCGTCCTTTGGAAGATATTAGTGCTATTATTACTCACCCTTTTTCAGGTACTATAAATTCAGCCCGTCATTGCACTTTTGAAGGCATCCAGAGTTGAAAAAGAAATACAAAAAAAAAATGGAAGCCACTTCAAGAAGACGAGTTGAAAATATCTGTGTGTTTTGCGGTAGTAGTGTTGGTACTAAACCACAATACATAGAAGCAGCATATGAATTGGGTCGAGTCTTAGCTGCAAGGAATATGCACTTAATATATGGCGGAGGAAATCTCGGACTTATGGGGATCGTTTCAAAGGCTGTACAGGAAGGAGGCAGTAATGTTTTGGGAATCATTCCAAAACCCTTGGCAGAGGCAAATCTTATTGGATCATCAAACGGAGAAGAACTGATCGTGACAGGTATGTCTGAACGACTGGTAGAAATGATTAACCGTGCTGATGCTTTTATTGCTTTGCCAGGTGGCTTGGGCACATTGGAGGAAATTTTTATAGTACTATCTTGGGCGAACCTGAACATACACCAGAAACCAATTGGGCTGTTTAACGTTGATGGATTTTATGATTTTCTTTGTGTGTTTCTTGATGATGCCCGAGAAATGGGTTCTTGTCAAAACCTATGAAAGAACTCCTCTTCACTGCCAGAACTGCTCCGGATCTAATAGACCAACTCATAGCCTATGAACCACAAGTTGACCCTATCCTTTCAAAGATAAATGGTCTGAGGACGATCGTGGTAAGAGGCGTAGAATTAATCTGGATCTTAACCTTTAATTTCCGGTAGATTTCAGCTAACCAGGTACGACCTTCTTAACTCTCCTTTTACTGTTTAAGACATTGGGGACAATGTCTCATTTAGGTTTGGGGGAGGAAATTAATTGATAAGTACCTTATTTTTAGTTTGTATGTTGTTTTTTTATTTTTAGTCCAAAATTTTTTGAAAAAATACAAAAAAATTGAAAAATTTTCAAAAATTACAAAAATATTTTGTTGTTTTTTTGTTTTGACTAAAAATGTGAAATTGGTAAAAGATAGCTGAGTAAGGAGTTTCCACTCCTGAGACGTATCTCAAACCTAATTCGAAACAAGTTAATTTTTGTTTTTTCCTTTTGAATTATTTAATTTGTGAATTCTCCTAAAACGGACTAAAATGGATTTGCATATGCTCAGTTGACAGATATTATCAACATATATAGTAACATACAGACATGAGCTAAAATTGAAAAGTTTTGAAATATTCAGTGCTCTAGTTTAATGGGAGGAAGCATCTTAAAAAAAAAAAAGCAATGGAGTAACAAAAAAAAAAAAAAAAAAAAAAAAAAAAAAAAACGTCCGAGATCCGAGTTATTAAGTCTGTAAGGGTGTTTTAACACCTAGTGCCCTAAAACCAACTGGTTTGGGAGTCACTGGCCCAAAACTCGTTACATGGATCGAAGATGCTGTGCAAAAAATATATATATATCTGAAGTCTGGGTAATAAGTCCGTAGGGGTGTCTTAACACCTGGTGCCCTAAAGCCAACTGGTTGGGAGCCACCGACCCAACACTCGCTACATAGACGGGATAGATATTGTATATAAATAAAAAATAGAGAAAAATCAAAAAAAAATCGAGAAAAATGAGAAAAATTATTCCATTGCTACAAAAAGGTGTGAAATCTGATAGAACTTTAGGACAAAAATATTACTCTCTTATCAACTGCACTTATGACTGTTGTGGGCAAAAATAAATTGATTAATATTTTGTTGGCTGTGTATATGAAGAATGGTAAAAATAATCGGAGAATTTACTTATTCGGTAATTTAGAATGAAACAAAACAACTAGTAACTTGGAGTAGAAGTTTCACATGATTAGTCACTAACATCTTTATTCTCTTTTCGCTTGTCTTTTTGCTTTGTGGCATTAGTTTTATTACCTTTTTACTTTTGTAAAAATATTTGTGGGTATCATTGCTGTAAACCCTCACGAGACTACAACTCGTCCACTAGGGACCCTAGGGGTTAAAGGGTTGTTGCATATGTTAAATGCAACCGTGATCCCTACGAAAGTGGCTTAGTTAATTTATTCATGTTATTTTATTTTATTTTTGCTCAAGGACTAGCAAAATGTTAGGTTTGGGGGTGTGATGAGTGGTAAATCTATCACTATTTCCCACTCATTTGACCTAATATTTCGTATATAGTTTCTTGAGTTTTGTGAACGTTTTGATATATTTTGTGTTATTTTGCAGATAAATAAAGTTTGGAAAGCATTGGAGGCAATTTGGGGCAAAAACGGACAAAAATGCGTCAACTGGAATATTTGGTCTAAGCGCGTCGCGACGCCAAAACTTACGCGTCGCGACGTCTAAAATGCGCCGAACAGTGCTAAAGTGCGCCGGGTCCACAAATCAGAATCTGAGAAAAGTTTGACTTTGCTAAAATGCGCCGTGCCACGTGTCACCATCACAGCCGATCTACTAACATGCGCCTTGCCACGTGTCAGCATCCTACGGTGCCGACAGTCACCATCGCCACGTGTGCCACGTGTCACTCCAGGTCATCTCCATGTCATCAGCCACGTCAGCAAGTCAACAAGTCAACATTGCCCCTCACCGCCACGTCATCATCAGCCAATCAGAAGCTGCCACGTGTCGCAATTCTATGGTGCCGACAGTCTCTTTCCCACGTGTCACCACGTCAGCGCCACGTCAGCATCAATTATTGGATATCCTATCCTTATCTGACACGTGGCGGATAAGAATCTCAGCGAACAATCAGAAGCCGCCACGTGTCACAATAATTGAAGCCCAACCACTTTGCCACGTGTCACCTTATCGGCTTATCCAGAATCTTCAAACCAGTGAACCAGAGCGTGCCACGTCGACAAACCTGGCGTAGCGACGCTGAGGTCCTTGGCGTCGCGACGCCAGAAACCGAATTTTTTGCCTATAAATAGAGCGCTAAATTTCAGAATTCAGGGCACCACTCTCTCTCTTCTATTCTATCTAAAGAGAGAGTTTCTCTCTCTAGATTCTTTAGTTTTTTTTTAGTTTTTTAATTTTTAGTTTGGTAAATAATTTTAATTACGTTTTGTATTAATAGTAATTTAATTTTTACTTTTTACTTTTTACAGTTTTTACTATTTACCATGAGGAGGTAACTCCCCCAGCTAGGGTGAAAGGTAATTCTTTTACTGTTACTATTTAGATTAATCTCCCTTAAAAATAATATATTCACTATTTAAAATATTGACTTAAAAAGGATACCGCCAGATTGGTTGGTTGGTAATTCATTTTAATCTGATTTAAACCTGACTAATAAAGGATACCGCCAGATTGGTCGGTTGGTAATTTAATTTTGGTTCCGCCTTTATGGCTGGTTGGACTTAATTTGACTTAATCATGTTACCGCCTTTATGGCTGGTTGGAAAAAGAATCACAAGTTTATATATTATTTTATGGGAGATATCTAAATTAGTAGTAGTAAAAGTAATTCCTTTTACCTTAGTATTTTATTTTATTTTACTTTTCAGTTTTACTTTATGTCTTTTACTTTTAAGTTGTTATTAGCCCTAGTTATGTGTTGTAACTAAATTAGTTATCTGGGGTTGTGATGAAATTCAATATCACCGTTTTATAAGGGTTAGATTATAGCTTGGGTAATATAAAGAATTATTTATTGAATCTTGAACTTAATGCTTTTTCATTAATTGGCCATTAATAAAATTGATCTGGTAATCTAAAATGAACTAGACATAGGATTTTAGGTTTCAGCCTTAGACTCAATAGCCCACGAACTTCCTTGAGGATAGATAACCCTTTAATAGATTTCCTTACAGGATAGGAATATACCTGTCGGGCGGGGGTAGCCATAATTGGGACTTAAACTTAATGAATCCAGATAATTTGGTTGACATAGACATATGGTTCAATTGGGTTAAACTGGGTATTTGTGTCTGACCATCGACAGAGGCTTACACATAATTTAGTGTTCCAGGTTAATAAATCAATATATTACCCAACTTTAAGATAACCACTTCATCTTTAAAATGATATTAGAATAATTCACAACCCTAGATCTTTGTGTCTTTTCTTATTTTCCTTAGTATTTTCTTTTGTCTTTTATTTATTTATTTATTTTGTAAAACCACTTTCAACCAATCAAACAATCATTATCTTCACCCTCAATTAGATATTTGTAAATAAATAGATTCAATAATTAATAACAACAGTAGGAATTAAGTCCTCGTGGGATCGATATTTTTATACTACTTGAACGATACGTGCGCTTGCGTTATACGTGTGTGTTTACGCCGGTCAAGTTTTTGGCGCCGTTGCCGGGGACTTATTTTTCTTGAGTTATTAATTTTGAAGCTATCTAATTTACTTGTATCTAATTTTCTTTATTTTTATCTGTAATTTTTATTTCTTTCTTCTGTTTTCAGGTGGTTGAAAAATGGAACATTACTGGGAGATTGAAAGATCAAGAGCTTTACAAGAAGATACATCCCACATCTGGGAGCAACAGTCCGGTTTTCTGAGGCCTGTTGTCCAGCCCAATGATTATCACTGGATGCCAGAATCAAGTAATACTACATTTGCTAATCAGAATGCAATAGAGAGATGTGAGATATGTGACGGTAACCACCCAAGTAATTATTGCGAGTACAACTACAATCCAGGGTGGCAGAGCTATCAAAATCCTTCATGGTACGAAGAACCATCATATTTTCCATCTTATCCACCATCCACCTATGATTTTTATCAAGAACCAGAACAATCAGAGGAAGAATCATTGGTTGACACGATCAAAGATTTGTTCCAGAAACGGGACGAAAAGTTGGATGCAATGCTTGAAACAAGCCAGAATCAATTGGAAATTATTCAGAGACAATCAGCATCAATTCAGAGAATGACAGATCAAATGAGACAATTCACAGAAAACCAAAACTACATACCTCAAGAATCAATTTCAGATGACACTGATAAAGCCTTCAAATACCAATCATTTCACAATAACACTTCAACAGAGGAGGAGGCTGAGCAGTATCAACAACCAGAGGAGGTATCAGTTCAGGAGCCCGAACCGGCAAAGTCTCAATTTGACTTTTATTATTCTGACTCTGACGAGGATGAAGCTGATCTATTTGTACCAACTGCACCAACAACGGAGGATCAAACTTTCAATCCTCAAAATGAAGATCTTGGAGATTCCATTGCACAAATGTTCGGAGCTTTCTTGGACATGCAGGTTTTTACAGGAGATTCATCAAAGATTTCTCAAAGATTGTTAAACCTCTATGCAATCTTTTGGAGAAGGATGTTCCTTTCAATTTCACCGAAGAATGACACGAAGCTTTTGAGATCTTGAAACAAAAGCTGGTCTCTGCCCCTATTATAGTAGCACCAGATTGGACCCTTCCATTTGAGGTGATGTGCGATGCTAGTGATTTTACTGTAGGTGTAGTTTTGGGACAACGAAAAGCAAAGATCTTCCACACCATTTACTACTCCAGCAGAACTCTGAATGAAGCTCAACTCAACTACACAACCACTGAAAATGAGTTGCTTGCAGTTGTGTTCGCTTCTGATAAATTTTGCTCTTATCTGCTGGGTCCCAAAGTGGTGGTCTACACAAATCATTCAGCCATCAAAAATATGACTGCAAAGAAAGATGCCAAACCCATATTGATCCGTTGGATACTTCTACTACAAGAATTTTACGTGGAGATTCGAGAAATGAAAGAAACAGAGAATCAAGTGGCAAATCACTTATCGAGGCTCGAGAATGGAGGAACATCTGGCACTTCAGCGGGAAGTCCCTTGGTGAACAGATGTTTGCCATGAAACAGCAGGAAGTCCCTTGGTATGCTGCTATGTCAATTATATAGTATCGAGAAAATGGTCGTTGGAATTGACAACTCAGCAACGAAAAGAGTTTTTCAAAGAAGTCAAGCACTGTGTCTGGGATGAGCTATACCTATTCAAATATTGTGCTGATCAATTACTGAGACGTTGTGTTCCACAGGAGGAGGTCAATAGTGTCTTACAGCATTGTCATTCATCACCATACGGTGGACACTTCAGCGGGAATAAAACTGCAGTCAAAGTCCTACAATCAGGTTTGTTCTAGCCCACTCTTTTTAAAGATGCTTATCTTTTTGCTCTTCAATGTGACATGTGCCAGAGAACGGGAAATATTTCGAGGAGAAATGAAGGACCTTTGCAGAACATTCTGGAAGTCGAGATATTTGATGTATGGGGAATTGATTTTACCTTTGTTCCATCATTCGGAAACATGTACATACTAGTTGCCGTAGACTACGTTTCCAAATGGATTGAAGCAATTACACTGCCATCAAATGATTCAAAAGTGGTGATGAAATTCCTTAAAAATAAAATTTTAACTCGCTTTGGAAATACCTCGGGCAATTATCAGTGATGGTGGCACACATTTCTACAACAGATACTTCGATGCACTCCTATCCAAATATGGAGTTACTCATAAAGTTGCCACTGCTTACCATCCACAGTCAAATGGACAGGTTGAAGTTTCAAACAGAGAGATCAAGAGAATTTTGGAAAGAACCGTTGGATCAACAAGGAGTGACTAGTCTACCAAACTGGATGATGCATTATGGGCCTACCGGACAGCTTACAAGACACCCCATTGGTATGTCCCCATATCGACTAGTGTTTGGGAAAACATGTCATCTGCTAGTTGAACTTGAACACAAGGCGTATTGGGCATTGAAGAAGTTAAATCTTGATCTACAAACAGCATGAGAGAAACGACTTCACCAACTGAATGAACTGGAGGAATTTCGCCTACAGGCTTATGAGAATGCCAAACTGTATAAAGAAAAGACCAAGAAATGGCATGATCGAAAAATAGTGTGCAGACAACTGGAACCAAAGCAGCATGTGTTGTTATACAATTCATGGTTGAAACTTTTCCCTGGAAAGCTGAAATCAAGGTGGTCAGGTCCATTTGTGATTACTCAGGTTTTACTATATGGAGCTGTTGAGTTACTTGATCCTAACACCAACGAAACATTCAAGGTTAGCAGCTAGCGTGTCAAGCATCACTGGGGAGAATCATTTGAGCGACAAAAAGAAAGTGTCACACTTTCAGATCCAGCCTAACGTTCGGACAGTTTTGTCTAGCTGACGACGTTAAACTTAGCGCTAGCAGAGAGGCAACCCATGCAATTTGTGTATATATTATGATTTGGTGTGTTTTATTTTTGTGTGTTTAATTTCTGTAGGTAAATTCAGATTCAGGATGGAAGAAATTCTCGCAAATCTTCAAAAGCAATTTCCTTCTCTCCCTCAAAACTCTCTGATAAAGATCTACAAAGCTCGCTTGGAACAGATGAGACTACTAAAGATCAAAGGTATTCCTAATGAAATTTGTTGGATTATTGAAGCACGAGTCCGATTAGCAGGTGAGTATTCTGATTCTTGTAATTCTTATTTACCTGGTTTTGGAAGAAGCACATATGCAAAGAAACGTAGAGCTAAACAAATGGGTGTTTGTTACAAATGTGCACGCTGGAATTGCAATACTCGTTGTCGTTCTTTAGGAATGGTGTCTGATAATCGTGAAGATAAAATTAAATTCATTAGAGATGGCTTGAGTAAGGAGTCTTTAGATGATATATCTTCGACTCTTGAGACGCATCCCAGTGGATATGTTCTTATAGCCATTCGCAAATTACATATACAATTTCGAAAAGAAAGACAACAAGCAAGTCTCGGGAATCTGACTCAAAAAGACCATGTTTGCCAATTTATAAGAAAATTGGATGGGAAGCTTGTCCCTGACGCATAAACGTCAATCAAGCCGTAAATTATTGTAAATATTATTTTCTTTGTCTTTTCCTAATAATTGTGATTTGTTTTGGTTATTTTCTTTTATTTTCTCCGACAGGATCCAGACCTTTTTGACCTTTCACGATTTATTTTACTATTTAGCTAATAATTGTCATTGGCAGGTATTAGTGATATTATTACTCACTCTTTCCAGGTTCTATAAATTCAACTCATCATTGCACTTTTGAAGGCATCCAGATTTGAGAAAGAAATACATCAAAAATGGAAGCAACTTCAAGAAGACGAGTTGTAAATGTCTGTGTGTTCTGTGGCACTAGTGTTGGCACTAAGCCACAATATGTAGAGGCAGCACATGAATTGGGTAGAGTCTTAGCGGAAAGGAATATGCACTTAATATATGGTGGTGGCAATCTTGGATTAATAGGGTGCGTTTCAAAATCCATACATGAAAGAGGCAGTCAAGTTTTGGGAATCATCCCAAAACCTTTGGCAGAGGAAAATCTTATAGGACCATCAAACGGAGAGGAACTTATCGTGCCAGGTATGTTCGAATGACTTGTTGAAATGATCGTTCGTGCTGATGTTTTTATTGCTTTGCCAGGTGGTTTAGGTACGATGGAGGAAGTTTTTACAGTTCTATCTTGGGCGAACTTGAACATACACCAGAAACCGATTGGACTATTTAATGCTGATGGATTTTATAATTTTTTTTGTGTGTTTCTTGAGGATGTCCGGAGAAATGGGTTCGTGTCAAAGCCTGTAAAAGATATCCTCTTCACTGCCAGAACTGTCAATGATTTAATTGACCAAATCTTAGCCTTTGAACCACAAATTGACCATATTATTTCCAAGATAAACTAGTCCGATAATGATCGTGGTAAGAAGCGTCGGATGAATCTGGATCTTAACCTGTAATTTTCTTTCTAGATATAGAATTTCAGCTAACCAGGTACTATCTTCTAAACTCATCTTCTACTTTTTAAGACATTGGGGACAATGTCTCATTTAGGTTTGGGGGAGGGGAATAGTTGATTAGTATCTTGTTTTTATTGTGTTATTTTTAGTCAAAATTTTTCGAAAAAATCCAAAAAAAAATAAAAAAAAGTTTCAAAAAAATAAAAAATATTTTTTGTTTCTGTATTTTTAATTTGATTAATCAGGTGAAATTGGTGTGAGATAGCTGTGTAAGGAATTACCACAGCTATCTCAAAAAATATTGTTTTTATTGTGTTATTTTTAGTCAAAATTTTTCGAAAAAATCCAAAAAAAAATAAAAAAAAGTTTCAAAAAAATAAAAAATATTTTTGTTTCTGTGTTTTTAATTTGATTAATCAGGTGAAATTGGTGTGAAATAACTGTGTAAGAAATTACCACTCCTGAGACGTATCTCAACCTATTTTGTAACTAGTTAATTTTTGTTTATTTCATTTTGAATTATTTAATTTGTGAAATCTCCAAAATACTGATTAAATTGGATCTTCATATGTTCAGTTGACAGGTATTATCAAAATACACGGTAACATATACACATGGGTAAAAAGTGAAATTTTGTAATATTCAGTTTTCTGGTTCATTGGAGGAAGCACCCAAAGGCAGTGAAAGGTGTTTTTATTTCAGAAAAAAAAAAAGAATAGAAAATATAGAATAAAAACTGACCAAGCTTTTACTTAGTAACCGGGCGTCTTACCTAATCAGCAATGACTGTTCGCGTCAAACGGTATGGCTTGAGTTGGTTAGTTAATAAAAAGCTTCTACTTAGTAACCGGACATCTTGCCTTAGTAAACAGTGATTGTTCGCATCAAACGGTAGAGCTTAACTAGTTTAATAAAGGATTTACTCAGTAACCGGACATCTTACCTCAGTAAACAGTGATCGTTCGCGTCAAACGGTAAAGCTCGAAAAAAAAATAATTTGCTTATTGTTGTAAATAATCTTTCATTGCCAAAAGGTGTGAACTCTAAAAAAACTCTTGGACAAAAATATTACTCTCTTTTTAACTACACTTGTGAATATTGCGGGCACAATGGATTGATTAATACTTTGTTAATTGTATATATGGAGAATGGTAAAAACAATTGGAGAATTTACTTATTCGGTAATTTAGAAAGAAAGTAAACAACTAGTAACTTGGATAAGAAGTTTCACATGTTTAGACACTAACTTCTTTATTCTATTTTCTCTTGTCTTTTTGCTTTTGTGTATATTAGTTTTACTATCTTTTTACTTTTATAAGACGTTTGTGGGTATCGTCGCTGTAAACCCTCATGAGACTACAACTCGTCCACTAGTGACACGTAGGGGTTTAAAGGCTTGTTGCATATGCTAAATGCTATCGTGATCCCTACGACAGTGGCTTAGTTTAATTTTAATTGTTTCTTGTATTTTGTTTTGTTGTTTTGCTCGAGACTAGCAAAATGTTAGGTTTGGAGGTGTGATGAGCGGAAAATATATCAATACTTACCGCTCCTTTTACCTAATATTTTATTTAGTTTCTCGGGTTTGATGAACGTTTTGATGTATTTTTATGTGTTTTGCAGATAAATAAAGTATTGGGACATAATGGAATCAACTCGGGGCTAAAAATACGAAATCCGGAGTAAGAAATGGCGAAAACGGAAATTTATTATACGCGTCACGAAGTACAGGCCTAAATTCTAGTTTTGCATAATTTTTGTATTTTGGCCATAACTTTTTCATCCGATATCTGATTAAGCTGATTCAGGTGCCAGATTAAAGAAGACACAAAGATCTACAACTTTTAAGATTTAAATATTTTCGAATTCTGAATTTTGGAAGGCCGAAATTGATGAATAATCTAGTGTATTTTGTGTAATTACTATAGTCATTTTCAAAATATAAAAATAAATAAATGAAAATTGTCAAACTTCCACCAAACATGCTTGCATGATTGGTAGAGTGTTTGGTGGCATGTTTGGTGGAGTGTTTGGTGGAGTTTTTGGTGGAGAAATTGGTGGAAGCCTTTATATTTGCCTATAAATACCAAGCCAAACTTTGTAAATTTTTCATGATTTCTTTGGAGGAATTTCTCCATGTAAATTTAAAGGAAAGTATTTTGTATGTTTATTTAAGTTTTCTTGTAATTTATTTTTATTTATTTAATAAAATTTTGTGTGTTTTCTTTTGCAGCATGAATAGGTAATTTCATTCTGCTGGGGTGATAAGGTAAGACTTTTAATAATCAAAATTAGATTAATCTCCTTTATTTTATTTAAAATTTGGATTAATTAGTTACCGCCTATATGGTTGGTTTAGGTGACAACCTTATTTATTACCTATATAATCGGTTTTATATTTCAGACGTAGTTTCCGCCTATATGGTCGGTTTAAGTAATAACCTTGTTACCGCTTATATGGTCGGTTGGATTTAATTGAGACAAATGAAATTACAGCGTTTATGGTCTGGTTAATTAATCGGTAAATATTGAGAATAAGGGAGATTTCTAATTTTAAAATATTAAAAGTTAATCCTCTAACCCCATCATTTTCTTTTATTGTACTTTTACATTTTTAATTTCCAGCATTTACTTTATTTAATTTTCAGCATTTACTTTATGTCTTTTATTTTATTTAAGCTTTTATTAGCCTTAGATATGTGTCGTAACTAAGTCTGTTATCTGGGGTTGTGATGAATTCCAATATCACCGGGTTATAAGGGGTTATTTTATATTTTGGGTAATATAAAGGTTTACTTATTAAGTCTTAAGCTTAATGCGTCTTGTTAACTGGCCACTAATAAGATTGATTTGGTAAACTTAAAATAAACTTGACAAAGGAATTTTAGGTTTGAGCCTTAGACTTAATATCTCACGATCTTCTTTAAGGATAAATAACCCTTTAATAGATTTCCTTACATGATAGAAATATACCTGTCGGGCGGGGGTAGCCACTATTGGAATGTAATCTTAATGAATCCAGGTAATAGATTTCCTTACATGATAGAAATATACCTGTCGGGCGGGGGTAGCCACTATTGGAATGTAATCTTAATGAATCCATGTAATTTGATTGACATAGACATATGATTTAATTGGGTTACACTGGGTATGTGCAGCTGACCATCGACATAGGCTTTTGCATAGTTTCGTGTTCCAGGTTAGTAAACCAATATATTACACAAACTTGAAATAACTACTTCATTTTTTTAAAAGATATTGGAAAGATTCACAACCCTAAATAGTTTCTTAATATTGAATTTTCCAAAACCTACTTTCGTGTAATTTTATCTACTTGTTTTAAGTTTAAAGTCACAATCCAATCAAACTACCAATCCATTAGATACTTGTAATAAATTGGCTTTATAAATTAATAGCTTAGGTATTAAGTCCTCGTGGGATCGATACTTTTTATACTATTTGAACGATACGTGTGCTTGCGTTATACGCGTGTGATTACACCGGTCAATCGATACTTTTTATACTACTTGAACGATACGTGCGCTTGCATTTTACGCGTGCCAATACGCACCGGTCACTAGCACTTAAAAGAGTCTATAAAGGTGATAGGGAAACTATCCCCTTGAGTTTGAAATTCAAAGATCAAAGCTTGGAGCTAAACCATTCATACAAATGAGAGCTTGGAGCACTTCTCAAATGAGCAAAATTTTTGTTATCTACACATCCAATAGTCGTTCATTGTAAGTATAATTTTCGCAACTTACTTTGATAATTCACCCACTTTTATGCTTAATATATATTTGGCATGTTCTAGGAGAACCCAACAATGGTATCATGAGCCAAATTAAGCATGAAATGGATTAGGGTTCATAAACTTGATTTTGGATATTTTTGCTTGGAGCATGATTTCATCAAATTGAGTGTTTGGATATGTTTAGATTATAATAACTTAGAATTATGTATGATTAATTGTGAGAAACATTGATTAGATAATTTTTCCCTAATTATCTTTTCATGGACGAATATGATTGACCCTAGAAGCTTATTGTGTTTTTTGATTTTAGACCATTGGATGTGTTTAAATGCATGAGTATATTGATTTGTGATTTAATTAGATTGAAATCAAAATTGGATGTAAAAGTGCATGAAAATCGTGAGCTATGGAAGCATGTTATGAGTTGATTTTGCTTCAATTGTGTTGGACATGAATTGAAAATGATAAAGCATGATTAATTAATTAAATTGGTGTTTTGGAAATGTTAATTTAACTAATTAATTATGGCTATACACTAGTTAAGAAACATCGTGAAACTTTTACGAAAAACGTTTTTCCGTAAAATGGCATAAAATGCGTTTTTGACCGAACCTACCACCCAAAGGACATGAGGGTTGCCCAGGTCAGCCCCAACAGTACTAGGGAAATTCTTGGGCTGCCCGAATAGTGACCAACTCACTGTTTGGGCAGCCGTCACCCGGTTAGCTCAAAAGTCACCCAGTAACGCTATTTTTCACCGTTTTCGTCTATTTTAACTCCGAAAAAGTTTCCGGTAATTGTTCCAATACCCAAAACACATCCAATGCATTTATATGACATAATTTTCATCACCACAAACCCATTTTTTCAGATCTGATCCAGAAACCAAAAATATCAATATTTTATGCTTTAATCCAATTTTCTTAACATTAATCACATTAGTCACGACACCAATCCAAGCCACCACCAATGAAGCACCCAAGAATAATTCTAGGCATTACGAGAGTGTTCATGACACTCTAGAATGTCAACAAGGCATCAAATGACAAAATTGAACTAATGTTACACTAATATTATCCAATCTAACTTCACACATGCATATACCCTCCAAATCCATCCTCCAAATCAAAAGCCCCAAAATCTAAGAAATAAAGTAAACCCTGGAACAATTCTAGATACTCAAGAACAAGAAACAAACTTTCTAAGCTTAAGAATATTAAAGATTACCTCAAAATCTTCAAATTTCCTTAAGCTTTCTTCTTGATTTATTCATTTTTTCTCAAGTTTTTCTCAAAAATAATTTTAGAAGCTCTCTAAAAATGGTGGAAACTTGGCGAAGACAAGCTTAATGAAAGAGAAAATAAATTTTCCCTTTAAAGATGCACATGGCCGAAATTTAGGGGTGAGGGGCATCTTTGTCATTTTGAAAAAAAAAATCTAATAAGCTTTTAAGTTGTCAAATTCAATTTGATAACTTCAAACTTAAATGAATATGCCACTTGTTACCAATAATAATTAAACATTTTTCATAATAATTATGAAAAAGAATATCATTTAATTATTGAAATATTTAATATTTAAATATCTAAATAATTAATTAATTTAATTATTTATATATATATATTTATTTACATTAAATAAAAAATACATATATTAATGACATGTGTCAAAGTCTCATTTGACAATTAATTAATATGTATCAAATCAAATTTTGTATCAAATATAAATACAAATTAATTATTAATTGACCAAAATTCCCTAAAACATGTGTTTTCGTTTAACCGTTTAAACGATTCGAATTAACTCATTTAATTCGGTGAAATATTATGAATAATCTGTATTATTCATAAAGAGTTGTCCAAGTGCTCAACGAGTACACTTCATATTGTGGGACTCTCTAGGTTTAGGTTCATCCGTCGCGAAATCCAATTTCGTGTACATAATTCACACACTTATGAATTATGACGACCATAGATAATATCGCTAAACTATGCAAGTCGAGGTCATTGCATACGTATAATCCCTCCGTCACAGGCTATCCATATTATACTTGGGATATAGATAAGAACGTCAAATCCTTATGGTTCAAATTTACGACCTCTAAATAACATTCGGAACTCGCTTCTGAAGTTATACCATGACCATGGATTTAATAGATCGCAAACACGTGTAGGAAACTTATTCCCTGTACACAGGACTGGCGGATTCTATCTTGATACGCACTGAATATCATGAGCATCAGTCCACACTCAACGAACAGGCGGAGGTCTGATCTAAATAGACCGGTGACGTAACTGCCATCAAAGTGTGGAGGATAACTCTTATATCCACTGTGGTATCTCAAGTCGAAGGACCACTATACTCGCTCAACTCGAGAAGATTCCTATTGACGTTGGTGTACCATCTATTAGGAAATCATCAGTGAGTCGTTCAGTGTTTATCAAATAAACACCTACATGTCTATACGAGTCTCCCGAGACTCATGGTTCTTTAGGATAAACCATCGGACCAAGTCACGATATACGACATGTACTAGTCTCAACGGATTTTACTAACCGACCCGTGTTAGTAAATTTTGACCAGAGACTTTATTTAAGGATATACAACTTATAGTGACTCTTCCCAATGTCAATTACAACTACGTTGTAACTGCGCACTACATTGTAAATCATAAGGTCTTTGTCTAATATACACGTATCACTAAATCAGATTTAATTTCAATTTAATCATAATTATATATCTAATCATAATTAGATCGAATATGTATATAAAAGACAAGAGGTGCTACTATTAAATAAGTAATATTTTGAAAAAAGAATTATTTGTATTCATGAATCGGACATAAATACGATCCGGATTGGCACTCCAAACACCAACCCTAACAGAGAACCCCAGACAACCTAATCATGGAATACTCTCCATGTTTTAGATTACATGAGTAATCAATAATATTTAAGACAATTTTTAATTTGTGAATGTATGAATAAATAATGCATGTCTTTATTAATCTCAACGTTTACTTATTGTTGTAAATTCTTCAATTAATTCATAAGGGTATATATGTCTTTGTGTTTGGCAAAGGGGTGCTAGAGTGGTTACAATCCATAGAGGGTTGCAACCCCACCCCAAAGGGTGTCCTATAGCACCCCTCCATGCCTTTATAAAGGGGTCATGTACTCCTAATTTAAAGGGAAGAAGATAACACATATAAATCATTATCCTACAGACACTTTGTTTTGACTTTTGTTTTGAGAGAGATCCACCATTATTCCTAGTTCACACACTTGTTAAGGAGTGCTCCTTGAACAAGAAGATTCCGAGTAATCCTGGGAGAACGTTGGCAAAACGAATCCGTAAAGCACCCGTGACGGAGCCAATAAGTTCTTAAGGACAGAGATCATCTCGACTTGGACTATTCTGTGATCTACACTTTCTGGTTTTTTTAATGGTTTGTGTTTTTAGGGTTTCATGCATCTAGATCTTCTTTTGTTGTTTTTGATCTGTTTGATTGCAAGTTATATTACTGTTTGATGACACATATTTACTAACAATCTTAAGAACTTATTGATATCGTGTTATTAATAGTAATAATTTGCATGTTAGGGTTTGAATATTTTCTGGAAAATACGAACTGTGCATGAAAAACCCGTAGGGCGTTCGAACGCCCAACGCACGCGAAGGCTAAAAATTTGAATTCTCGTAAGAACGTTCGAACGCGTCTTCAAACGCACCTCGAACGCAAGCCTTCTGCCTTAGAACGTTCGAACGCGTACTAAACGTAACTCGAACGCAAACTCTCTGGAATCATTCCGTTCGAACGCGTTCACGAACGCTATAACGAACGTGAACTCTCTGGAATCATTCCGTTCGAACGCGTTATCAAACGCTACTCGAACGTGAACTCTCTGGAAACACATCGTTCGAACGCGTTATAAAACGCAACACGACGCACACACTCTGGACAGTCTCGTTCGAACGTAGATACGAACGTGACACTAACGATTTTGTCCTGGAAGTATCATAAAAGCAAACTTTAATTAATATTAACTTGGTTAGTCATATACTGTAAACACATTAATCTTGGTAGTATAGATTTAAGTTATTATTAAGTTGTTCAATTATCACAAGCATACACATAGTGATAAAGTTGAAATTGATTGGTTGTTGCATAATTGGTTGAGAATTTAAAGTGTAATTTTGCACAAGTAATTCCATCCAATCTTGATTGACATTTATATGTCTACACTTATCGTAATAATTGTTCTATTGGAAGAGTGCAAACTGGGTTGTGAATTGCTAAAAGATCCTATTGGAAAAGGTGTTCGAAGAATATTCGTTCATTCAATTTTCCTTAAGTATCTTTAGTTGAAATTCAATGACTTGTGTTTATTGGAACTTTCGTCCATTAGAACAACAAGTGACTACTACTAGTCATCACTTGAACAAGATCATTCGTTGATCGTTGTGCAATTCGTCTTTCGTAGACTGATTGAACCCTGTTGATTTCCAGTTACAAATGGCTAGCGGAAATATCAAAGAATACCGGTCTCTCACGGAGAAAAGCCGGAGAAATTTGGGGGGCAAATTTCAAACAGTGGCAGATCAAAATGCTGTTCTACCTGACAACTCTCCAGTTGGCTAAATTCCTCAAAGATCCTCCGGGTCTTGTGGAGGGTGAATCTGAATTGGCCAAGGAAGAGCGATAACAGACTTGGTTGTCTGGAGACTTCCTATGCAAGAACTACCTTTTGGGTGGTCTTGACAATACCCTGTACAATGTGTACCAAGGCATGACTTCTGCGAAGGTTCTCTGGGAATCTCTCGAGAAGAAGTACAAAACCGAAGATGCCGGACAAAAGAGATTTGTCGTGGGTAGGTTCCTGGACTACAAGATGGTAGATTCAAGGACGGTGATGTCTCAGTTGGGTGAACTGCAATTGATCATTCATGAAACTGGATGAGGAATGAAACTCTGTGAGATGTTTCAAGTTGCCACCATAATTGAAAAGTTGCCTCCATCATGGAAGGACTTCAGGAGCTATCTGCCACAAAAAGAAGCAGATGAGCCTTGAGGACCTTGGAGTTCGATTGAGAATCGAACAGGACAACATGATGTCCGAGAAGGCCAGCTACAAGACTATGGAGTATAATAGCAATGACAGGCCAACATCTTTGAGGATTAAAGGGTAGCAAGAAAAGAAAGAACAGTGAAGCTGATTCTTCCCAAGCGAACAAGAAGTTCAATGGGAAGTGCTACAACTGTGAAAAGAGCGGTCATATGACAAAGGACTGCAGAAACAAGATATCTCAGGACAATGGCAGGAATGAGGCCTATGTCGCTGAAGATGAGCAGTTAACTGATGAGATTTCAGAAATGAATCTCTAAGCAGTGGTAACTGAAGCCAACTTGGTTGGGAATCCGAGAGAATGATGGGTAGACACTAGGGCTACTCGTCATATCTGTGCTGATAGCAAGATGTTTTCCTCGTATCAGAAAGGTCGATGGCGGCGATCATCTGACAATGGGAAACTCGTCTACCTCTAGAGTGGTTGGACAAGGCACAGTAGTTCTGAAAATGATATCCGGAACGGAGCTTACATATAAAATGTTTGCATGTTCCAGATATTCGGAAGAACTCACTCGGTCTCGGGTTTGTATTTGTTTCTGACAAGATTGTATTGACCAAAAATGATGTCTATGTAGGAAAATGATACCTCGCTGAGGGTCTTTTCAATGACTGTCAATTGTGCTATTAATAAAGCTGAAACTTCTGCTTATATTATTGAGTCACAAAATGTATGGCATGAGAGGTTAGGACATGTTAATTATGATACAATACGTACATTAATTAACATGGACCTTATACCTAAATTTGCATTGATAGCCAACATAGTGTGAGGCATGTGTTGAAGCAAAAATACATAGAACATCATAGAACGAAGTTCTGAACCCTTGGAACTTGTACACATTGACGTATGTGACATGAATGTTGTGCAAACAAGAGGCGGTAAAAAGTACTTTGTCACTTTTATCGATGAAAGCACAAGATTCAGTTAAGTGTATTTGCTGAGGAGCATAGCTGAAGCTATTGAGAGCTTTATACACACTGAAACGAAGTTGCAAATCAACTTGGCAAGGAAATCAAAAGAATCAGGAGTGATAGAGTGGTGAATACGTTTCATCATTCGGTGAATATTGTTCTGTGCACGGAATTATTCACGAAACCATTGCTCCGTATTCTCCTCAACAAAATGGGATTGCTGAGTGCAAAGACCGAACGTTGAAGGAAATGATGAATGCCATGTTGACTAGTTCTGGTTTACCTCAGAACTTGTGGGGGGAAGCCCTGCTTTCCGCGAACTACGTTCTGAACAAGCTTCCTCACAGAAGATTGGACAAGACACCATATGAGTTGTGGAAAGGTTATGTACCTTCCTACAAATATCTGAAAATGTGGGGGTGTCTTGCCAATTGCCAAGGTGATGGCTCCTAAACCTAAGAAGGTGGAATAGGACCCAAAACTGTTGACTGTATATTCTTCGGATATGCTTGCAACAGTAGTGCGTATCGATTCTTGGTACACAAGTATGAGATTCCTGACATCAATCTGAATGTGATGATTGAGTCAAGGAATGCAATATTTTGAAGAGACATTTCCTTGTAAGGAAAGACAAAGAAGAGAGTCTCTCAAAAAGAGCTGTTGATACTGTCAAGGACAGTGATCAGGTTGACCAAGAGTCAGATCCGATTTTCTGACATATTTGTTAGAAAATGAGCCTCGAAGCTATAAAGAAGCAATGTCTTCTTTGGAGGCACCTCTGTGGAAAGAGGCGATTATCAGTGAGATTGATTCAATCCTACAGAACCATACTACTTGGGAGTTGGTTGATCTTCCTCCAGGTTGTAAGCCACTGGGCTACAATTGGAAAGATGAAAATGGATGGATCAATAGATAAGTACAAGGCGAGGTTTGTCATAAAAGATTATAGACAGAAAGAAGGCCTTGTTTACTTTGACACTATCCACCAGTGATTCGTATCACATCAGTAGAATGCTTATAGCCATAGCAGCTATATTGGTCTTGAAATACATCAAAAGGATGTAAAGACGTCATTCTTGAATGGTGAATTGGATGAAGAGACTTACATGGAACAACCAGAAGGGTTTAATGTTCCTGGATAAGAACAGAAGGTGTGCAAACTTGTAAAATCCTTGTACGGATTAAAACAAGCACCTAGACAATGACATGAGAACATTGACAAGAGATGTTGTCAAGTGGGTTTAAAACCGATGAGTGTGATAAGTGTATATACACCAAATCAACTCAAGAATGATATGTCATTGTATGTCTCTATGTAGACGATATGCTGATAATTGGTAATAATCATGAGTTGATTCAGTTTACCAAGAAAGTGTTAACCAGCAAATTTGATATGAAAGATTTGGGAGTAGCTAACCTAACTCTTCCTCTATCAAAGAATACTGGCTTAAGCATATCGCAATTAGAGTATTCAAGGATCATCGGAAGTCTGATGTATCTCACGAATTGCACACGAACTGATATCGCTCAAGCTGTGAATAGGCTTAGCAGATATACTAGCAATCCAGGACATAACCACTGGAAAGTCATAGTAAGTGTTTTGAGGTATAAGAAACTTCAAAATATGGGCTACATTACGAGAGATATCCTGCTGTTCTAGAGGGATACAGCGATGCTGACTGGATATCTGATACAGTGGATTCCAAATCTACGGTTGGATTTGTTTTCACACTTGGTAATGCAGCCGTGTCATGGAAATCCTCGAGGCAAACATGTATTGCCCGGTCTACTATGGAATCAGAGTTCATAGCGTTAGACAAAAGCGGAAGAAGCGAATGGCTTTGAAACTTCCTGGAGGATATTCCTAGTTGGGCCAAACCGGTGCCAACGATTAGCATACATTGTGAAGCCAATCGGCTATTGGGAGAGCCCAAAATACAATGTATAATGGTAAGTCTCGACACATACGTCGGAGACATAATACCATACGTCAACTGCTCTCAAGTGGCATAATAACGATCGATTATGTCAGTCGAAGGAAAACCTAGCGGATCCACTAACTAAAGGTTTACCTCGAGAGCAAGTTGAGAAGTCATCGAGGGGAATGGGCTTGAAGCCTATAATCTAAGAATTGTCACTGTGGAAACCCAACCTAGTTGACTGGAGATCCCAAGATCTAGGTTCAAAAGGGACAACAGAAACTTTGTGCAATTCAAAACAAGCACTGAAGAGTTTCGTACTCTTTCCCATTCCGATAATGACGCTGAGTGCTGTCTGTCATTGGTTAGGATAAGCTAAGGCTTTTAATGATCACTATATTAGGAGATGAGTCCTAATGGGGGTAAAGACAGATTACCTCTTCATAGTAGATCACCTATTTCAAGTAAGAAGTGAGGCCGCTTCCATGGGAACCTTTAAAGGCGGGTTACCCTAAAGTGCTTGATGAATCCAGGACCGTTGTTCAGGGCCAAAATGAACACAACCGTAGAACGGGTAAATGGTCGAATTAAAGCTGTGTGTTGGCAATTGTCTTGGTTTACATCAACGGCAGAACAGTTCAAGACTATGGGTCACTGGTTTGCCAAGTAAATCCGATTGTCATTCACTAGGAAAGGTTCAAGGCGAAAGCTACCTATTTCGATGCAGCTTTAGCTCACGGTATCTCTCTCACGTGTCTGAATGAATATTTGAAGAATTGTGGGGGATTGTTGTAAATTCTTCAATTAATTCATAAGGGTATATATGTCTTGTGTTTGGCAAGGGGTGCTAGAGTGGTTACAATCCTAAGGGTTGCAACCCCACCCAAAGGGTGTGCCTATGGCACCCCTCCATGCCTTATAAAGGGGTCATGTACTTCCTAATTTAAAGAGGAGAAGATACACATTAAAATCATTATCCTACAGACACTTTGTTTTGACTTTTGTTTTGAGAGAGATCCACCATTTTCCTAGTTCAACACTTGTTAAGGAGTGCTCCTTGAACAAGAAGATTCCAAGTAATCCTGGGAGAACGTTGGCAAAACGAATCCGTAAAGCACCCGTGACGGAGCCAATAAGTTCTTAAGGACAGAGATCATCTCGACTTGGACTATTCTGTGATCTACATTTTCTGGTTTGTTTTAAATGGTTTTGTGTTTTTAGGGTTTCATGCATCTAGATCTTCTTTTGTTGTTTTTGATCTGTTTGATTGCAAGTTATATTACTGTTTGATGACACATATTTCTAACACTTAATTTAAATTAAACTTTTGAAGCATAAACCTTAATATTTTCAACTTATAATTTATTAGTTTTTTATATTTGAATTACTTGTGAATGTTTCTTTTTTGGATTGTTTGTTGTATTGATGAAGTTGAATTATAAAGTATTTCCCATTATGTGGTGATGATGTAGAACAAATGAATGAGTAGGTTTGGTACAATTAGTGTCCTAAAATCTGCAATGTCATGTCTTTTTTTTTGTGGTTCAAAGCTATATTTTAGTACTTTTTTCTTCAATTAATTGATCAAGCTAATTACTTGGATACACGGTCAGGAAGTGTTTCAACAATATATGAATAAGCCGCCAGAAATTGAAATTAAAACACCCCCCAGATATGAGGTTTTAATGGTACTAACAGTTCTTGAAAATAAAGATTCAAGTTAAATCAAAATTATTAATTAATTACAATTTAAAGATCCTAATTTTTTTTTTTTTTTTTTTTTTTTTTTGGAAACGATGGAAACCCCGCCACCAACCACCCATTCTGGGCCGCAGCGCAGGTAAAACCACCGACTGTCCCAGGCTCTTACAAGAAGTGCACCCCTGGATTCGAACCCAGAACCTCAAGATGAGTTCTGGACCCTACACCACCAAGCCACACCCCTTGGGGACTTAAAGATCCTAAATCATAATTTTTTTTCCCCATATTTTTTTTTTCATAAGTGGGAGATCTAGGCCTGGCTGTTAGGTGAGATGAGGTATGGAAAGGATTATTATTTAATTGAAAGTGAGATGAGATGGTATGCACATAACTAGAAAAATACCCAAAAAAAAAAAAAGGTCTTTTATGAACGGAAATATCCGAAACTGGCCATGCATTCCCCATGTTATATATTCCAAAAGATAACTTTTATATATTTATATATAGGGTCAGCTTCATTTCCGGACATCTGAATCGTCCGGATGCGTGTTTTGTTAATAAAATAACGTTACTTTACTAATTGACTCATAAAGCAACATTGTTTTATTATACAAAACACATGTCTGCAACATCCAGACGTCCGAACCTGAACATTATATATATTTATTTACTTATTCATTCCACCAATTTCTCTTTGTGATCCATGATTAATTTGATCGGATAGAGATCAGATGATACATATATTTAAGTTGATTTTTTTTTCATGTATTTAAATTGATACTTTTCTTTGAATATTTAAGAAATCTATTAATTTAATATGTGTCACCTAATCTCTACAATGATTTTTAATTATTAAATTATAAAATTAAAATATCTCTAAAAGTAATTTTTATTTTAAAATTATAAAATTAAAATAATAAAATATTAAAATAAGAAACTTATTGCCATATAAAAATAGAATCTCATATTTATTATTAAATTATAATATTGAAACATCTTTATAATTTTTTATAATTAAATTGTATAACTAAAATAAGAAACCTATTATAATATAAAAATATAATCTCTGATTAAAATAAGAAACTTATTAATTTAATTAATTGATTAATAATAAATAAGAAACCTATTATAAAATAAAAACATAATCTTTTATTAAAATAAGAAACATATTAATTTAATATGTGGCACATAATCTCTACAATTAATTTTTTATTATAATATAAAATTAAAATATCTCTTAAATTAATTTTTTATTATAAAATTAAAATAATAATAATTCAAATAAGAAACCTATTACATATATAAATAAAATCTCATATTTATTATTAAATTATAAAATTAAAATATCTCTATAAATTTTTTATTATTAATTGTAAAATAATATTATGAAATCTATTATAAAATAAAACATAATCTCCTATTAAAATAAGAAACTATTAATTTAATTAATTAACTAATAATGTAATTTCTTATTATTTAATTATAAAATAAGTCTCATTAAAAAAAAACATATGTAATACATAATCTCTATCTCTATATTATTTTTTTTTATTACCTATTATAATAAAAAAAAATATTTTGTAATCTCATATTAAAATAAAAAAAAAACATATGTGACATATAATCTCTACATTAAATTTTATTAGTAATTTATAAAATTAAAATAAAAAACAACTCATTACAATATTAAACTAATCTCTACTAAATAAGAGACATAAATAGTAATCGTTAGGGGTGGGCGCGGTTCGGTTTGGTTCGGTTTTTGCTAAAAACCGAACCAAACCATATTTTTACGGTTCGGATTTTTTACCTCTCAAACCAAATCATTAAATAACGGTTTGGTTCGGAATGAAAATTTTTGAAACCAGCGGTTTACGGATTGGTTCGGTTCGGTTTACGGATTATTATATTTAAAAAAAATTTCATCCACTTAAGTGAAGATAAAAAAAAAAAAAAAAACTAGTATATCCAACAAATAGTATGAAGTGCTATGGTGTAAGCTGTGACTCCATGGAACACATGCACTCCATTAAGGATTGAAAAATGAGGCACAATTAATTCTTGTATTTTTAAAAATTACCTTGAATAATGATGCTACCATCATTCTAATTAAGAGACAAATCCAACATCTTACTTTCAAGAATAATGATGCTACCATAAAACAAAAATTTTAAGAATAAAAAGTATTAACAAATAAATTGAAGAATAAAAATATTAACAAATAAATATATTAACAAAAAAATTAAGAATAAAAGTATTAACATACTAATAAAAAAAAAACATAGAATAAAATTAAAAGAAAAATACAATTTTTTTTTATAAAATATATAATTTTTTTAATTATAACGGTTCGGTTCGGTTTAACAGGTGCGGTTCGGATTAGCTCCTGAACGAACCGTAAACCGTTTGGAGTGGGCCAATCCGAACCGCAAACCGAACCGTTAGAAAAAAAACCGTAAATTCGGTCCGGTTTGGTTCGGTTGCGGTTTGGTTCGGTTCGGTCGGTTTTTTGCCACCCCTAGTAATCGTCCATAAAAACTATCTCATTTTTTAATTTTTGGGTATATTATTATTTGTTATTTTATTTTGAATTATTTTTATGAGTTTTTTTCCTGAATTTATTATTATTTATTGTGTTTCATGATGTGTACTCTGATTATTAGTTCTTGCATATCGACGACCAAGATTTCAAGTTTGATAAGAAAATTTAAGCTTAAATTGAATAAATTACATTAAATTTCATTGGAATTCATTCGAAAGAAAATTAATTAATTTTAAAGTTATTTATAAATAGAAATATATTTTCAAATAAGAGAGTAAGACGAGAGAGAAATTTTAATCTGAATTAGAAACATTATTTGAGAATTGATAGACAAACAAATTAGACATAAATATTAAGTATAACTAAACCAATTGTCTCATTTAAATAGAAAACCAACTAGAACCGTATCATTTACAAGATCAATACTTAAAATCTTATTAAGATTTTTATTATGATATGAAATTATAGTTAAAGATGGTGTTAAACCCGCACAAAGTACGGACCGTATACTAGTTATTATAACGGTAAGAAAATCTTGAATCCCGTATTTTTCGATAAGAGATTTAGGATTTTGATTTTCTGTCTCAAATCTGATTTTTTTTTTTTTTTTTTAAAAAAAAAAAAGAATTCGAATCTCCAACTATTTGATCTCAATTCTAATTTGATCCCAACCAATTATCATCTCTTCTTATTTCTAATGATTCTTATATATCTACATATAGCATAAAGTAAGGAGAAATTAATTAGAAAAGAAGTTAACTACTAATCCATTATAACAAGAGAAATGATAAATGATTGTTGGATCCAAACTTTTAAACGACAGTTTTGAAATATCAAAGAATTTCCACTTGGCTAATTTAAAAGCAAACTCCCATGTTCATCACCCCACGTGGATAATCTTGCTCTGCACAGCCGAAAAAATGAAATTTATTTTAAAATATTAAAAAAGAAAAACCTTTCACATAATAAATTGTATTTACAACTACCTAATACTTAATTTTATCCAATTGTCTCTCGTTTCCCTCATCAAATTGTATTTTTCATTTGGTGCCTTCCAATTCCATGAAATAAAACTTAAGAGGTATTTTTTTTTGTCACTTTATTATTACTTTGGTAATTCTATCAAGGTCTCCGATTTTTTCCAAAACAATCGCCCTATTTATAAAGCTCAACAAATTTCATTGAAACCAATTTCAAGAAATCAAATCTAACCTAGATACTGTTCTCAGGGTTTAAATCCGTATCAAGTGGATTAACAAATTAACATTTAACTATAGTGTTTTTACTGTCAAATTACTTATGAGATGGTAAAACTTAGCAATCTATGTCGAGTTGGGCAATTCATTTTACTACACCTTAAGGAGAAAATGGATGCTGTGATGTTGGTAACTTGGACTGTAATTCCCAGGCCTGACTTTCTTGATGGGTTTTGTGCAATGTTTGGGGAAATTGATTTTATTTAGTATTTGGACAATTTCGTTCGAACCTAACCAAATATCTGAGCCCAATTCATTGTCGGCCTGAGACTCTTCAAGTAATAGCTGAATTATACATCAAATTATAGCCATTGTTCTACATAAAAGCATAAACAAATATTTATTTGGAAAGCAAATGAAATCTTATATTGATGATCTAGGGTATATGTGAGCCTGCAGTGGAGTTTTCATGACCATTGTGAATGTAGCTCCTCTTCCATATCAACTTCATCTCCATCAACAGCCTTCCATTCGTAACACCAAATTAAATTTGCAACAAAATATTCCAAATGAAGCAAGGCCAATCCAAGACCTGGGCAAATCCTTCTTCCAGCTCCAAATGGCATCATCTTTATTTCCCTACTCCCTGTTATATCAAACACTACTTCTCCTCCTCCGTTTAGAAACCTTTCAGGCTTAAACGACATCGGATCATCCCATGCCTTTGAGTCCAACCCCATTTCAGCCACCATGAAATTTATGGCAGCATTTTTCGGAAACAAATACCCACCAATCACTGCGTCCTCTCTCACAGCATGTGGTACAACTAAGTGTGCTGGAGGGTGCCGCCTTAAACTTTCCAAAATCACTGCTTTCAAATATGGCATCTCCTGCAAATGATCTTCAGTCACATCTCTCGTCTGTTCATCTCCAACAACCACCCCTTTAATCTCTTCGAACACTTTTTCTTGAATGTCAGGATACTTCACCAAATTTGCCATCACCCATTGCAATGCTGTCGATGTTGTATCAGTGCCGGCTGCTAAGAACTCAGAACACAAACTCATAATTTCATTTTCTTGAAGCTTCCTCTTCTCCTCCGGGAGTTCCAAATCAAACAGAGTATCAACATATGCTAATACATAATCATCTTTTTCCTCATCCTCTTTAGTAGCCATGCTTAGTCTAGATTCTTTCATCTTCCTTCGGTCCCTAATCAAAGGCATCAACACACCTTCTTGCTTCTTCCGAAGTTCAAAAAATTCACCCCATAGTTTCCAAAACACAAATTTGGTCACCCTTGGCCATAAATTTAACACACTAAATCGTCTTATACTCATCATCATCAAATACTGAACATCCTGTACTTCTCTAATCTTCTTCTGATCGAGCTTGTCACCAAAACACATGAGAACCAGTAAGCAAAACATAGCGAACTGAAAATGGTCAACAACTCTAACCGCGGCGTGATCATGATCACCTTTTTTAGCCTGAGAGTTGAGACCATCAAAGAGAATTTGCAGTACCCACTTGCGAGCATGAGAGTATGATTTCACACGCGAAGGATGGAGGATTTCAGAAGTCAAGTTACGCCGCAGAAGCCGCCATGTAGGGCCATAAGGGGCAGAGTTTATGTTATGCTGCTTGCTATTGATAACTTTTGAAACTGCACTGGCCGGAGGCCTGTCAGAAAAAACTGCACCGCTTTGAACCAAGGCCTGGTGAGCCAGAGAGCTATCCGCGATGAAGATAGAAGGTATAGAGCCGATATGGAGGGTGATTATGGGGCCAAATTTGTTGTGAAGAGATTTGATTGATTTTACAACTTCAGGTATAGATTTTCTAGCCAAGAGAAAGTTGCTAATGATGGGAAAATTTACAGGGCCTGGAGGGAGCTTGTATTGGAATTTTTTTGAAGGATAAAGAAGGTTGATGGAAGCTCTGATGAGAGCAGAAATGCAAAGACAAACAAGGACGATGAACCAAGTTCCCATGGTCTTAATTTACTTGGCAAATTAGTTTCTGAAAGCGTTGATGAAGATGAAGAGTTAGTTGGGGGAGTGATGGATTAAATAGCAAGGCAAATAAAAAGAGGACAAAGGAGAAAGATTAATGTGTTGGAATTTGAATGTGATGGATTTTGTCTCCTATCTCTGTCTCTCGTCAGAAAGGCTGCGAATTCAAGATTAGAACGAGTTAACGTTTTTTCCTTCTTACAATAAAAATGTTTTCTTGCTTCGCAAGGAATGTTATCTTCTAGAAACCATAATAATGGTTGTTGTTAACGGTTGTTTTTCGTTCCAAGGGTGATATGAGAATTTAACTCCTTGAATAAACTTCCAACCATCAATGAATTTGTTTGGTTAGTTGGGAACTAAAGAAAACTTAGCAAGCAAACGGAAAAATACAACGGAAATAAGAGATTAACGTGGTTCGGCGGAGAGTGGCTCCAGCCTACGTCCACAGGAGTAAAGAGAGTGAATTTTATTACTTGCGCGGATCAAAACTGACCAACTTTCAATTTTCCTCACTAAGTTTTCAGGTCCCTCTTTACAAGTGATGAAAAATAAAAATTGATAACCCTTGAATTTGCGGCTCAAGCCTTTAATATAGGCTTTTGAATCTACTATTTCACCAACCCATGACGTCGGCTCATGTCATTATGTCATCATCGCTCATGCTCCTTTTCCCCAACCACTCTGCAAACAGTAGCTCTGGTCTCTGACTCATCCACCCTCTGTCAACAGAAGACCATTATTCTAATCTTTTGTCCACTGCTACACGTTGTGCCCACGCAATAGCCTGTAACTCAACCACTCCAATATTGTTTCGTCCTTCAGAGTCGCTTGCCAAGGAAAGTCTCTGACCTACTCCTGTCACATCAGTCTTCTGAAGACCCAAACTTTCATGTAGGCCATACGTTACATGCTCTTAATATTGTGATTTATGTCATAGAGCTTCATGTACTGTAAACGAAATTGATTATTGTAATAATAATAAATACATTATTCATTTTATCCAAGTTGTTTGATTTATATCGCATATTGTCCAATTGTCTTGTTTACCTTGATTACAATTGTACCTTCAGACTTGGTGTATGTTTGATGCACAAGAGGATTTAAGTCTGAAGTTAGTAATCTAAATAGTTCATAGAGAGCAAACAAAGATGGTACTTTGCCTGTGGTTTATCTATAGCTGCGGTCCATTCTATACTTGTATGACGACCTTGATCCGGGATCATTATGTAGTGACATGGGAATGGAGGCACCTTGTATGATGAGATTATATAGGACTGGACACAGATAAATATGAATTTCTTTTAATATCTGTTAACCGAAGAAATTCATTTTATCTAATAGATGGTCATATATGGATTTGATCTTAATCCTGAGTGTATTACGAACTTATGCATGACAGGCTATGTCCTTTGATTTACTATGGTGAGGTTGATGTTGCATTCCCGGCGAATAACTACGTATTTTGGGGATATGGTTAGGTATGTAGCTGGGAACGTTTTACATAGATATGTAATTCACTCTTTCTTACAAGAAGCATATAAATATCTCTTTTAAGAGTTGATTCGTAACTTGAACAATTTGAGCGCTCAACTTTTCTATTGCGAATAGAAAGTTTCATATTCATAATTGTTATGATTAATTGTTCATTATAGAATCAATGGTGCTTAAGAGACAAAATATTTAGAGGGGTTTTAACGGACTTTTGACCCGACTCTATTTATGAGATATTCGTGAAAGGCTATATCCATATGTAATGACTATATCGGTGGACACCGAAGATGTTCGGTTTATTTAATCCATCTATGGTAACATGAGTTCAACTTCGAGTTTTTAGTGGAATAACGAGGAGTTAATAATTTGTAATATTTGATTAAAGAGTTTAATTAATATTTCGAAATTATTGGAGCTCGGAACCGTATGTCCATTTGGTCCCCGTGCTAGCTCGATTAACTGTAGCAAACCTAATATAATTAGATTGTCTAATTATATGCTCACATTATATTTATATATTATTAATAAGATTAATAATATTTATTGTCACAAATGAAAACTATGTTAAAATTAGTTTAACTTAATGTTTTCTAGAATTCTTTGATTATGAGATAATCAAGTCTTGATTATGAGATAATCAAGTTAGTAATAATTATGAGATAATTACTACAACATAATTGAAGGTAAAAAAAAATCATTATTAATATATTAATTACTACAACACCTTTTTGTAGCAATGGAATAATTTTTTTTTTCTGATTTTTCTGATTTTTTCTTTGATTTTTGATTTTTTTTTTATTTATATACAATACCTTCCGTCTATGTAGCGAGTGTTGGGTCGGTGACTCCCAAACTAGTTGGCTTTAGGGCACCAGGTGTTAAGATACCCCTACGGACTTAATTACTCAGACTTCAGATATATATATTTTTGCAACATCCTTGATCCATGTAGCGAGCTTTGGGCCAGTGACTCCCAAACCAGTTGGCTTTAGGGCACTAGGTGTTAAAACACCCTTACAGACTTAATAACTCGGACCTCAGACGTTTTTTTTTACTCCATTGCTTTTTGAGATGCTTCCTCCAATTAAACTAGAGCACTGAATATTACAAAATTTTCAATTATAGCTCATGTCCGTATGTTTCCATGTATGTTGATAATACATGTCAACTGAGCATATGAAGATCCATTTTAGTCAGTTTTATGGAGAATTCACAAATTAAATAATTCAAAAGGAAATAAACAAAAATTAACTTGTTTAAAAAAAATGGTTTAAGATACGTCTCAGGAGTGGAAATTCCTTACACAGCTATCTCTTACCAATTTCACCTTTTTAGTCAAAATAAAAACACAAAAACACAAAATATTTTGTAATTTTTGAAATTTTTTCCATTTTTTTGTATTTTTCGAAAAATTTTGGAATAAAAATAAAAATAATACACCACTAAAAACAAGATACTGATAAACTAATTCCCTCCCCCAAACCTAAATGAGATATTGTCTCCAATGTCTTAAACAGTAGAAGAAGACTTTAAAAGATAGTATCTGGTTAGCTGAAATTCTACAGGAAATTAAAGGTTAAGATCCAGATTAATCTGACGTCTCTTACCATGATCGTCCTCAGACCAATTTATCTTTGAAATGATACGGTCAACTTGTGGTTCATAGGCTAAGAGTTGGTCTATTAGATCCGGAGCAGTTCTGGCAGTGAAAATGAGTTCTTTTAAAGGTTTTGACACGAACCCATTTCTCCGAGCATCATCAAGAAACACACAAAGAAAATCATAAAATCCATCAACGTTAAACAGCCCAATTGGTTTCTGGTGTATGTTCAAGTTCGCCCAAGATAGCACTATAAAAATTTCCTCCAATGTGCCCAAGCCACCTGGCAAAGCAATAAAAGCATCAGCACAGTTAATCATTTCTACCAATCGTTCAAACATACCTGGCACGATCAGTTCCTCTCCGTTTGATGGTCCAATAAGATTTACCTCCGCCAATGGTTTTGGGATGATTCCCAAAACGTGACTGCCTCCCTCCTATACAACCTTTGAAACGATCCCCATTAGTCCAAGATTGCATCTGCCATATACTAATTGCATATTCCTTGCAGCTAAGACTCGACCCAATTCATGTGCTGCTTCTACGTATTGTGGTTTAGTACCAACACTAGTACCGCAAAACACACAGATGTTTTCAACTCATCTTCTTGAAGTGGCTTCCATGTTTTACTCTGGATGTCTTCAAAAGTGCAATGACAGGTTGAATTTATAGAATCCTGAAAAGGGTGAGTAATAATAGCACTAGTATCTTCCAAAGGACGATTGTTAGCTAAACAATAAAAGAAATCGTGAAAGGTCAAAAAGTCTGGATCCTGTATATGAAAATAAAGACAATTACAGCAGAAAAGCAAATCAAAGCAATAATTAAGGCAACTGAATTTTTGTACGCAATACGCCATTCGCTTAGTATAAATTCATTAGGATGCGTCTCAAGAATCCATTCCTTACTCAGCCATCGCTAATGAATTATCTCTTATATTTTCCAAACATCATTCCTTATGTCTTATGCTTTGGTTGAGATTTTCCCTATAAAAATAACATACAAAATTAAAAACTCTACAACATGTATAAAATATAAAAATAGAAATTACAACAAAGTGCATGGGTTGCCTCCCTGCTAGCGCTAAATTTTTCGTCTTCAGCCAGACGTGACTGAAATCTATCTATCAAGGAGGTTTCAACGTTGTTTTGGATGTCTGATTAAAGACAATCCCATGAGCGTTGCTTTTGAAGGGTCTCTTCCAACGGTAAGGTAGCAAAAAGAATTTTGTCTCATTCAATGTTTGTGCCACCTTTTTAACCTTTATTGCTCCAGTGGTTCCTGAAAAGAAAGAAATAAAATCATAAGGTCTCGTATGGTGCTTGACTTGGAATGAGAGTTCCATTTTTTCAAGCTTCTGGGTGATATCTTTGATTTGTACTCCCCAAAATAATGATGTTTCTCCTGAATGTATTGGATTCTCAATAATTTCAGACATTTGCTCTGTTTCTTGCTCCACCTTTTCTTCATAGATGAATTTTAAAATTTCTGTATTCAATTCTTCATCTGTCATCTGTGAAATGCATGCTCCATAAGTGTCAATCTGAGGATGAAAAGAAATGTCAGATTTTATATTTTTATCATCTGATATGACTGGAATGGATGGTTCAGGAAGATCTTCTTCAAACATCGTTGCGAAGCATGCTCCAAGATCTTCATTTTGAGGATACAGAGTTTCATCCTCAATTGTTGGTGCAGTTGGTACAAACAGCTCAACTTCTTCATCCTCGTCAGAGTCTGAATAATAGAAATTAAACAGAGACTTTGTTGGTTTGGGTTCCTGAACTGATACCTCAGATTCTTGATACTGCTCAGCCTCGTCCTCTGTTATGATGTCATGATGAATCTCAGGATATTCGAAGGCTTCTTCAGTATTATTTGAATTTGTTTTGTGAGATATGTGATTCAGGTTATCTGTTAATTGTCTAACTTGATCTGTCATCCTCTGTATAGATACCGCTTGACTCTGAATTTGTTCATCAAATTGAGCTTCCCGTTCCTCGAGCCAATCTTTGAGCATGTCAATCAACTGATCTTTCTTTGATGGTTCTGGTTCATGATGAAGATTGTAGATGGATGGTGGATAAAATGGAAAATGTGATGATTCTTCATACCTTGAATGATTCCAATAATTCTGCCACTCTGAAAGATATATACATTGATCGCTCGGGTGGTTACCATCACATATTACACATCTCCCCATTCGTTCTGATGAGCAAATGTAGTATTGCTTGATTCTGACATCCAGTGATAATTGTTGGGCTAAACAACAGGCCTCAGAAAATCGGACTGTTGCTCCCAGATTTGGGGTGTATCTTCTTATAGTAAAGCTCGAAATCTTTCAATCTCCCAATAATGTTCCATTTTTCAATCACCTGAAAATAAAAGAAAGAAATAAAAATTACAGATAAAAATAAAGAAAATTAGATACAAGTAAATTTGATAGCTTCAAAATTAATAACTCAAGAAAAATAAGTCCCCGGCAACGGCGCCAAAAACTTGACCGGCGTAAACACACACGTATAACGCAAGTATACGTATCGTTCAAGTAGTATAAAAATATCGATCCCACGAGGAATTAATTCCTACTGTTGTTATTAATTGTTGAATCTATTTATTTACAAATATCTAATTATAGGGAGAGAAGAGAATGATTGTTTGATTGGTTGGTTGAATGTGGTTTTCCTTAATTAAAATAAATAAAATAAACAAAAGAAAATACTAAGGAAAATAAAAAAAAGACTCAAAGATCTAAGGTTGTGAATCTTTCTAATATCTTTTAAAAGATGAAGTGATTATTTTATGTTTGTGTAATAAATCGGTTTACTAACCTGGAACACGAAATTATGCGAAAGCCTCTGTCGATGGTCAGACGCAAAATCCCCGGTTAAACCCAATTGAACCATATGTCTATGTCAACCAATTACCTGGATTCATTAAGTTTAAGTTCCAATTATGGCTACCCCCGCCCGACAGGTATATGTTTATCCTGTAAGGAAATCTATTAAAGGGCTATCTATCCTCAAAGAAGATCGTGGGCTATTAAGTCTAAGACTGAAACCTAAAATTCATTTGTCGAGTTTATTTTAGATTTACCACATCAATCTTATTGGTGATCAGACAACAAGAAGCATTAAGCTTAAGACTTAATAAGTAAACTTTAAATTACCCAAACTAAAAAATAACCCCTTATAAACCAGTGATATTAGAATTCATCACAACCCCAGATAACTAACACATAACTAGGGCTAGTAAAAACTTAAAAGTAAAAGACATAAAGTAAATATGCTGAAATGTAATTGCGGTAAAGTAAAAGCTGAAAAGTAAATTACAATAAAATAAAATGCTAAGGTAAAATGATCAACTTTTACTAATTACTATTTAGATATCTCCCTTAATATAATATATTAACTTGTGATTATTTTACCAACCGTCCATATAGGCGGTAACCTGATTAAGTCAAATTAAGTCCAACCGGCCATAAAGGCGGAACTAAAATAAACCTGCCATATAGGCAGTAAGAAAATTTAATTACCAACCGACCAATCTGGCGGTATCCTTGATTAGTCAGGTTTAAACCAGATTAAAATGAATTACCAACCGACCAATATAGCGTATCCTTTTTAAGTCAAATTTTAAATAGTGAATATATTATATTTAAGGGAGATTAATCTAAATAGCAATAGTAAAAGAATTACCTTTCACCCTAGCAGGGGGAGGTTACCTCCTCATGGTGAATAGTAAAAATTGTAAAAAGTCTGGAAAGTAAATTACTATTATTACAGAACGTAATTAAAATTAATTACAAAACTAAAAATTAAAAGAAACTAGAAAACTCTCTATTTACATCAGAGAATTCAGAGAGGAAGGTACATTTGAAACTGAAACCTCGAGCTCAATTAATTGGCGCGGATAGGCCTCCAGCGTCGCGACGCCAAAGCCTTCGGCGTCGCGACGCCAGCGCTTTATGGCGTGGCATGCTGAGGTGATGACACATGGCGATTCAGATAAGGAGATAAGGCGACACGTGGCGAGGCGGCTAACAACTCAATTATTATGCTGATGTGGCGAAATTGATTGTCGGCACCATAGGATTGCGACACGTGGCACTTCGTGATTGGCTGATGATGACATGGCGGTGAGGTGGCACGTTGACTCGGTCAACTGATGATGTGGACGCTGACGTGGAGTGACACGTGGCAATGGTGATTGTCGGCACCGTAGGATGATGACACGTGGCACGACGCACGTTAGCAGATCGGTTGTGATGGTGACACGTGTCACGGTGCACGTTAGCAAAGTCAAATTTCTCTGATTCTGACTTGTGGACTCGGTGCATGTTAGCACTGTTCGGCGCATGTTAGGCGTCGCGACGCCAAAGGCTTACGCGTCACGACGCGCGAAATGACCATTTTGCCCTTTTCGTCTGTTTTCACTGTTTTGGCCCCAAATCACCTCCAGAAAGTCCTGAAACTTTATTTTTCTACAAAATAACACAAAACACATCAAAATATTCACAAAACTCAAGAAACTATACAAAATATTAGGTTAAATGAGTGGGAAATAGTGATATAATTACCACTCATTAATTTGGCAGAAGATTATGATAAACTTATCACAGTCCATCCACTACCTAAAAAAACACATATTATCAGTTAGTAATATCATAAATTTTGTGATAATATGATTTACCTATGAAATCCTGTCGGAAATAAATTAGATGAAAAATATTTACAAACTAATTTTTAAATCCTCAAAATTAGTGATGTGATTTTTGTAAGGGTTCGTAGTCTAAGCGATAATCTGTATCATATTTATGACATGTTCATGAATTCAAGCGATCACTTTTTCCATATTATTACTCATTTAGTGGTACCACCTCTTGTCTTTTATATGCACATTCGATCTAATTTAGTTTAGATCGAAAAAAAGAACTTGAGAATATACAGTAGTAACACAGGTTACAATGGTTTATCCTAATGAACCACGAGTCTTAGAAGACTCGTATAAATATGTAGGTGTTCATTTGATGAGCATTGAACGACTCACCAGAATTATTCGTAATATATGGTAGATTAACGTCAATAGGAATCTTCCCGAGTTGAGTGCCATATGTGGTCATTTTTCTTAAGATACCACCGTGGATATATAAGTTATCTTCCACACTCTTACATAGTCACGTCACCGACTAATCTAGACCCGACCTCTGACTGTTCGTTGAGTGTAGACTGATGCTCATGATTTCTTATGATGTATTCAGAGAGGATCCATTAGTCCCATGTGCGGGATTAAGGTATTTACTTCGTGATCTTTTAAATCATTACCGAGATATACTATGGAAACGAGTTTTGAATATTTATCTAGAGAATAGCGAATATGTTATGACATATATGAATTGTAGATACCAGAGATTTGACGTTTCTTCTATATCTCCAGTACAATTCGGATAGCCTATGATAGATGGACTATATGGTATGCCTAGACCTCGACTTGTATGGTTCAGTGTGATTATCTTGGTCGTCGTAATTTACGAGTGGGTGAATTACGGACATGAAATATATTATGTGATAGATATACTTGAACCTACATAGTCTCACTAATAAAGTATATTCGTAGAGCATATGGCAATTAATTGCGAATAATACAAATTATACGTAACATTAGACATGTTGTGGTATTTTTTTTATCTAATGTATATTTATATATGATACATAATTTGATTAGATACGCATGAGATCCAATTAAAATTTGACACATGTCTAAAATACTTATTTAATTAATTAAAATTTAATTAATTTAATGATTTTTTTATTTTTGGAATATTATTATAATATTCTTGTTTTAAAAGCTTATTAGATAAGCTTTATATTTGATAAATTTTTATCCAAATTTTTGTTATATGCTTGGCATTATTTGGACCATGTACTTAGTTTGTCTAATTGACAAACAATACCCCTTGGTATTTATATGAGAAAATTTGGTATAACACCATTTGATGAGAAGAAAAATTGCTTCTTCATTTTTCGCTTGAGAAAGCTCTTGTGTTGAGCTTAAAATTTAAGGGTTAGGGTTTCTTTTCATCATCAATTGAAAGAAATTGATGATTTCAAATTTGGAGCATAAAGTGGGCAAATAAACATGATTAAAGGTAATCTTTTATTTGTAATTTGTGTAAAAGTTATTTCTTTAATTCCAAATTTATATAAATATTATTGAATATGTTAATTACCTAATTTATGATAATTAGAATGTTTAAAAACTTTATTATAGCCTTAATTTTATGCATGTGTAATTAATTAGGTTAATTAGTGTAATTAGGCTTTATTAAGTTGTGTGAGAACCCAATTGTCATTCTAGAGTTGCTTATGTCACTCCATGATGACTTAGAATTTTTCTAAAGTGATTTTGTGGTGGTGACTGTCCTTAGTGTATTTTAGATTTGTTAATTATATGAATTTTGAATTAAATAGGTGTTAATGTTATTAATTGTAAAATTAATTTAAGAGTATTGATTTTGTGAAATTGACATGTTATGGATGAAATTGTATCATAAACGGAATTAGTTCTCTTCCCCTTTAGCAGTCTAAGATAAGCGGTAGCATTCCCTTAATCGGTCTAGCCCATAGTAATAGTGGCTTATTCCGGAAAAGGTTGAACATGTTATAATATGTAGGAAAAATTCTTAAAATTTTCAGAATAGTTCTAGATACTTTTAGAAGCGTTTTGATGGTAAGACTTAATACAAAATTAGTGAGAAGCTTGTCTTTTATAGTAATTATTGAGGGTATGATTTTTTTTAATAATTTACTAAAATTATACACACATTTGCGGTTAATTAATTTAGACTGAAATTTTAAATAAAAAACGAGAGCTTAATATCGACTGAATAATATTTTAAAATGTATCGTGCAATGCATATCCATAAATGAAAGAAACATGTATATATAACAGGGACAAAAAACTTACATGGCATGATCCAATAAATGCATGCCAGGTTTTATTTTTATTTTTATTTCCCTCTATTATGATCGATCAGTCTAAAAATATATATTAATAATATGTGTTTCCAGAAGGAGAGGATCGTCATGTTTACTGTTGTAGGTAAACATACAATATGTTTTCATGATGGACCTTTGGGGCAACCACTGTGAGTAGCGATTTGGAAGGCAAAAATACATTAAAGTGAGACCTAATACACAACAAATACTTTATGGAATGGGCTAGTGAAGATCTAATAACTCTAGAAGGCTCAATTAATCCAAAACGGAACATAACCCAAACATAGGCATATGAATCGTTTTGTGCAGGATTTGATACTTTATAAGTCTCAGGCTTAAATTGGTAACCTTCTAGAATGCTTCAAAGGACTCTAATTCAACTTAGCCACGATACTTTTACATTAAGGTTATTTGACGGCTAAGAAATCTTAATCTCAATTAATTTCGAATGTTATAAGGGAAAGCGATATTTTCCTACGAAATAGATGAAAATATTGTGATCTCTTACCTTATAATATAGGAGTGATACCATCTTATAGGGATCGGATTCAATAACCTATTCAAATAGGTGTTTCCCCAAGAAACTTACATAAGAAGACCATTCTTCACGTAAAACATGAACCAGCTCATAATGATGTACGCCTTATACAATCTATAGTAGCCAATAAATCAAAAATACCAAAACTGCAACCATTCTTTCTACCCAAGAACATGTCCATTCGTTCTTGAGTAAGAAATCCTACTTTCAATTTTCTTGAATCACAGGAAACCTGATTTCCGTCACTATAATACACTCATCCATATTCACAAACCTTTATTCCAATCAAGAATTGTTTTTTTCTTGACTTATCGCATCTGAAAGGCCAAGAGCAATTCTTTAGGCTCCAAGTGTCCTTCCCGCAGTAGCGATACCCTCTATAAATAGGAGAAAATCTATCATGCAACAGAGGTACCACGTCATCCATGCAACAAGCCAATCATCCATTGCCACGCGTGCTAAAAATTAAAAAAAAACTAAAAAATAGGTATTCAATTATACATGTCATTTTCTAATTCGTTGATGGTACCACGTCATCCATACCTCCGTTGGTAGCGATACCCTCTATAAATAGACTCAAACATTGGTTCTCCATTATTTGTTGGTGTAATCCACTCCCACACATTACCATTCATAATAGGGCCTGTTGATATATATTGAGTAGCTCACGATCTAGTCACACCAATTCCAAGACATCCTACCCCAATTATATTTCTCAAGAAAATTAAATTCTCGTTCCCCTACATACCACTGTCATTCTTTTTATTAGATGATGAAATTTTATAAAATATAAAATGATATAGTCTCCCGATGAGATAAAAAGAGCAAATTATATTTTCATATATTAAACGTGTTGGGTTCCTAGAACATGCCAAGGATCTATTAAGCATAAAATCATGTGAATAATTCAAGATAAGTGTGCGGAAAAACACTTACTTTGATCGGCTAAGTAGGATGTAGAGATTTCAAAAATTTGCCTCATTTGTATGAATATTGAGCTCCAAGCTTTAAACTTTGAATTCCAAACTATAGGGAATGGTTTCCCTATCACCTTTGTTGACTCCTTTATTGTGCTAGCAATCAAGATTTTGAAATAAAAATCATCAACTATGAACCCTAGGTTCACGCCAATTTGGAGAGAAGAAGGGAAGTGTTTCACAGCAATAGGAGGAATGAGAGAGTGTGATGTGTTTTTGATTTTCCAAAATCAATATACCAAAATACCAAATATCCAAAGTTCGTAAAGGTCTATCACACATCAATTAAAATAAGCTTGTGTAATTTACAAGCAAACAACAACTACCAACTTCTATAACCTAAAGTGATAAAGTTGACCAGTGATGTGACTAGGTGGGCCCCACTTTAAATTCAAAATCTGAGTGGGCCCGCTTAACACACTTCGGGCTCGGGTTCGTTAATTCTGAATTAACGAAATTTCCGTTGCGACTTAATTAAATCAAATTTAATTAAATAATAATGCCTCACAAAATTATTACGAAAGTCGCTCGCGAATTAATTCTAAATTAATTTGATCGCCCGAATTAAAATCCAATTTTAATTCTGTTATGAAATCTAATTTTGATTTAATATATCGAATATATTATTTAATCGATTAATTCCAAATTAATCGTTCTCTCTCTACTATTCGAATTTTATCTCAGATAAATTCTTACCGCAATTAATCATAGATTAATTTTCTCTCTCCCATAATTAATTCTAAATTAATTCTGTTCGAGTCAAACGTCATCGGTGAATCTTTGGGAAGCGACCCATGAGATCCCTGGATATGTTGCCAGTAAATCTGGTCGTCGGATTGTCCGAACACGTGCGTACCTGGTACCACGTTCTTACCGATTTACAAGACATGGTTGGCTTCTAGCAAAGCACCGTGCCTACCCAATTCTCCAGAAATATTTTTTTAAGGAATACATAATCTATATCAAGCGTAATATACCAAGTATAGCGTATTGCGATCCAGTATCGGATGTCATATGCTAGGTCTGGGGCTGGAATAGTGTATGCCCTGTACGAAGCATATATCGGATCACTAGCAACTAGTCTATTTAATCGGATAATCATGACCTTGTCATATTATCCTGATAGTTGCAACATAATAGAGTACAAGTTATGTATCCCTGCGTGATCATCATCTCCATATGACTGAAGTGATACTTCCATCTTGACATCGTACGATTCTCAATAAACCTAGAAGAGGCGTACACAGAACCTGTTAAAGCCCTGGACGACCAAAACCAAAGCGTACTGATTGTCGTAAGTATTAGCGATGCATGTCTCAGGTTAAGACCAAATACACCTACCCTGATTCGGATTCCCATAGACACATAGTCATACTACCAATGGGATTTCGAGGGGTCTATCCAGGGCGAAGCTGTTTCCTTACCATCGGTAAACAGAACCTCCTATTACACTTGCATAAGTATCCAATACCAAAATATATGAGAACTATTCTATTACACTTTCATAACGCGCACAAGTGTAACACTAGTCTAATCCGCATTATCGATGTCCAGTATCGATAATACTACGACTATGGATATTTAATGATTAAACCTTTAGTGGATTGATATTGTCTCATATCTTATTAATCTGGAACTAATCATAATGACTTTTATCATTTATATATTTAAGTAATCTAATTACAAAATGATAAAATGGCAATTTCCTTTGTCACATAGTTGATTTGTACAAAAATCACAATGTCTTTTACAAATAGTGATGCTATGGGTCATAATTGTCCAACAAAACATGGTTGAGAAATTCTAAATTATCAAGAAAATAATCTAAATTATCTCCGACTAACCAAGTAACAAAGCCCAATTTATTGTGGAGCCTCTTCAAGCAATAGAGGATTTATCGTCCCCAATGGGCGTGACTTAGTGGTGTAGGACTTAGGATTTGACCTTCAGGTCCTGGGTTTGAGTGCGTTTCTTATAAGAGTTTGAGACAGCCAGAGATTTTAGTTGCTCCGTTTAAGCTCGGAATGAGTGGTTTGCTGGTGAGATTTCCAATAATTTCAAAAAAAATAAAATAAAAATAAAAATATGGGATTTATCCATGAGTGGATCTTTTAGGACTCCACTAACATAGCCTTCTTTAATTTTATTTCTTAATAGAACACTCCCTCATCGCTCTTGATGAATTTTATAAAAGAAAACAAGAATTGAAGCAATGTGGTTTTGGGAATGTCAATAACTTGTGAATTCTGGTTTTTTTTTCTCATGGGTCTGAATCAACTTACCAAACATTACTCTATAAACAAGGATATTGATCTCTCAGTAACCTGTTGGAAAAATGCTTATGAGTAAGCATTTTGAGGCTCAATTTTAAGCATGGTCCACTTCGTGTTAGTGGTTGTTATTGAATTATTCGGATACTCCTCCGTGAGTACTTCGAAATGGTATATTCATATGCTTAAAATGGTGCTTGGGTGAATGAGAAATTGTTGCTCAAAGTTCACCCATTGGTGTTGGAAAATAAAGAGAAGTTAGCTTGTCCCATATGGGAAAGCTATAGAGGGAATATTATGCTTATATATGATTGCTCATATGTAGATGGGTAAGAGTTATAAGGATAGAGGCTCTCTTTACGTGCGCGGGGGGGGTGCAAATCAAATCCGAATCAAGCTTGGCTCATGTGCACCCGCGTGTCCTGCGTACACGAATGTCGGACCAAATTGTGCGGGCCCGACCCAGCCGAATTTTTACTAATCTCTTCAATTTTCCAAGCCTTTTGAATTTCCATAACAGCTAATTTAATTAGCTTGGTGGTTACAAAAGTTGAATTTCCATAACAGCTAATTTAATTAGCTTGGTGGTTACAACAAAGTGAAACGCCTCCCTTTAATGAGATATAATTGGCTTGTTAATTTCCTTTAAATGAGCTGTGATTTCGTTTTTATAAATAGGTGCAATATTGAGATTTTGTTTACATGGAACACAGAGAATAAAAAAAACATCACACACAACAGCTCGATTTTCTTTGTTTTGTTAAGTGAGAGTTCAAACACTTTTGTGGTTCGTTGGATACGAGTTCGGTGGTGCCCTTACTCGTGCGTTTTCCGTTGTATCCTGGGAAACAATCGTCTCACGTTCTACTGCACCTACGGTAGGGGACGAATTTGTTTTAAGGATATTGTTGTCATCAACAAGCCTCGGGAAAGTGAAGAAGCAGTGATTCAGTTCTGGATCATCAATTTCAGGGTCTAACTCTCTGCCCCCGCTCATCAGCCTCTGCCTCCGTTCGCCAGCCTCTGCCTCTACTCATCAGCCTCTGCCTCTGCCCGCCAGCCTCTACCTCTGCCTCTGCTCACCAGCCTCTGCCTCTGCCCGCCAGCCTCTGCCTCTGCTCATCAGCCTCTACCTCCGCTCGCTAGCCTCTGCCTCTGCTCATCAGTCTCTGCCTCTGCTCACCAGCCTCTGCCTCCGCTCGCCATCCTCTGCCTCTGCCCGCCAGCCTCTGCCTCTGCTCATCAACCTCTGCCTCTGGTCATCAGCCTCTGCCTCTGCTCATCAGCCTCTGCCTCCGCTCATCAGCCTCTGCCTCTGCTCTCTGCCTCCGCTCTCAGGGTCTGCCGTCAGGGTCTGCTCTCAGCCTCTGCTCATCAGCCTCTCCCTCCACTCTCAGGGTCTGCCTCTGCTCTCAGCCTCCGCTCTCAGCCTCTGCCGTGAGGGTCTGCTCTCAGGGTCCGCCGTGAGGGTCTACTCTGTGGGTCTGATTGGGTCTGCCCGAGGATAATTGTAATATTTGTAATATTTGGATTTCCCAATTACCGTGAAATAATTGTAATAATTGTAACTACAGTCTTAAAACAAAATTCGACTCTGTGGATATGGAAATCAGTCCAAACACAGTAGATCCGAATATGGCAGCCTCTTCGGCTGGCCAGAATGTTGTGGCAGCCCCCGTGGCTGACCAAAGTGCAGTGGCAGCCCCTTCGGCTGACCAACTTGCTTCAGCCTCTGCGCTTAATATGGTAGCCGCTGTGGCTGGCCAAGGTGTTCCTGCCTCTCTAGCTAGACAACTTGTTGGACATGTGAGCCATGTCAATCCTGCTGCGGAAAAACCTGAAAAATTCAGTGGTCAGAATTTCAAAAGGTGGCAATAAAAAATATTTTTCTACTTGACCACGTTGAACCTTGCGAGGTTTCTAAAGGAAGATGCTCATGTACCCAAAGAGGGTGAGATTGATATCCAAGTCATCAGTGCCATCGATGCTTGGAAACATTCTGAATTCCTATGTCGGAATTATGTGCTGAATGGGCTAAGTGATTCCTTGTACAATGTGTACGCCGGAATGAAAACAGCTAAAGGGCTTTGGGAATCTTTAGATCGAAAATATAAAACTGAGGATGCCGGTACTAAGAAATTTGTCGTAGGCCGTTTCCTGGATTTTAAAATGATTGATTCCAAAACTGTGATAAGCCAAGTACAAGAACTGCATATTATTTTAGCAGAAATTCATGCTGAGGGGATGAGTTTAAGTGAAACCTTCCAAGTAGCCTCGATAATTGAGAAACTACCACATGGTTGGAAAGATTTCAAGAATTATCTAAAGCATAAGTGAAAAGAAATGAGCATTGAAGACTTGGTTCTTAAGCTGAGAATTGAGGAAGATAACCGAGTTTCTGACAATAGAGGAATGACTCATGAGGCCAAAGAAAATGTTGTTGAACATGGCCATAAGAACAAGAACCTCAAGAACACAGGGTCAAAGATAGGCCCTAAAGGAGGAGTTTACAAGAAATCCAAATTTCAAGGAAGATGTTTCAACTGTGACAAAATGGGTCACAAGTCTTCTAAGTGCAGACTGCCGAAGAAGAAAAAGAAACAAGAGGCTAATGTGCTGGAAAACATGACTCAAGATGTTTCAGACATTAACCTTTCTGCTGTGGTTTCTGAGGTGAATTTGGTGGGTTCTAACCCAAGAGAGTGGTGGATTGCTCGGATAAGAGCATGTTTTCTTCATTTGAGCCTGCTGGTAATGGGGAAAAGATATACATGGGAAATTCAGCAACATCTGAGATTGAAGGTCAAGGAAAGGTAATTCTGAAGATGACCTCGGGGAAAGAGTTGACTTTGGATTCCGGATGGTGTTCGAGTCTGATAAAGTAGTTTTGACTAAAAATGGGATGTATGTGGGAAAATGGTATGTAACTGATGGGCTTTTTAAGCTCAATGTAATGGTTGTCAAACCCAATAATATCAATAAAGCTAGTTCTTTTGCTTATATTGTTGAGTACTCTAATCTTTGGCATGGTAGATTAGGACATGTTAATTTTAATTCATTGCGAAAATTAATTAACATGAATCATATTCCCAATTTCAAAATTGATAACAAACATAAGTGTGATACTTGTGTTGAGGAAAAACTAACAAGATCATCTTTTCATAGTATTGAAAGAAACTCTGAACCACTTGATCTAATTCATACCGATGTATGTGCTTTTAATTCAATACAATCGAGAGGCGGTAATAAATATTTTATTACCTTTATTGATGATTGTTATGTGTATTTAATGAAAAGCAAGGACGAAGCTATAGAGAAATTTGTTCTCTATAAGAATGAAGTTGAGAACCAACTGAATAAAAGAATTAAGGAGTTAAGAAATGATCGTGGTGGTGATTATGTTTTCCCTTTTGAATCACTTTGTGAACAAAATGGAATCATACATAAAACCACAGCTCCTTATTCACCTCAATCCAATGGGATTATTGAACGTAAGAATCGTACCTTGAAAGAGATGATGAACGCTATGTTAATCAGCTCTGGCTTACCTCAGAATATGTGGGGAGAAACTGTCTTATCAGCTAATTACCTTTTAAATAAGGTACCACGGAAAGAAGCAGGGAAAACTCCTTATGAAATGTGGAAAGAAAGAGTATCTTCCTATAAATTCCTACGAGTGTGAGGGTGTCTTGCCAAGGTAGTCATTCCTCCACCTAAAAAGGTGAAGATATGACCAAAACTGTTGATTGTATTTTCATAGGATATGCACATAACAGTAATGCTTATCGATTTCTTGTGCATGAGTCTAATATACCAGATATTCACAAGAATACGATAATGGAGTCGAGGAATGCATCATTTTTCGAATACGTTTTTTCTTGTAAAACTACTTCGAATTCAAATGTGCAAAAACAAGCACATGAGACTATCATTGAAGATAGTTAGGACCGAAAACAAATAAATGTTCCAGAGGATCAACAAGTTGTTGAACCTGAACTAAGACGTAGCAAAAGAGCTAGAACGAAAAAATCATTTGGTCCAGATTTTCTGACATTTTTGCTAGAGAATGATCCTCAAAGCTATAACGAAGCTGTAAGGTCAGCTGATGGTGGCTTGTGGAAAGATGCCATCAATAGTGAAATTGAATCCATCTTACAAAATCACACCTAGGAGTTAGTGAATCTTCCTCCAGGATGTAAACCTTTAGGGTCCAAGTGGATTTTCAAAAAGAAAATAAAGGCAGATGGATCAATTGACAAGTACAAAGCAAGACTTGTAATTAAAGGTTACAGACAACGTGAAGGTCTTGATTACTTTGATACTTATTCTCCTGTAACGAGAATAAATTCCATAAGGATGATACTAGCGATTGCAACTTTGCGCAATCTTGAGGTACATCAGATGGATGTGAAAACAGCCTTTCTGAATGGAGATTTAGATGAAGAAATCTACATGGAACAACCTGAAGGATTTATATCTCCAGGACAAGAAAAGAAAGTCTGTAAGTTAGTTAAATCCTTGTATGGATTGAAACAAGCCCCGAAACAGTGGCATAAAAAATTTGATGACACCATGTTGGAAAATGGTTTCAAAATCAATGAATGTGATAAATGCATTTATGTCAGAGAGACAGAAGTTGGCTATGTCATTTTATGTCTCTACGTTGATGACATACTGATTGTCGGGAGTAACGTTAAAATGGTGAAATCTACCAAGAATATGCTGAAATCTAAGTTTGACATGAAAGACATGGGTCTTGTAGATGTCATTCTGGGAAAAAAGATCTCGAGAAGTCCAGATGGACTTATTCTTGATCAGTCGCACTATGTGGACAAAATTCTTGATAAATTCAACGATGATGATTCAGCTGTGGCTAGAACTCCTTTAGATGTGAGTCTACACCTATCGAAGAATAGGGGAGATGGTATATCTCAAGTAGAATACTCTAGAGTGATCGGGAGTTTGATGTATCTATCGAGTTGTACAAGGCCTGATATAGCCTATACAGTAAACAAGCTCAGCAGATATACGAGTAATCCATGGGTTGATCATTGAAAAGCAATAGTGAGAGTACTTAGGTACTTACGTTTTACTCGTAATTATGGGTTGCACTATCATAGATATCCAGCTGTAGTCGAAGGATACAGTGATGCTAATTGAATATCTGACATGAAAGACTCAAAGTCTACCAGTGGCTATGTGTTTACACTAGCAGATGCAGCTATATCATGGAAATCCTCCAAACAGACTGTGATAGCCAGATCTACAATGGAATCAGAATTCATTGCATTAGAAAAGTGTGCTAAAGAAGCAGAATGGCTTCGAAATTTTCTAGAGGATATTCCAAGTTGGCCTAAGCCAGTGCCAGCAATTTGCATTCATTGCGATAGTCAATCTGCAATTGGAAGGGCATATAACAATATGTATAATGGTAAGTCTAGAAATATTCGTCGTAGACACAATACCGTTAGACAATTACTCTCTACTGGAGTTATTTTGATTGACTATGTAAAGTCAAAGGATAACATTGCGGATCCGCTAACCAAAGGGTTAAATAGAGAGTTAGTTGTGAAATCATCGAGGGGAATGAGACTAAAGCCCATTAGATAAATGTTTATTACGAAGGAAATCCCAACCTTGTTGACTGGAGATCCCAAGATCTAGGTTCAATGGGACAACCTACTCGTAAAAGACATAATTGGATCACTGTGGGGGTTACCCTCTAGTCCATTCCTATGGTGAAATGAAACAGTGATGCTCGTATGGATAGAGGTTAAGCAAAAGCTTTTAATGATTCTTATGCGTCGGGAATCCGAGCAGAGTATTACGAGATACTCTTAAATAAGAAATCACCCATGTGAGAGAGAAATGGGATCGCTTCAAAGGGAATTGTACGGGGCACAATTCTTAGAAACTCTTGCAGAACCAGGTAGATGTTCATGGCCAAAATGAACATAATAATGAGAACTCAGATGTGTAGGTAAAATATATGTGTGATATATATTCTCCATTTACATGAACGGCAATACAGTTCAATGACATCACGTCCACTGTCAGCCAGTAATGAGATATATTTTCACAAGGGAAAGTTCAAAGGCTAAGGCCTACCTATCCTATGCAGGTGTTGAACCGTTGAACTCTTCTAGGTCAAAATAAAATGTTTTATAAAATATTTTTATTTGACTGTTTTCGCCAATTTCATTCATGTGGGGGATTGTTGGAAAAATGCTTATGAGTAAGCATTTTGAGGCTCAATTTTAAGCATGGTCCACTTCGTGTTAGTGGTTGTTATTGAATGATTCGGATACTCCTCCGTGAGTACTTCGAAATGGTATATTCATATGCTTAAAATGGTGCTTGGGTGAATGAGAAATTGTTGCTCAAAGTTCACCCATTGGTGTTGGAAAATAAAGAGAAGTTAGCTTGTCCCATATGGGAAAGCTATAGAGGGAATATTATGCTTATATATGATTGCTCATATGTAGATGGGTAAGAGTTATAAGGATAGAGGCTCTCTCTACGTGCGCGGGGGGGTGCAAATCAAATCCGAATCAAGCTTGGCTAGTGTGCACCCGCGTGTCCTGCGTACACGAATGTCGGACCAAATTGTGCGGGCCCGGCCCAGCCGAATTTTTACTAATCTCTTCAATTTTCCAAGCCTTTTGAATTTCTATAACAGCTAATTTAATTAGCTTGGTGGTTACAAAAGTTGAATTTCCATAACAGCTAATTTAATTAGCTTGGTGGTTACAAAAGTTGAATTTCCATAACAGCTAATTTAATTAGCTTGGTGGTTACAACAAAGTGAAACGCCTCCCTTTAATGAGATATAATTGGCTTGTTAATTTCCTTTAAATGAGCTGTGATTTCGTTTTTATAAATATGTGCAATATTGAGATTTTGTTTACACTGAACACAGAGAATAAAAAAACATCACACACAACAGCTCGGTTTTCTTTGTTTTGTTAAGTGAGAGTTCAAACACTTTTGTGGTTCGTTGGATACGAGTTCGGTGGTGCCCTTACTCGTGCGTTTTCCGTTGTATCCTGGGAAACAATCGTCTCACGTTCTACTGCACCTACGGTAGGGGACGAATTTGTTTTAAGGATATTGTTGTCATCAACAAGCCTCGAGAAAGTGAAGAAGCAGTGATTCGGTTCTGGATTCTGCTCATCAGCCTCTGCCTCTGCCCGTCAGCCTCTGCCTCTGCTCACCAGCCTCTGCCTCTGCCCGCCAGCCTCTGCCTCTGCCCGCCAGCCTCTGCCTCCGCTCACCTGCCTCTGCCTCCGCTCGCCAGCCTCTGCCTCTACTCACCAGCCTCTACCTCCGCCCGCCAGCCTCTGCCTCCACCCGCCAGCCTCTGCCTCTGCCCGCCAGCCTCTGCCTCTGCTCCTCAGCCTCTGCCTCTGCTCATCAGCCTCTGCCTCTACTCATCAGCCTCTGCCTCTGCTCATCAGCCTAAGCCTCCACTCTCAGCCTCTGCCTCTGCTCTCAGCCTCAGCTCTTAGGGTCTGCCGTCAGGGTCTGCTCTCAGCCTCTGCTCATCAGCCTCTGCCTCCGCTCTCAGGGTCTGCCTCTGCTCTCAGCCTCCGCTCTCAGCCTCCGCCGTCAGGGTCTGCTCTCAGGGTCCGCCGTGAGGGTCTGCTCCGTGGGTCTGATTGGGTATGCCCGAGGATAATTGTAATATTTGTAATATTTGGATTTCCCAATTACCGTGAAATAATTGTAATAATTGTAACTACATAACCCTCAAGGGACAATCTGATTTTCATGATATTGAGATATTTGTTTTCACGGCTCATTCAGAAAAGAGCCTCCACTTATCAAAACAATACAATTTTGTGAAACCCTACTTTTGATTATCCGGTTGAAAAACTAACATGCTATATATAAATATATATATATATATATATATAAAATATGATTTTGAGCTCTTTTGACATTTGAGGGGTAGCAAGAATTGGGACATCTTTTATAATATCAAAGCATATTATAGAATCAAGGAATTCTGAGGCACGATTTTCTTAAGAACAAATTAAGGTTGAGTTTTGTCCGAGAAATGAGAAGGGTAAAGAGAGAATATTACTAGTTTAAAGTGAGGATCAATTCTTTATCAGAATCCATAAAAAGAACATATTCTTACAATGCTCTAGTTTGTTTTGTTTGTTTTTTCCCCACAATATCATAGAATGGAGTATTTTATTTAGTACAACGGAGGCATATGTGATGTAGTATGACTAACAAATTAGTAAATAACATGTATGATTTAATATTTATTTTTTAGTTATTTTTTAATATTTTAACATGCGTGATAATAAATAATTGGATTGTTGTACGAATGATTTTCTCTATAGAAAAGAGGTATGGCTGGAAATGGCATTTATTAGAATTCCATAGATGTGCTAAAAGCAGCACTCCTTATTCAAATATTTTGAGCCCATCTATTCTCCCAACCACAAAGTAAAAGCTTCTCAAAATAAAAGATATTTCAAACCTAAAGCATCAGAAAACAGAAGAGTAAGTAAACAAATCTTTATTTGAAAGCAAATGAAATCTTATATTGATGATCTAGGGTAAATGTGAGCCTGCAGGGGAGTTTTCATGACCATTAAGAATTCATGCTTCTCTTCCAAATCAACTTCATCTCCATCAACAGCCTTCCATTCGTAACACCAAATTAAATTTGCAACAAAATATTCCAAATGAAGCAAAGCCAATCCAAGACCTGGGCAAATCCTTCTTCCAGCTCCAAATGGCATCATCTTTATTTCCCTACTCCCTGTTATATCAAACACTACTCCTCCTCCGTTTATAAACCTTTCAGGCTTAAACGACATCGGATCATCCCATACTTTTGAGTCCCATCCAATATCAGCCACCATGAAATTTATGGTAGCATTTTTCGGAAACAAATACCCATCAAACACCGTGTCCTCTGTCACAGCATGTGCCCCAACAAAGTGTGATGGAGGGTGCCGCCTTAAACTTTCCAAAATCACTGCTTTCAAATATGGCAGCTTCTGCAAATCATCTTCAGTCACCTCTCTCTCTCCATCTCCAACAACCCCTTTAATCTCTTTGAACACTTTTCCTTGAATATCAGGATACTTCACCAAATTTGCCATCACCCATTGCAATGCTGTCGATGTTGTATCAGTGCCAGCTGCTAAAAACTCAGTGCACAAACTCATAATTTCATTTTCCTGAAGCTTCCTCTTCTCCTCTGGGAGTTCCAAATCAAACAGAGTATCAACATATGCTAATACATAATCATCTTTGTACTCATCCTCTTTAGCCATGCTTAATCTCGATTCTTTCATCTTCCTTCGGTTCCTAATCAGTGGCATCAACACACCTTCTTGCTTCTTCCGAATTTCAAAAAATTCACCCCATAGTTTCCGAAACACAAACTTTGTCACCCTTGGCCAGAAATTTAACACATTAAATCGTGATATATTCAGCAGCAGCAAAGACTGAACATCCTGGACTTCTCTAATCTTCTTCTCATCGAGCTTGTCACCAAAACACATAAGAACCAGCAAACAAAACATAGCAAATTTTAAATGGTCAACAACCCTAACCGCGGCACGATCATGATCACCATTTTTAGCCTGAGAGTTGAGATCATCAAAGAGAATTTGCAGCACCCACTTGCGAGCATGAGAGTATGATTTCACACGCGAAGGATGGAGTATTTCAGAAGTCAAGTTACGCCGCAGAAGCCGCCACGTAGGCCCATAAGAGGCAGAATTAATGTTATGCTGCTTGCTACTGGTAATTTTTGAAACTGCGCCAGCCCGAGGCCTGTCAGAAAAAACTGAACCGTTTTGAATCAAAGCCTGGTGAGCAAGGGAGCCAACCGCGATGAAGATGGAAGGTCTAGAGCCGATATTGAGGGTGATTATGGAGCCAAATTTCTTGTGAAGAGATTGGATTAATTGTTCAATTTCATGTAAGGATTTTCTAGTCAAGAGAAAGTTGCTAATGATGGGAAAATTTACAGGGCCTGGAGGGAGCTTGTAATGGAATTTTTTTGAAGGATAAAGAAGGTTGATGGAAGCTCTGATGAGAGCAGAAATGCAAAGACAAACAAGGATGATGAACCAAGTTCCCATGATCTTAATTTACTTGGCAAATTAATTTCTGAAAGTGTTGATAAAGAGTTGGTGAGGGGAGTGATGGATTAAATAGCGAGGAAAATATAAAAGATGACAAAGAAGAAAAATTAATGAGTTGAAATTTGTATAAAATATGTGTCTGTTGTCAGGAAGGCTATGAAATCAGATTAGACACCAATGAATGAGAGTTAACGTACGCCTAGTGATAATTTTCCTTCTTGTATTAAAAATGTTGTTACCTTCTAGAAACCATAATAATGGTTGTTAAAATAACCTTGTATATATTCAATTATGCCTTAGATAATTGTACAGGTAATATGTGTTGGGGCGGTTGTGGAATCTCTTGGGTCGATCGATATTCCGCACAGTAGAAGTGGGTTTAACCCGTGGATATCAAGCATTGGTATATTTTTAAATTATTTTATGAAATCATATATTTCGTTATTAGTCCGTAGGAAAAAAACTGGGGCCGAATCAGAGTTCGGAAACTCCGAAACAAGAAAAATGAAGTTTCAACACTCATGGGCAACAACTCTCGGTGTGTCGCGACGCGCAGGCTTGGGAGTCGCAACACCCAATCTGCGAATGCTCGGAGTCGCGATGCGCAAGGGTGAGCGTCGCGACGCCCGAAGCTCTGAGAGCTGAGTGTCACAACACTAGAGATCGAAGTCGCGACACTGCCCTGTGTAAAATATTGGCAGAGAGCATTTTTATTTTTAATCCAATTCTAAACACTTCCAATTTTTTCCAAACACTTCAATACACCTTAAAGTCCAATTTTAACATCAAAACCAATATCAACACATGTTATACAACAAACATACATGTATTCTAAATACATATATGCATTTCTTTGAATCAAAACATAAGCCAAAATAAAACCTCACAATAAAGTGACTCGTAAATAATTTTAGGTCACTCAAATATGGTCAGGTGATTCTAGAATGGTAGCCATAACTTCAAGTTATAATCTAGAGTTCCAAACTCTTATTTAATGTTTCATATCTAACATGAACATTTTGAACCAATCACAAGTATATTGTATTTATGCTTCAAAAGCATCCATACACAATTTATTAGCCTAATTTCAACATCAAGTTATGTTATTATGTATTCAATACATAATACACCATTATATATTTCATTAATGATAACAACTCACTAATGAAAAACATAACTTTAGAGAAGATCATACTTAACTAGCAAGTTTGATTCTAAGACCCAATCTTGTTATCCTTGTTGAAATGTTGTAGAGAACTTCCAAAGCTAGCAAACTTGATTCGAAGATCCAATCTTCTTCTCCTTGTTGTTATAGAGAACTTCTAAAACTTCTCTCACAAAAACTTTACTTATGCTATTATTTCTTTCTTTTGCTTAATACTTGTTTTAGGTTATATTGTCATTCAAAATATCGGGATTAAATCCCATGATCAGACTATCAAAATCCGAGAATAAATCATGGCACCCAAAACATCTAACAACCAGTCGAGGCATTAGAGAACCTGTGGGTTCATCATCACGGCAGAGATCGAAGCATCTCAAACCGATCAAGGCATCAGGAGATCTACGGGTTCATCAATCATTATAGCAGGGATCGAGGCATCTCAAATCGATCGAGACATTAGGAAACCTGCAGATTCATCAATCAATAGAGAACGAGGCACCTCACAACCGATCGAGGCATTGAGGGATAAAGGGTCCAACGAATATCCGAATAGAGATCGAGACATCTCAGAGCAGAGATCGAGGCATCTCACTATCGATCGATGCAACAAAGGGTTCAAGGAAGCATATATCAATAATTAAACGACAACACAGCCACATGAGTCCGACGATGTCTAACGAACCATGTAATTAAAAATACATGCATGATTTTGATAGACTTATCACTGCCACAAACTGCACAAGCCTACCAAAGTGAGAGCGACTGTAGATAATGTATATTTATGAATAGCCCAATGACGAGTCTCTTATTGTGACACCCTTTGAAAATTGGGATATTGTAAGAATGAATGTCAGTAAGAAAATAAACTTCATAGAACATAGCCAAAAGCCAACTGGACATCACCTATGTACGGCCTACCTTCTCTCTAATTAGAAAATCCCGCCAGATATGACCTGAAAATCCTAAATCTGGTCGAACGTAACATAGGGACCTGAATACGTCCGGTCAAACATACAATTCAAATCTAACATCCGCTCGGACATGTATCGAGCTGTCAACACACACGTGAAATTCAAACAGTTGAAATTATGGGCATGGTATGTCCAGCCAGATATATGTCCTAAAATTTACATCCGGCCGGACGTGTCTCGAGCTGTAACTAACCTATCAGATTGGCAATCACTGGAGAAAATGTGGGGATTTTATCCCCTTCTTCGATTTTCACTTCTTTTTTAACTATAAAAAAGGTTCCCCTTCATAGTGGGGAAAACAGTATCAATAATCTATTAAGACCCTTAAGAAATCCATGCAAAATTTTGAACCTGTTCTTTGGATTTCCTTCATCCTAATAAGAATTCGGTAATTACCCGACATTCAAAGACGTCTCCCAATCCAAACTACATAGAAAAGGTGCGACCCGAGGGCACCAATTATCATTTGAATGCATATTTGACATTCTATTTTTGACACAGTATCTCCGGCCGGGTGTACATCACGTCCGACCAGACATGCACACACATCCGGCTGCCTATAAACATGTCCGGCTGTGTTTATTATTTTCTATAGTTAATTGTATGATTAGTTATTTTTTTATGTTACGCTCATCACTATTTAATTATGCATGTTTAGTTGTTTTATTTTGTTGCTTTAACTATTAATATGCAATTGTTTATTTTACTGGACAAGATATGATTAATATGCATGATTTGTTATACTTATTATATGATCTGCCAAGTATATCCAGTCAGTTATGGAATATATCCAGCTAGACATTGATAAAATACCAAGACAAAAAGTGCCTAAAAATATTTTGTCTGTCTGGCTTCGAAGTATCGTGTTCTAATCTGTTTGCTTACTGTTTATTATATTGCATGATATATTTTCTGGGATAGTTATCACTTAATATCTTGAGGTTTCGCTTATTATGTTATCGTTTATTGTTGCACCTGGTGTGCTTCTACGATTATGGTATTGCATAGTATATCCGGCTGGACTCCCAGTAAGTCTCGTCGGACATTAATATCATAGTTTATGACACACTCATAAAATGACTCTTTACTCCAAAGTATAAGAGTGTCGAAGTAATAAAATAATTCGATAAGTTTGGGATCGATCTATATGGAATAGATTTAATAGGATAAAATAATAATGCAACAAATAAAATAAAAATAATAAAATAAAATATTATGGTTAGAGGATCCACTCTTGATATTTCAATTATAAAATAATTTGTACTTTTTATAAAATATAAATTATAATTATTTCCCAATCAATTTACTTCATAATTATCATGTATTAATTATGCCAACACATGTAATTCGTCTTGTCGATAATTAGTCCTGCCAATGTACTAAATATGCCAAAATATATAAAACCAGCCATAAAGGAGGTGATATCATTTATCTATAACACGTCCAGTTAAGTACTCAATTATGCCAAATATATAAAACCAGCCATAGAGACGATACTATATTTTTATAATTAATACAGATCTTTAATAGTCCACTCTCTCTTATTTATGAGATTCAAGTATTATCTGAGCTAATCGGGGACTGTCTACAGCTAGTCAAGAGTCTTAAATAATCTGGAAAGAGTAATAACTTTATTTGGAAAATTATTACAATTTATAAAATATAATATAAATAAAAATCACATATATTTTCATACCAATAGTTTCACCCTTTATCCCAGAATGATAAAAATTAGCAGAAAAATATATAAATAAAAACACTCTTAATTTTATTAATAAAAGAAAAATAAATTACAAAAAAAAATACACATAAGAGCTCATCCCACAAAGTCTCAGAGAGATATATGGAAATTTGCTGAAGAACTAAGGTGCTGAGCACCTCTATTTATAAAGGATGCTCAGCATCTTCCAACATAATGCAAATGAATTGCATTATTGTTGACAATTTATAAAAGTTGGCAACTTTTACAAATTGTCAACAATTTGCATAGATCATCCATCGTATTTAGTGGATGATTTATTTTTTATATATATTTTTTGTTTTTTTGTTTTTGTTTTTGTTTTTTTGCTCTTTTGAGTTTTCTTTTGTTTGTTTATTTTTTTGTTTGTTTTGTTTTGTTTTATATATTTATATAAAACTCATGTGTAGTTAAATATATTCATAAGCTCATTTTATCGTCAATTTAAATACGGTCACGTCCTTTTAGCTTTATGGGTCTTGGAATTCAGATTTCATTCCATTTTCATGTTGAGCATCCGAAGCAGTATTTTACCTACACAATAAATAAAAATCATAATAAAAATATATAAAACATAAATTTAATTATTATTTCACAAATGTGCTAAATTAAGGGGATTAATGAAACTACAAGTGTAAAATTATTAATTTTTCTTTTAATAAATGTGTATTTTTTAGTGTTAATCACACCCCCAACCAGATTATTATTACTAATCCATAGTAATTTAAGCGAAAACTCAAAGAAAAATTCTTATTCAAGTTAGTAATTGTTTCTTTCTTTCTAAATTATCAAATAAGTAAATCATCCTGTACATTTTTTACCATTTTTTTTCACACACAAATGAGACAAAGTATCAATCAATTCATTATACCCACAATATTAACAGGTCTTGTTGAAAAGAAAGTAATATTTTTGTCCTCAAGTTATATCAGAATTCACACATTTTGGCAATGACAATTTATTTATATACAAAATAGTTTTTTTTTAAAATAATAATGCATTTTTAACCCTTGTAACAAGCTTTGGGCCAGTGACTCTCAAACCAGTTGGCTTTATGGGACTAAGAGTTTAGACACCCATATGGACATAATTTCTCAGATCTCATATGACAAAAAGAAAAGTGTCTTATTTTCTTAAGTTTTCTCCTTAACCCATTTAACGAGCTTTGGTCCAGTGACTCCCAGACCAGTTGGCCTTATGGCACTAAGTGTTAATACACTCATACAGACTTAATTGCTCGAGTTAGAGTGGCTACAAAATTGAACTTATTCACATTTTTTCTATTTTTTTCATTTTTTTTTAACTCAAGCTCTACTGTTTTACGCGAACAATCACTACTTGCTGAGGTAAGATTGGTTACTAAGTAGAAAGCTTGGTTAGTTTTTTTTTTTAAAATAAAAACACAAACTCATTGCTTTTAAGTGGTACCTCCAACAAAATACAGAACTGGATATTACAAAATTTTCATTTTCAACCCATGATCATGTGTTACCATGTATGTTATATATACTTGTCAAATGAGCATGTGAAAATCAAATTTAAATAATTTCATAGAGAATTCATAAATTTAAAAAAATTTAAAAGGAAATGAAAAAATAACTTGTTAATAAATAACCATAAAAACAAAAACGATTTTTTTTAAGAAAAAAATAAAATAAAAGATTTAATCAAAAACTATCCCATCCACCAACCATAATTGAGACATGTTCCTCAATGTCTGAATAAGAAGAAGTAGAGTTTAGAAAACATCCCCGACTCGTGTGGGTATTGACCATTGAATCTGCAACACTGCTACTAAAAAAGAAAGATTATAGCTTAAAAAATCAAAATAGTAAATTGAAATTTAGTTTTGATTGTGGCTCACATCTTCCTCTGGTTTTACGTCAAGTAACGGCTTGAACGCCCTCTATGAGTCGATATAGGCTTGCTTCTCATCAATTTTCTTATAAATGGCAAACATGGCATTTTAAAGTCAGATTCCCGTACTATAATTTAGCAAAATATTTATTTTTTATTTTTACAAAATACACAAAACAACAAAAAAATAAAAGATTTTTCTTTCTTTTTTTTTTTTTAAAAAAAACGCACAAAAAACAACAAAAGTGAAAAAATTAAATTATATTAAATTATTACTCTATCATTAAATTTTATTTCCCGGCAACGGCGCTAAAAATCTGACACTCACAAAGTGGTTCTTTATTCCCAAGTATAAGAGTATCGAATGGGTCGATCCATAGGGAATAGATTTAATAGGATAAAATAATAATACAACTAATAAAATAAAAATAATAGAGTTAGAGGATCTACTCTTGATATTTCAAATATAAAATAATTTTTAGATGATCCACTCTTGATATTTCAAATATAAAATAATTTTTATTTTTATAAAATATAAATTATAATTATTTCTCAATCAATTTATTTCATATTATCATGTATTAATTATGCCAACACATGTAATTCGTCATGTCAATAATTAGAAGTCCTACCAAGATACTAAATATGTCAAAATATATAAAACCAATCATAAATGCAGTGATAATATTTGTCTATAGCAAGTTCAGTTAGGTACTCAATTATGCCAAATACATAAAACCAGCCATATAGGCGGTATCGTATTGTTTATATTTAATCCGGATCTTTAATAGTCCAATCTCTCTTATTTATGGTATTCAAGTATTATCTGTGTCAATCGGGGACTGTCTACAACTAGTTAAGCGTCCTAAATAAACTGGAAAGAGTAATAATTTTATTTGGGAATTATTACAATTTATAAAATATAATATAAATAAATATCACATATATTTCCATACCACTAGCTTCACCCTTTACCCCTGAATGATAAAAATTAGTAGAACAAGATATAAATAAAACACTCATAATTTTATTAATAAAAGAAAAATAAATTATAAAAAAAAATACACACAATAGCTCGTCCCACAAAGTCTCAGAGAGATATGTGGAAATTTACTGAAGAACTGAGGTGTTGAGCATCTCTATTTATAGAGGATGGTCAACATCTTCCAACGTAATGACAAATGAATTGCATTATTGTTGATAATTTGCAAAAGTTGCAACTCACAAATTGTCAATAATTTACATAGATCATCCACCATATTTGGTGGATGATTTATTTTTTATATATTATATTTATTTTTTATTTTTTTGGTCTTTTGATTTTTTCTTTGTTTTTTGTATTTTTGTTTTGTTTTGTTTTATATATTTATATAAAATGCTTGTGTAGAGTAAATACATCATAAGCTCATTTTGTCATCAATCTAAATACGGTGAATGTTTTCCAAGTCCGTTTTGAATCTAACGGTCATGTCCTTTTAGGTTTCTGGGTTTTGGAATTCAGATTTCATGTCCATTTTCCTGTTGAGCATCTGAAGTAGTATTGTACCTACACAATAAATAAAAATCACAATAAAAATATATCAAACATAAATTAAATTATTATTTCACAAATGTGCTAAATTAAGGGGATTAATAAAACTACAAGTTTAAAATGATTAATTTTATTTTTTAATAAATATGCAATTTTAAATGTTCATCAATTTATATTCAGTCAGGTCTCTCTGAGGCCAGGCCTATGAAATATTTGTCTAAATTAGTTTCATCACTATTTTATTAATGCCATAATAATTTATGGATATTTACTTTACATATTTTTTTATATATAATTCATGGTTGCACAATGTATGCCTTTAAACTTCTTTTGTGTGTTCTTGCATTATAATATACGAAGATACCTCATTTGAGCATAAATATTATACTGGCATCAATAAGGGACCATTCCGAACCCAAACGAATTTAAGGTCGGACCTTGTGACAAGTATAGTACGTTATTAAATCATTCCAATTGTTTCATACTGAGTGTCGACTTTTTTATTCTCTGATTAATCCCACTGTGGGATTATCCGTACTCTCTACGGGTTGCGAGCCCAATAATGTAGTGGTCACGAACGTCATAGGCATAACGGTAAACCCCGCTTCGCTCCTACATTCCCTTAAATCCTTCTCGATCTCCATATCATAATCTATCAATTTGCCCACCAAGTCATCCAATTACAAAGTGTTCATATTATTAGATTATTTGATGGTGGCGGTGTAAATTTTATACTCCTTTAGAAGAGACTTAAATATAATCTTCACTTGATCACTTGTACTAATATTTTTTCCTAAAATACTTGGTTGATTTATAATCATGGTGAACCTTGAAATCATCTTCTCAACATTTTCATCGGCTTCCGTCTTAAAGCTATCCAACTCGCAGATAAACCGATTGATCTTGAATTCTTTAACTTGGCTAGTGCTCCCATTGACCATTTCCAATGACTTTCGTAATTCATAGGCATTTCCAAATTCTGAAATTTTGTTGATTTGGCTCTGATCAATTGCACAAAATAAGTGATTGAGAGCCTTTGCATTGTTGGAGGCTTCCATGTAGTCCTCATCGGTCCACTCAGATTCGATTTTGGAAATTCCACATTGTCGCTATCTTTCTTAATTGGCATTTTACAACCTCTAGTGACAATTTTGTATGATTGCACATCAACGACAATGGGGTAGTTCAATATCATCATCTTCCAATAATTATAGTCAATTTCGGTGTAGAGTGGAGGTCTATTTGTTGAAGCTCCCTCGATAAAATTTATTATGCAACATGTAGAGGTCATGGCTTATTCTCGAATGATTAAGTCTTTGTTGAGAATATATTGCTCTGATACCAATTGAAATTACATACAAATACCTAAACAATAACAACTATACCTAGGAGGGGGTGAATTGGGTATAAGCTCAAAAAATATGGAATTAAAAATTATTTACAATTTTAAGCCATTTAGTTAGTAGCTTTACCAATTAAGCTTAATATGTAATTTTCTCAATAACAATCTATTACCAATTGCAAGTTTCTAAAGTAATATGCAATCTTAAAATAAAACGTGCGATAATAAAAAGATTTTAGGGATAGAGAAATTAACACTGAGATTTATAGTGATTCGACCAACAATGCCTACGTCTACTCCTCTAAGACGTGCTTGAAACTTTCCACTATGTAAACGTGATTCCACGCTTTACACTGAGAGTTTTTCGTGACTCACTCACAAACCAAGAGATTTATTCCTAGGTTCACCCCAAAGCTTTACATTAGAGTTTTATACCCAGGCTTACTCCCAACCTTTTATAACAACAAGAGTTTTGTCCCTAAGTTCACTCTTAAACCTTTACACAAATTCACCATTTAGAGTATGCCCACTCAACAAGGGATTTCACAACCATAAAATTTTAAGATGTAAAAGGTTTTACAACTTCATTTAGGTACTCACACAAATGATAAAGAATATTAAGGATGTGAACTGCTAACCCAAGTAAATCTAAGTTCTCTATAATGTATATGAAGGTGTATGTGTATGAGCTGTTATAATAAAGAGAGTGTACGATCAAGAAGATTAAATGAATTCTCTATTTTTTCTTCCTAGAAAATGTAAGAAGGTGTCGTAAAAGTGCAAAAAAGAATTTTGGTCTCAATTTATAGTGAAAAATTTGAGTAAACTCTATTTCTGCGCAGAGATCGGTATGCAGTTATAGGATCAATATGTTGGTCTGTAAATTCAAACGACTCTTAAAAATATGTCTATTGAGACCGGTAAGCACGATAATAACTAGATTACTGACCGATATGGATATTGGTATAGACTGGACCAATTCTAGTAATGGTGCAAACTCCAGACTGACAGGTATGATAGACCAATATAGAGTAGCCCGGTTCCAGAAATAATGCAAATCAGTCCAAAAGAGAGTATGAACATCGCTATGCCGATATCAGAGACCGCTATGTCGGTCACAGTGTAGAAAACTCGTGATTTAAAGATTAAAACATTGTGCACATGAGTCATATGAGCTTGAAATACTTGATTTATCAACTGACTTACATTGAGAGCCTTAAGGTATAAACTTCACTTGATTTCTTCATTGAGCTCTTGAGTCTTCATATTCAATTTACTTCGATATCTTTTTGTAATGCTCGCGAATGCGCGTTTAAGTCGCTAGCATTACATCATTAAAATCATTCTTCGAGTGCAATGGCGCTTACACGTGAGGCTGAGGAAGGGGCTCTGTTGGATACCATAGTGCCGTCGACTAAGGAGATAAGTGAGCAGGTTGATCCTCCTACTGATGACTGGTCTTGTATTTTTTACTTCTTTTAAACTGCTTGTATTGATAGCTCTGTTAGTGGGAATAATTATGTAATCATTTTCTCAATGATAACAATGAAATGTTGGAGTTTCTACGGCCCCAAGGATCGAATACAAAGCATAAATAAACATGTGAATACATCGAAGGAGTCACGGAATACTCACATCGATCGGTTGAGCGACGCGAGAGGCAACAAAAATCTGATTTCTGCCCACTGGAAGTGCTCGGCAGTGAGCTGCTGCAGTCCACCATTTTCGGCCATTTTCGGTCCTCCAAGCAAGCTCCAAGCTTCGTTAAACGATTCCCGGCTCATGGGTGGACTTCCCTATCACCTTCGCATGTCTCTCGGAGTGCTAGCTCTCGATGATTTTACCGCAAAATCATCGCACTTTGCTTCCCATTTTCTTCTTGGCTCACGGCAGTGGACTGTCAAACCAGTAAAGAAATTTGCCCACCATGGGCGTGAGATGAAGAGAGGATTTTGAGAGAGAGAGAGTTGAAAAAAAATGTGTAAAAGTTAATTGATTTCTAAAATCAATTCAACATATACCAAAACATTTAATATATTAAATATCAATCAAGCTTTTAAAAGCTTTTCAACAACTCCCATCAAGTCACATCTTTCAATCAAGTTGTCAAGTCACATCACTCAAAGTGACAAGTGATTTGACGCTTGATCCGACTAATGATTTGACGCTTGATTTGACTTGCGTGCCGCACTCGAATTCAAAATGCGAATGCGGTCGCAAACAATCCCGGGCTCGGGTTCGCTAATTCCAAATTAACGAATTTTCCGCTGCGACGCAATTAAATGATTATACCTAGCGAAATCACTATTCACGTCGCTAACGAATTAATTCTAAATTAATTCGTTCGCCAGAATTAAAATCTAATTTTAATTCCGCGTCGAAATCTAATTTCGTATAATATATCAAATATATTAATTTATCGATTAATTCCAAATTAATCGTTTTTCTCTCTTTAATGATATTTTATCCTAGATAAAATATCTCCGCAATTAATCCCAGATTAATTTTCTCTCTCATCTAATTAATCCCAAATTAATTAAAAATGCGAGTCATACATCTTCGGGAAGCGACCCATGAGATTCCCGGATATGTTAGCAGTAAATTCGGTCGTCGGACCATCCGAATCGTAAGTACCTCGTACTACATTTGTACCGATTTACAAGACAAGGTTGGCTTCTAGCAAAGCGCCATGCCTACCCAATTCTCCAGAAATATCCTTACATGAATATAAGATCTATATCAGACATAGTATACGTAGTATTGCTTATACCGATCCAGTATCGGATGATCACGTGCTAGACCTGGGGCTGGAATTGTGTCTGCCCCGTACGAAGCACATGTCGGATGTCTGGTAACTAGTCTCTATAATCGGATATATATGACCTTGTCATAACATCCCGATAGCTGTAGCTTTTAAGAGAACCAGTCTCGTATCCTATGTGACCATCATCTCCATTATGACTGGAGCAATACTTCTGTCTTGACATCACATCCAACACACTACGATTCTCGATATACCCAGAAGAGGCGTACACAGGAACCGGTTAAAGCCCTGGATGACCAAAACCAAAGCATATTTATTGTCGCAAGTATTAGCGGTGCAAGTCTCAGGTTAAGACCAAATACACCTACCCTGATTTCGGACTTCCATAGTCACATAGTCATACTACCAATGGAATTCCGAGGGGGTCTATCCAGAGCGAAGCTGTTTCCCGTACCATCGGTAAAACACAACCTCCTATTACACTTGCATGAGTATCCTATACCCAAATATATGAGAACTATGTCATTGTGCCCTCACAACGCGCACAAGTGTAATACTAGTTTTTTACGTATTTATCGATGTCCAATCTCGATAATACTCTGACTAGGGATATTTAATGATTTATCCTTCGTGGATTGATACTGTCTCATATCATTCTCAATCCAGGAACAAATCATAGGGACCTCCTATCATTTATACATCTTGGTGATCTAATCACAAATGATAAGAGAGCAATCTCCTTTGTCACATAGTTAATTTGTACAACAACACCATGATCTGTACAAATAGTGACGCTATGGGTCATAATTGTCCAATAATCTCCCACTTGGCCTATAGCCAGTCACTCGAGTGTCTACCACCCGAATTATGTACGGTTGGCTCAAATTGCTGAGAAAAGACTTTCGTCAGCGGATTTGCATGATTATCATCTGATGCGATTTATTCGATCATCACATCGCTACGATGCATGATCCGAACGAATCAGATGAATATCGAAGTATGTATCTGGATCGTTGATGAGACCTTTAATTATTTAGCCTCTGCCTCAACTGCTAACAGAACTATTCCTAATCCAATTAGGATTTATTATCGACCTAGAAGGCTTCTATTGCTGCCTCAGCTGCAGCAATTACCCGCATTTGTTGTTTATTTGGTAACAGTATCTTGTTTGGAAAATTTACAGCTTACTGTTCCGTTATTCAAACTGTATAGTACCGTTTTCGACTTATAGTCGTTTTTATCGGTTTGGGAAACTTGCAACAGTGATCCCAGTCACTTCAAGTTCTCCATCTCCATAGTTTAAGACAGCATCCTTAGTTCTCTAAGATACTAACGGATGTTTTTAACATCAATCTAGTGACTATCACTTGGATTGGCCTGTTTGTGAATCCATATGCTCAAAGCGTATGAGACACCAGGTCGCGTATATTTTTCAATGTACGATTTCTCGGAGAGTTTTCTCGAAAGCCAAGCTTTCACCGATGGTTATTATGGGAATATCAATTCCAAGAAATGACATATTATCATTATTTATATAGGATAGCCACTGTCAGTGCGCTCCCACTAACCCTCTTATATACACAAGAATCATTTCATTTTGAATTAAATCATAAACCATTATGATTACATCAAAACGATAATTCCAAGAACCTATGCGTGCTTCAATCCAAACATGGATCGAATAACCTGCAAACCTTATTTGCTAGTTATTGTACGAAAAAACCGTCAGGATGTTGTAAACATCCTCCAAAAAGTTTCCTTTTCAGGAAAGCGATTTTCCCGTTCAGCTGACATATTTCATAAATGAAACGTGCAACATTAGCAAGCATTATCCATATGGATTTACCATGGCAACAGGTAAAAGGTTGAATCGTAATCGACACAATGTTGATAACGATACCTTTCATCTAAAAGCCTAGCTTTATACGTTGGTATGTTGACATCCATGTATGTCTTCCTTGAAGACTTATAAGTACCAATAGGCACAATGCCTTGCGGTACATCAATTAGTATCCAAACTTGTTGATATACATGGAATCCATTTCGGACTCATGACACTTTGCCATAATAGGGAGTCGATACCTTGTATCACTTCCTTGTACGTAGTCAGTTGGTATACCTCAATAAGATTGACATCTTTATGAGGTGAGATCAAAAACCCATACCCCGGGTTATTTTCTGACTCTCTCCGACATACGCGGTTCTTGTGTATGTGAATATTAATGGCATAGTTTCATCCTTGATGAATTATATATGTTCCATTAAGGATCTGGTGCCTTGAACAGTATTACTCTGATTTTCATCGAGTTTTAATATCCTCCAATTTACCACTGCATATCGGTATTCCTCTTAGGAAAACCGCATGGTGAGCAACAATTAAATTGTTCTCATGTGAGATGTATAAGTACTATACTTATGGTTTCCCTAAGATAACCTACAATTGGCACTTATCCAATTTGGGTTTTAGTTTGGTATCTTCCAAACATATGCCTAACATACCCAAATTTTCAGGAATGAGAAACCTGGTTTCCTTCCTGTTTCATATCTAATATGAAGTCTGTCAAATAGATTATTATGGAACCTTATTCAAAATAAGTTCTTGCACTGTTTATGCTTATCCGTTGAAGGAAATGGTAGCTCAGAGCGACTCATGATTAACCTTATCATGTCCAACAAAATTTGGTTACTCGGTTCGGGCACATCGTCAAAATGACGTGTTCCGTGAAGAGTCCTCATTGAAAGAATACTATACTCTTTCAAGTATATTGGAAACTTATTGTTTAAGTATTTTCCATTACGGTCTTACCATGACAGTTTAATACTTTAGCCGATCTGCTTGTCTATTTCGTGTCGAAACTCTAAAAGTTTCCGATTTATTGTTGGTTTCTATTAAGGTCCCAAGATCAATAATAAGTATAAATCAAGTGCGAATACACATCGAAGAAGTTGCGGAATACTTACATCGATCGGTTGAGCGACGCGGAGGCAACAAAATCTGATTTTGCTCGGCAGTGGACTAGTTCAGCGGTGAGCAGATTTGCTCACTGGTTTGGCCTCCGTTTGGGTCATTCGTCAAGCTCCAAGCTTCGTCGAACGATTCCCGGCTCATGGTTGGACTTCCCTATCACCTTCGCATGTCTCGTAAGTGTGCTAGCACTTGTGATTTTGCCACAAAATCACACTCTTTGCTTCCCTCACTGCTCACGTTTTTTTTTTATGAAAAACCAGTATGCTTTTGCCCCTTTTGGGCGTAAAGAGTATAGAGAAAGAGAGAAGAGAGAGTTGTGTAAGTTATTTTGATTTTGTGTATCAAATACACTTTATATATTTTTCCAAAAATAAATAAATCATTTACCACCTTTTTGGCTTTGAAAAAGTCAAATGGTAAAAGGTTTCCAACCACTTCCATCAACTCACATCAATCAATCAATCAATGGTCACATCACTCAAAGTGACATGATTTGACGCTTGATGTGATGCTAGATGCAAATAGCGATTTGACGCTTGATTTGACTTGCGTGCCGCCCTCGAATTCGAAATGCGAATGCGCTCACAAATAATTTCGGGCTCGGGTTCGCTAATTCCAAATTAACGAATTTTCTGTTGCGTCGTAATTAAATGATTACGCCTAGCGAAATCACTATTCACGTCGCTAACGAATTAATTCTAAATTAATTCGTTCGCCCGAATTTAAATCTAATTTAAATTCCGCGTCGAAATCCAATTTCGTTTAATATATCAAATATATTAATTTCTCGATTAATTCCAAATTAACCGTTATCTCTCTTTTAATGATATTTTATCCCAGATAAAATATCTCCGAAATTAATCCCAGATTAATTTTCTCTCTCTTCTAATTAATCCCAGATTAATTTAGAGTGTGAGTTATACGTCATCGGTGAATCTTTGGGAAGCGACCCATGAGATCCCCGTATATGTTGGCAGTAAATTCGGTCGTCGGATTATCCGAACACGTAAGTACATCATACTACGTTTATACCGATTTACAAGACAAGGTTGGCCACTAGCAAAGCGACATGCCTACCCAATTCTCTGAAAACATCATTACAGGAATAAAGGATCTGTATCAGGCGTAGTATACGTAGTATTGCTCATTCTGTCCAGTATCGAATGATCACGTGTTAGGTCTGGGGCTGGAATTGTGTCTGCCCCGTACGAAGCACATGTCGGATGTCTGGTGACTAGTCTCTATAATCGGATAAACCTGACCTTGTCATTTTATCCCGATAGCTGCAGTATTTAAGAGAACCAGTCCCGTATCCTACGTGACCATCATCTCCATATGGCTGGAGTGACACTTCCGTCTTGACATCACACCCAACACACTACGATTCTCAATATACCCAGCAAGTATTAGCGGTGCAAGTCTCAGGTTAAGACCAAATACACCTACCTTGATTTCAGATTTCCATAGACACATAGTCGTACTACCAATGGAATTCCGAGGGGGTCTTATCCAGAGCGAAGCTGTTTCCCGTACCATCGGTGAAACACAACCTTCTATTACACTTGCATAAGTATCCTATACCCAAATATATGAGAACTATGCCATTGTCCCCTCACAACGCGCACAAGTGTAATACTAGTCTTTTACGTATTTATCGATGTCCAATCTCGATAATACTCTGACTATGTATATTTAATTATTTATCCTTCGTGGACTGATATTGTCTCATATCATTCTCCTCCAGGAACAAATCATAGGGACCTCTCATCATTTATACATCTAGGGGATCTAATCACAAATGATAAGAGTGCAATCTCCTTTGTCACATAGTTAATTTGTACAACAACACCATGATTTGTACAAATAGTGACGTTATGGGTCATAATTGTCTAACAATCTCCCACTTGGCCTATAGCTAGTCACTCGAGTGTCTTACACCCGAACTATGTACGGTTGGCTCAAACTGCTGAGAAATGCTTTCGTCAGCGGATTTGTATGATTATCATCTGATGCGATTTATTCGATCATCACATCGCTATGATGTATGATCCGAACGAATCAGATGAATAGTCGAAGTATATATCTGGATCGTTGATGAGACCATTAATTCTTTAGCCTGTGCTCGAGCCTAGCTCAGCTGCTAACAGAATGATATCTAATCTAATTAGATTTTTTATCGACCCAAATAGCTTCTATTGCCGCCTCAGCTGCAGCAATTAACCCGCATTTGTTGTTTATTCGGTAACAGTATCTTTCTTGGAAGATTTCCAGCTTACTGTACCATTATTCAAATTGTATAGTACCGTTTGCGACTTATAGTCATTTTTATCGGTTAGGAAACTTGCTACAATGATCCAAGTCACTTCAAGTTCTCCATCTCCATAGACTAAGACATCATCCTTAGTTCTCTAAGATACTAACGGATGTTCCTAATATCAATCCAGTGGCTTTCACTCGGATTGACCTGTTTATTAATCCATATGCCCAAAGCATACGAGACACCAGGTCGCGTACAATTTTCAATGTACGATTCCACGGAGAGTTATCGAAAGCCAAGCTTTCACCGATTGTTTTTATGTGAATATCATTTCCAAGAAATGACGTATTATCATTATTTTATAGGACAACCACTGTCAGTGCGCTCCCACTAGCCCTCTTATATACACAAGAATATTTTCGTTTTGAATTAAATCATACACCATTATGATTACATCAAAATGATAATTCGAAGAACCTATGCTTGCTTCAATCCAAACAAGGATCGAATAACCCGCAAACCTTGTTTGCTAGTTTTGGTACGACAAAACCGACTGGATGTTATAAACATCCTCCAAAAGGTTTCCTTTTCAGGAAAGCGATTTTCCCGTTAAGCTGACATATTTCATAAATGAAATACGCAGCTTTAGCAAACATTATCCAAATGGATATACCGTGGACACAGGTAAAAGGTTGAATCGTAATCAACACAATGTTGATAACGATACCTTTCCGCTAAAAGCCTAGCTTTATACGTTGTTTTGTTGTCATCCATGTATGTCTTCCTTGAAGACTTATACAATACCAGTAGGCACAATGCCTTGTGGTACATCAACTAGTATCCAAACATAGTTGATATACATGGAATCCATTTCGGATATCATGGCACTTTGCCATAATAGGGAGTCGATACCTTGTATCACTTCCTCATACGTAGTCAGTTGGTATACCTCAATAAGATAGACATCTTTATGAGGTGAGATCAGAAACCCATACCCCAGGTTGTTTTCTGACTCTCTCCGACTTACGTGGTTCTTGTATATTCGAAGATGAATGGTAATAGTTTCATCCTTGATGAACTATTTATGTTCCATTAGGATCGGTGCCTTGAAAAGTATTACTCCGATTTTCATCGAGTTTTACTATCCTCCCACTTACCACTGCATATCGGTATTCCTCTCAGGAAAGCCGCATGGCGAGCAACAATCTAATTGTTCTCATGTGAGATGTATAAGTACAATACTTTGGTATCCCTAGGATAACCTACAATTGGCACTTATACAATTTGGGTTTTAGTTTGGTATCATCCAAACGTATGCCAAGCACACCCAAATTACCAGGAATGTGAAACCCAGTTTCTTTCCTGTTCATATCCAATATGAAATCTGTCAAACAGATTTTTATGGAACCTTATTCTAAATAAGTTCTTGCAATGTTTAAAGCTTATCCGTTGAAGGAAATGATAGCTCATAGCGACTCATAATTAACCTTATCGTGTCCAACAAAATTCGGTCAGTCAACTCGGACACACCGTCAAACTGACGTGTTCCGGGAGGAGTCCTCATTTGAAAGAATACTATACTCTTTCAAGTATATAAGAAACTTATTGCTTAAGTATTTTCATTACGGTCTTACCGTGATGATATAATACTATAGCCGATCTGTTCGTCTATTTCATGTCGAAACTATAAAAGTTTCTGATTTGTGTTCTTCAAAAGAAACACATAACCATAACGCGATGCCACATCCGTAAAGGTCACGAAATATTCATATCCATCTCTAGCCTAGCTAGACATGGGCCCACTTGCTTCACTATGAACTAGGGCTAACAGATTGGTGGCATTTACACTTTTACCAAGTAAATAGTATTTTAGGCATATTACCCAATAAACTAGATTCGTAGACTTTATTTGATTAGAATCAAATCAGTCCGAGTACCCACTCTTCAAAAGTGCGGATATACGAGTCTTGCTTAATTGTGTCCCAGACAACAATGCCACAATTAGTTTCTTCTGATCAAATCAGTTGAGCTATTTGTTTGTCATTTTATATGTTTGAGAATTATTTATATTCAAAATATAAATTCTGTTATTCACATCTAATGTGTTTATCTCAATATCATCTTTATATAATAAAACACTTTAATGTTTTAGAATATAAAGGTTCACCCACAGCGGGTCAAACACTGATATAGAGATAATGTATCTAGTCAAACTAGTTACATTATAACAGTTTCCAAATTTAGGTACACACCCGAGGGTAGTTCCTAAAATTAGGTATCTACGGTTAAAACAGCGACTTTCGTCCCGTTTACAATTCACAGATTAAATCTCAATTGAGGTCAGTATCCTGTTCAAAACAGATTCTGAACATCAATATTTATATATTTTATGTTCCACACTAAGAATTTAAAATCTAATTTTAATATTAGTAATGAACATGATGTTGACAAACATATTTGAAGGCAGAGCCTTGCTCGTCTTCAATTCCTTCATGTCTGCATTGTCCAAACGGCAGTCACGCTTCCGCGATCCCGTTTGCCACAATTTAGGCAGACATTTTGGGATATGTCATTTATCTTCCCAGAAGATTATAATGATTTTGCCATTGCCCTTTTCATATTCCAGAAGCCTTTGGCCAAGCCTCGGGTTTCTAGAATATCGAAGTAAGGTACGTCTTGCGCTACCTGTCTAATTGCAAATTTTGACTTTATCTCATTGAGAATAGTCATTAACTCTCCAAGAGTTATCATTGCAATTTTAGTACTTCTAAAATCTAAGTATAGATTTATGAAGATCCTTCAATTTCAGTATCATACTTTAAGGATCTAATCCTTAGTTCTGATTCAGAAATTAAGGAGTCTACTGCGGTAAGTATAATGGATTAAGCACTAAAGTTATCATCACATAATCTTCCAAAGATTATGCTCGACTATTTGCTTAACTCCGGGCTTAGGCATAATACGTTATTTTATCAAATAAACTAACTTATTATTTTCCAGGACCATCCTGACATTTTATTCCTAATTTGAAAATTAAACCATTTAAATACATTTTCCCAAGGATTATGTATTAAACGTCAATCTTTCAATTATATCTTGATTTTAATAGTCCAACTATTTAATCAACGATTTAGGTACTATTTATTATAATGATTACAATAGTCCAACTATTTAATCAACTATAATTTAATAGATTAAAATAAATTATATTGATTACTATAATCCAATTATAAAATCAACTATAAATGAATAGTTTGAATATAGTCCAACTATTTATTAAAACAACAATTTTAAATATTAGTCCAACTAACATTTAATTTATTTGACGAATGATATTTGTTTGAGCGCGTATGGCGAGTAATTGAACGAGTATTGCAAATTCAATTCTTGCCTCCCACTATTTTTCGGCGAGCCTCTAACCCTCTATCGAGTACTCGGGAAACCGCGTTTCCTAGTGGGCTAGGATCCCGTTAAATATCACACAATCTTGACTTTGGCCAACAAATTGTATGATAATTAACTAGGTAGATCTCTAAGATCGATTGGATCCAATCCAATTCCTAGATCCGGTAGGGGGACATCCAAGTCCGAAACATATATCTTATATATGCCAATACATCCAATGTATTACCTAACCTTTTTCCTCTGAATCAACTAAGCCTTGACTTTGGCACAACAAACTTAGTGATCCCAGTCAAGCGCGACCCATTGACCATGGAAAGCTTCGTAATCAATGTCGATGGACAAGAAGTGGTCTTGACTTTGGCCAACAAACCACAACTTGGACAAGACACCAATATGGAACAAAGCCTTCGTGATTCAAACACATATTCGACAGACAAAGGCCTTGACTTTGGCCAACAAACCAATGCCGTCTTAGATCTTGAGTGAGAATTACTCAATGGAAGGAAAAACGCTTAATATTATGCGAGGGTTTTTCGAGTGCAAATTGGCAACCAATTTATTATCTTTGTTAAGGTCTCATCATCATACACCCTTAAACATGCATTCTAAACACATAATAAAGCGTGTATAAATAAATAATAATGATATGCAAATGGATACTTTACACATTGATCCTAGATCAAATCTCTCCCTTTCTCTCTCCCGCTAGCACATGTATTTCTTCTACCCGTTACACTACACTTCTAAAGAAACCTCATTTACATTGAGGGGAATAAGTGATAAGAGAATACAAAGAATAATGAGGTAATAAGGCTGGACACGCAGGTCCAATTAATAAATTCCAAATTTATTACAACAATATCTAAAATTGCCCCACCCATCTAATATCCATCTCATATACATTATTCATGCATCACAACCATGTATTCACACAAACATGTTATCAATCAATCTAATCAAATTAATTAATCTGATAATTAGTGACCATCCAATGTTCAAACAACGATTTGATTTTGCTCGAGTCAAACTCGTTTTGCGAATAAGTACTCAAAGTACGAATTCTCGAATTAAATTAAACTACATCATTAAATCCAATTTAATATGCATTCAATTCTAATTCGCTATTTAATTCCAAATTAAATAATACACTTTATTAATGAACTTATACGACTTAAATTCCAAATTTAATCGCAACGAGTCTCAAAGCCCGATTAACGTCCAACGTCAATTTAATTAAAGTTCAATGGGCTTTTAATTAATTTCTTAAGGCGTGGACTTTTGGTCAACTCGGGTCAAACCGAATAACCAAAATCCAATCCGGGAATTACCCCATAAGCCTAGAAATCAATCTTGGCCCATTAGGCCCAATTAAACTTTAAAGGCTCATTAAGTCGCATTTGGGCTTTATGGATGCGGTTTTGGGCCCAATTGGATCTAACCAATTTTGCCTAAACCCAACTTTGTACAAAAAAGCCCAACAAGCCCATTTACAACATTAAAGCCCAAATCCAATTTTAAGGCCCAAATAATTAAATTCCAAAAATCCAATTTTCCAATTTAATTACCAAAGTGTATAACATGATTAATTAACCAAATTAACATTTCTAAAACATCAATATCATTTTCATCATCACATGTCCAACACATTTTGATTAAAATCAAACCCAAAAATACATGCTCAAAGTATCGGCCAAGTGGGATTTTATATCTGATTTGGTTTCAATCCAATTAATCCCACAATCAACATTAAATCAACATCCTAATTGATTCTAACTCATCCAATGAATTAAAAAATCAAAATCACCAAGACAATTAGGGTTCATTGACATTCGACCAACACTTCCAATTTGGGGAAAAATGATCCAATCCATTTTTCTTGAAATTGATCCAATCAAACTTCAATTCAAACACATTTAAGCATATTCATTCATCCAATTTTACAAATTCATGCTCAAAATCAATTTACCCAAATTTTAACCCTAAACTTTTTCATGCTCAAATCTTATTCTAGATGCCATTGTTAGTTTCTATTAAGGTCCCAAGATCAATAATAAGCATGAATCAAGTGCGAATACACATCGAAGAAATTGCGGAATACTTACATCGATCGGTTGAGCGACGCGGAGGCAACATAATCTGATTTTGCTCGGCAGTGGACTGGTTCAGCAGTGAGAAGATTTGCTCACTGGTTTGGCCTCCGTTTAGGTCCTTCGTCAAGCTCCAAGCTTCGTCGAACGATTCCCGGCTCATGGGTGGACTTTCCTATCACCTTCGCATGTCTCGTAAGTGTGCTAACACTTGTGATTTTACCACAAAATCACACTCTTTGCTTCCCTCACTGCTCACGTTTTTTTGTGAAAAACCAGTAAGTTTTTGCCCCTTTTGGGCGTGAAGAGTAGAGAGAAAGAGAGAAGAGAGAGTTGTGTAAGTTATTTTGATTTTGTGTATCAAATAAACTTTATATATTTTCCAAAAATAAATAAATCATTTACCACCTTTTTGGCTTTCAAAAAGTCAAATGGTAAAAGGTTTCCAACCACTTCCATCAACTCACATCAAGTCACATCAATCAATCAATCAATGGTCACATCACTCAAAGTGACATGATTTGACGCTTGATGTGACGCTAGACGCGACTAGCGATTTGACGCTTAATTTGACTTGCGTACCGCACTCGAATTCGAAATGCGAATGCGCTCGCAAATAATCTCGGGCTCGGGTTCGCTAATTCCAAATTAACGAATTTTCTGTTGCGTCGTAATTAAATGATTAAGCTTAGCGAAATCACTATTCATGTCGCTAACGAATTAATTCTAAATTAATTCGCTCGCCCGAATTTAAATCTAATTTTAATTCCGCGTCGAAATCTAATTTCGTTTAATATATCAAATATATTAATTTCTCGATTAATTCCAAATTAACCGTTATCTCTATTTTAATGATATTTTATCCCAGATAAAATATCTCTGAAATTAATCCCAGATTAATTTTCTCTCTCTTCTAATTAATCCCAGATTAATTTAGAGTGCGAGTTATACGTCATCGGTGAATCTTTGGGAAGCGACCCATGAGATCCCCGGATATGTTGGCAGTAAATTCGGTCGTCGGACTATCCGAACACGTAAGTACCTCGTACTACATTTATACCGATTTACAAGACAAGGTTGGCCTCTAGCAAAGCGTCATGCCTACCCAATTCTCCGGAAACATCCTTACAGGAATAAAGGATCTGTATCAGGCGTAGTATACGAAGTATTGCGTATTTCTTTCCAGTATCGAATGATCACGTGATAGGCCTGGGGCTAGAATTGTGTCTGCCCCGTACGAAGCACATGTCGGATGTCTGGTGACTGGTCTCTATAATCGGATAAACCTGACCTTGTCATTTTATCCCGATAGCTGCAGCATTTAAGAGAACCAGTCTCGTATCCCACGTGACCATCATCTCCATATGACTGGAGTGACACTTCCGTCTTGACATCAGACCCAACACACTACGATTCTCAATATACCCAGCATTGGCGTACACATAACCTGTTAAAGCCCTGGAAGACCGCAACCAAAGTATATTGATTGTCGCAAGTATTAGTGGTGCAAGTCTCAGGTTAAGACCAAATACACCTACCCTGATTTCGGATTTCCATAGACACATAGTCATACTACCAACGGAAATCCGAGGGGGTCTTATCCAGAGCGAAGCTGTTTCTCGTACCATCGGTGAAACACAACCTCCTATTACACTTGCATGAGTATCCTATACCCAAATATATGAGAACTATGTTGTTGTGCCCTCACAACGCGCGCACTTGTAATACTAGTCTTTTACGTATTTATCGATGTCCAATCTCGATAATACTCTGACTAGAGATATTTAATGATTTATCCTTCGTGGACCGATACTGTCTCATATCATTCTCCATCCAGGAACAAATCATAAGGACCTCTCATCATTTATACATCTAGGTGATCTAATCACAAATGATAAGAGTGCAATCTCCTTTGTCACATAGTTAATTTGTACAACAACACCATGATCTGTACAAATAGTGACGCTATGGGTCATAATTGTCCAACATTTATGTTTCAGAAGAAACATATAACCATAACGCGATTCCACATCTGTTGAGGTCATGAAATATTCATATCCATCTCTAGCCTAGCTAGACATGGGCCCACTTACGTCACTATGAACGAGGGCTAACAGATCGGTGGCACTTACATTTTTACCAAGTAAATGTGTTTTAGGTACTTTACCTAATAAACTAGATTGGTAGACTTTATTTGAATGGAATCAAATTAGTCCTAGTATCCACTCTTCAAAAGTGTGGATATACGATTCTTGTTTAATTGTGTCCCAAACAACAATGCCACAATTAAGTTTCATCTGATCAAATCAGTTTGAGCTATTTGTTTGTCATGTTATATATATTAGATTTATTTATATTTAAAATATAAATTCTGTTATTCACATCTAATGTGTTTATCACAATATCATCTTTATATAATAAAACACTTTAGTGTTCTAGAATATAAAGGTTCACCCGCAGCGGGTTAAACACTGATATGGAGATAATGTTTCTAGTCAAACTATTTACATTATAACAGTTTGTAAATTTAGGTACACACCCGAAGCGTATTTCCTAAACTTAGGTATCTACGGTTAAAACAACGACTTTCGTCTCGTTTTCAATTCGCAGATTATTCTCGACTGAAGTCAGTATTCTGCTTATAGCAGATTCTGAACAGCAGTATATATTTATGTACCACACTAAGTATTTAAAATCCAATTTTAATACTAGTAGTGAACATATTTGAAGTCAGAGCCTTGCTCGTTCTTCAATTACTTCATGTCTGCTTTGTCCAAATGGCAGTCACGCTTCCGCGATCCCGTTTGCCACAATTTAGGCAGATATTTTAGGATATGTCATTTATCTTCCAAGAAGATTATAATGATATTGCATTTGCCCTTTTTCACATTCCAGTAGCCTTTGGCCAAGCCTCAGGTTTCTAGAATATCGAAGTAAGGTGCGCCTTGCGCTACTTGCCTAATTCCAAGAGTTATTATTGCAATTTGGTACTTCTAAAATCTAAGTATAGATTTATGAAGATCCTTCAATTTCTTTATCATACTTTAAGGATCTAATCCTTAGTTCTGATTCAGAAATTAAGGAGTCTACTGCGACAAGCTTAATGGATTAAGCACTTAAATTATCATTACAAAATCTTCCAAAGATTATGCTCTACTATTTGCTTAACTCCGGGCTTAGGCCTAATATGTTATTTTATCAAATAAAGTAACTTATTATTTTCCAGGACCATCCTGAAATTTATTCCCAATTTTGAAAATTAAACCATTTAAATACATTTTCCCTAGGATTATGTATTAAACGTCAATCTTTCAATTTTATCTTGATTCTAATAGTCCAACTATTTAATCAACGATTTAGGTACTATTTATTATAATGATTATTATAGTCAAACTATTTAATCAACTATAATTTAATATATTAAAATCAATTATATTGATTACTATAATCCAATTATAAAATAAACTATAAATGAATAGTTTGAATACAGTCCAACTGTTTTATAAAACAACGTTTAAATATTAGTCCAACTAACATTTAATTTATTTGACGAATGATATTTGATTGAGCGTGTATGGCAAGTAATTAAACAAATATTGCAAATTCAATTCTTTCCTCCCACTATTTTTCGGCAAGCCACTAACCCTCTGTCGAGTACTCGGGAAATCGTGTTTCCTAGCGGGCTAGGATCCCTTTAAATATCACACAATCTTGACTTTGGCCAACAAATTGTATGATAATTAACTAGGTAAATCTCTAAGATCAATTGGATCCAATCCAATTCCTAGATCCAGTAGGGGGACATCCAAGTCCAAAACATATATCTTATATATGCCAATATATCCAATATATTACCTAACCTTTTTCCTCTGAATCAACTAAGCCTTGGCTTTGGCACAACAAACTTAGTGATCCCAGTTAAGCACGACCCATTGACCATGGAAAGTTTCGTAATCAATGTCGATGGACAAGAAGTGTTCTTGACTTTGGCCAACAAACCACAACTTGGAGAAGACACCAATATGGAACAAAGCTCTCGTGATTCAAACACATCCTCGAAGGACAAAGGCCTTGACTTTGGCCAACAAGCCAATGCCAGTCTTGGATCTTGAGTAAGAATCACTCAATGGAAGGAAAAACGGTTAATATTTGCGAGGGTTTTTTGCGTGCAAATTGGCAACCAATTTATTATCTTTGTTAAGGTCTCATCATCATACACCCTTAAACATGCATTCTAAACACATAATAAAGCGCATATGATAAAATAATAATGATATGCGGATGGATATTTTACACATTGATCCTAGATCAAATCTCTCCCTTTCTCTCTCCCGCTAGCACATGTATTTGCTTCTACCCGTTACACTACACTTCTAAAGAAACCTCATTTACATTGAGGGGAATAGGTGAGAAGAGAATACAAAGAATAAGGAGGTAATAAGGCTGGACACGCAGGTCCAATTAATAAATTCCAAATTTATTACAACAATTTCTAAAATTGCCCCACCCATCTAATATCCATCTGATATACATTATTCATGCATCGCAACCATGTATTCACACAAGCATGTTATCAATCAATCTAATCAAATTAATTAATCTGATAATTAGTGACCATCCAATTTTCAAAAAACGATTTGATTTTGCTCGAGTCAAACTCGTTTTGCGAATAAGTACTCAAAGTACGAATTCTCGAATTAAATTAAACTACAACATTAAATCTAATTTAATATGCATTTAATACTAATTCGCTTATTTAATTCCAAATTAAATATTACACTTTATTTAACGAACCTTTACGATTTAAATTCCAAATTTAATCGTTACGGGTCTCAAAGCCTGATTAACGTCCAACATCAATTTAATTAAAGTCCAATAGGCTTTTAATTAATTTCTTAAGGCGTGGACTTTTGGTCAACTCGGGTCAAACCAATAACCAAAGTCCAATCCAGGAATTACCCCATAAGCCTAGAAATCAATTTAGGCCCATTAGGCCCAATCAAACTTTAAAGGTCCATTAGTCGCATTTGGGCTTTATGGATGTGGTTTTAGGCCCAACTGGATCCAATCCATTTGCCTAAACCTTTCTTAGTACAACCAAGCCCAATAAGCCCAATAACAACATCAAAAGCCCAATTTACAAAATAGGCCCAATTTAATTCAATATCCCCAAATGATTTCCAACACATCCAATGATCAAAAAATCAAAAAATCCAAAACTAAATAGGGCATCAAACTCTCGGCCAAGCAAGGAGATTTGGGGAAAAATATTCCAAACATCATTTAATCAAATTGATGCAATCAATCATCCACAAAACATCAATTAAGCATATTAAATATCCAATTTTATTATTCATGCTCAAAATCAATTTTACCCAAATTTTAAGCCCTAAACATTTTTCATGCTTTTAATCGCTCTGATACCAATGTTGGAGTTTCTACAGCCCCAAGGATCGAATACAAAGCATAAATAAACATGTGAATACATCGAGGGAGTCGCGGAATACTCACATCGATCGGTTGAGCGACGCGAGAGGCAACAAAAATCCGATTTCTGCCCACTGGAAGTGCTCGGCAGTGAGCTGCTGCAGTCCACCATTTTCGGCCATTTTTGGTCCTCCAAGCAAGCTCTAAGCTTCGTTAAACGATTCCCGGCTCATGGGTGGACTTCCCTATCACCTTCGCATGTCTCTCGGAGTGCTAGCTCTCTATGATTTTGCCGCAAAATCATTGCACTTTGCTTCCCATTTTCTTCTTGGCTCACGACAGTGGACTGCCAAACCAGTGAAGAAATTTGCCCACCATGGGCGTGAGATGAAGAGAGGATTTTGAGAGAGAGAGAGAGTAGAAAAAAATGTGTAAAAGTTAATTGATTTCTAAAATCAATTCAACATATACCAAAATATTTAATATATTAAATGTCAATCAAGCTTTTAAAAGCTTTTCAACAACTCCCATCAAGTCACATCTTTCAATTAAGTTGTCAAGTCACATCACTCAAAGTGACAAGTGATTTGACGCTTGATGCGACTAATGATTTGACGCTTGATTTGACTTGCGTGCCGCACTCGAATTCGAAATGCGAATGCGCTCGTAAATAATCCCGGGCTCGGGTTCGCTAATTCCAAATTAATGAATTTTTCGTTGCGACGTAATTAAATGATTATCCCTAGCGAAATCACTATTCACATCGCGCCCGAATCAAAATCTAATTTTAATTCCGCGTCGAAATCTAATTTCGTATAATATATCAAATATATTAATTTATCGATTAATTCCAAATTAATCATTTTTCTCTCTTTAATGATATTTTATCATAGATAAAATATCTTCGCAATTAATCCCAGATTAATTTTCTCTCTCATCTAATTAATCCCAGATTAATTAAAAGTGCGAGTCATACGTCATCAGTGAATCTTTAAGAAGCGACCCATGAGATCCCCGGATATGATGGTAGTAAATTCGGTCGTCGGACCATCCGAACACGTAAGTACCTCGTACTACGTTTGTACCGATTTACAAGACAAGGTTGGCTTCTAGCAAAGCGTCATGCCTACCCAATTCTCCAGAAATATCCTTATAGAAATATAAAATCTATATCATACGTAGTATACGTAGTATTGCGTATATCGATCCAGTATCGGACGATCACGTGCTAGGCCTGGGGCTGGAATTGTGTCTGTCCCGTACGAAGCACATGTCGGATGTCTGGTAACTAGTCTCTATAATCGGATATACATGACCTTGTCATAATATCCCGATAGCTGCAGCATTTAAGAGAACCAGTCCCGTATCCTACGTGACCATCATCTCCACTATGACTGGGGTGATACTTCTGTCTTGACATTACACCCAATACACTACGATTCTCGATATACCAGAAGAGGCATACACAGGAACCGGTTAAAGCCTTGGAAGACCAAAACCGAAGCATATTTATTGTCACAAGTATTAGCGGTGCAAGTCTCAGGTTAAGACCAAATACACCTACCCTGATTTCGGACTTCCATAGACACATAGTCATACTACCAATGGAATTCTGAGGGGGTCTATCCAAAGCGAAGCTGTTTCCCGTACCATCGGTAAAACACAACCTCATATTACACTTGCATGAGTATCATATACCCAAATATATGAGAACTATGTCATTTTGCTCTCACAACGCGCACAAGTGTAATACTAGTTTTTTACGTATTTATCGATGTCCAATCTCGATAATACTCTGACTAGGGATATTTAATGATTTATCCTTCATGGACTGATACTGTCTCATATCATTCTCAATCCAGGAACAAATCATAGGGACCTCATATCATTTATACATCTTGGTGATCTAATCACAAATGATGAGAGAGCAATCTCCTTTGTCACATAGTTAATTTGTACAACAACACCATGATCTGTACAAATAGTGACGCTATGGGTCATAATTGTCCAACATGAAAAGAATTCAGTTTTTTATTGAAGTGTCTTTGTATCTACTCTTTTATGCTTGAATCAATATTTTGTCGATTTTATGATTGGACTATTGAGGCTATTTAGAGGTTGTGGTCTAGTCATATAAGTTGAAAATTTAGCCTTCGAAGTTGAATAGCTATGATAGACTGTAATGTTTGGGCCAATTGAAGGCTATAATCCAGGTGGTCGGCCGCTGCCTTAGACCCTTTGTGCTAAATGAAGGCTTCGACAGTTAGAAATAAAATTTTATGAAAGTTGTCTCGTTAAAAAACCATAATTCCCTTTGATTATGTGCGAAATCATGGAAAAATAGTGCACCATTATTTTATTGATTGAATACAGGATTGTAACATTATTCACATAGTAGGTATCTATGTCTCCAAGTCAATGAGTAGGCAATATCGATTTTCTATTAATTGACTTGTAGTCAGGTGATGTTAGCGGTAGTACCTCTTCAAGTGGAGGGCGTTTCAGCTGGTTTGAAGTGGTCTTCCTTCAGGTTCTCTAGTTTGTATCCCGTAGTCGTGGTAACAACATTGGGTCATTCTCAGGTGATGTCTAGCTTGTCATCTCCAAATTTCTTTGTGTTCTGATAAACTCAATGAAGTACCCAATCACCTTCCTTGAATGGTTAGGTCATTACATTTTGTTGAAGTGTCTGGCCATGTTTTTTTGTGTATAGCCATCTGAACTAGGGTTTGCTATCTGACTTCATCTATCGTATCGAGGATTTATTCCATTCGATGCTTATTTGATTCATCATCGAGTCATTGGTAATGAGGTGATGGTACATTCTGTTCAGCTGGGATGACTGCTTCTGCTTTGAAGGATAGTGAAAATGAGGTTTCTCTAGTGGATGTTTGAGAAATGGTTCCATATGACCATAATACTTCTGGGAGTTTGTCATCCCAAGCACATTTCACCTTCTCAAGCCTTTTCTTCAGGGCGTTGAGGATAGCCTTGTTTGAAGACTTGGCTTGTCGTTCGCTTGGGGGTAGCGTGGGGTTGAATTACTGAGCTTTATCCTTCAATTCTTACAGAAGTCCCTGAATATGTGGCTGATGAATTGGGAACCGTTGTCGGCAACAATCTTCTTTGGTATTCTGAAGCTGTAAATGATGTTATTCCAAATGAATACTTTCACTTTGGGGTCTTTAACCTGTGCGTACGCTTTAGCTTATATACACTTGAAGAAGTAGTATGTGTTGGGATATATACCCTAGAGTTTCATATAATGTAAACATAATTATTTGATATAAAAAGGATGCATTGTCCATTTATCAATTTTTTTATTTGAATCGCATATTGTAAATTATCTTGTTTACCATTGATTACTTATTTTCCTTCGGGGAAGCTCGACTACTGTGACATTTCGACGCAGGGAAAGTTGATGTTTTTTCTGCCTTTCTAGGTTGGGACTTTGACTCATGGGAGTCAGGAAGTAATAATTGCTTCCAATTCAGTAATCTTTTTGGTGACTTCACATATTTGTCAGACTGGAGGGAGTGAGGCTTGTACGAAACCCGATACCCTCATCGATTGGATTAGCCACTTGAACACTGTGTCTTCTGGGGCTTCTGATGAAGATCCTAGGCGAACTCCAATAAGCATCATTTGTTCTGCTTCGTTGGTAGTCTAGTCCGCTAGGGTTGACATTGATGCTTGGTTGAACGTTGGGAGCAAGCCTCCGGGGGAGATGACTACAACAGGCCGAGTATGAGGGAGGGCTCTTTAGCCGAATGCGGAATGTGAGGCATTCCAAGCGACCTTGGAAGGATGAATTTTTCACTCATATGGCGGAGTTCTCCCATTCAAGTTCCTTCATCTTTTTCGTGTTCTCTTTCAGCTGGTCCATGAGTGCAACGAGTTGTTCGGGAACATTGGTGGGAGTGTTCTCAGAATTCAAGGATTTTTCAAGAAGTATGACGAGCTGGTCCCTGATTTTTTATGAATTTCTAGGGCCCCACGGTGGGTGCCAAATTATAGAAGGTGAATCTTACGTTCAGTCCACAATCGATCATTGGTGAGAACGAGACACCAGTAATCCTACAAAATAAAGACAAAGAGCGAGCGCAAGGTGATTGACCACCGGTGTGGTGGTTGTCGTAGACACTCCAATACTCAATTCAGTGATGGTGATGATGATCTGAAAAAGAACAAAGCAAGAGAGATACCTCGTATATCGATTTATGTGTTGTGAGGGTGGGAGAGAGAGCGTGTCTGAACGGAGTGATGGTAAGGCTCTAGATCTCAAGTTTGTGAGCAAAAGATTGAATGAATTTTAAGCCTTAATAGACCCTTGTATTTATAGATTTATGTATCCTAGTTGTAGGGGGACTCGGATTCTTATAGAGGAAACCAAATCGAACATTAAAAAATATAGTAGTAATCATTTTAGAAATCTAAGTAATTCTGAATTTCTCGAAAGATATCCCATAAAAGAAATGATTTGAGTCCTAGTAGGAATATATAACACCCAGTAATCCCGACGACTTGTATGTTACTAAAGCCGACGACTATTACATTATCGGAGGTATAATACATGATGAAAATTATGTTCAAGCATGTATGTGCTCATAGAAGGACTTTTTGGACATTCAGTAAATTCCTCGCAGTTCCGATACAGAATTCATTCCAAGATTAAATATGTATAGCCCGTGGTATTGGGCCGTAACATTTTCATACGATCTCCGATTTTTATGAATGTTATATCTTCGGAACGCTAAGATTGAGAACTAAAACTTTTACATTGGACTTTTTTCCAAATTCAAAATAGACATAAGTAAAAATCGAGATTTCCATGGCAGCTACAGTAATTTCGAGAATGACCTATATTTGGGCGATGTGGCACCATCACAACCACTCATTTCATTACACACAAATCAGCCATTTCCTATATAAAGGACACTATTCACTCATCTCCTCCAAAGGCAAAAACGTGAGCTAGGGAAATAGGGCTTTCCAAATTTTTCTTCTTTCTAATGCAAGCTTTGATGAAAAAGTGATGATTCTCAAGTTCCAAACACATAAAAATAAGCTTCTAACTCTTTTTCACTCATTAATTTTTAGTTTTCGTCAAAGAAATCAAAGGCCCAAATTCGCACCATACATGCCCTAGAGTTGGATTTTGCTTAATTGGCATTGAAAGCATTATTAGCATGCATTTTGAGAAGTGTTCTAATGGTTTTAGCATGAAATAAAGATTTTATGTGCATAAATGTGTTGGGGAAATATTCTTTGAGATTTGATGATATTAGATCAAAGTTATGTTTGGGTTGAGGATATGAGATGAGTTTTGATATATGTTGAAGTTGGATGATAGTGTGGGGAATTAATTTGATCATTGTAATGTTGAAGAGTCATGTTTGGGCCTGAAATCAGTCGAGCATCACGACGCCATTGGACCAGCGTCGCGGCGTGTAGCAAGAAGATGGCATTTTGCTTCAGTTCTATCGTGAGGGAGTCGGGACGCTAATAAGCCAGCATCGCGACGCAAATAATAGAGGAAGCTCACTGCCTCATTCTGTTTGATGGATATCACGACGCTCAGAACATAGTATCACGACGCGTGTGGCAGTCCTGACGCCTAATCCTTATGTCGCAACGTGAAAGCATATGATGCTCACTGGTTTAGTTGCATGTGTGAGCGTCACGACGCCCAAGGGAAAGCGTCGCGATGCATTACCAGAATTTCCACAGAACAAGTTTTAGTCCATTCCAATTTCACTCTAGCATGTTAGAGGCCACTCTTAGGGTCTCATATTAGCTCATATATATACATTACCTTATGAAACAAGCATGATACGCCACGTAGTGATAGCAATTGCTTGAATTAAGAAACCTCCCATTACATTCTAATCAGGTTTATCAATTATAAATCATCGTAGGAACCGCAATTGCCTTCGGAAAAATGTGAAGAAATTCCAACCAGATTTCAAATCGATGAATGGACTCTTTTCTAAAACTCATGTTTACTGATATGCTTTTGAGATGAAACTTACTTTTCCGTATTTAGGACGTTAGCCAAGCTTATCTCAGATGTTTATGAACTAAAATAGTTTGCGTAATGTTTTAGAAAGTAATGTTTTATAAAGCATGAGTTTTGTGTTCTTGGAGACATATATCGTGTGCATACGGAGTTCACGACTAGGGATGACTGATGCCCATAGATCTCATATTTTGAGTAAGGAGGATAGCATAGATCGGAACCCCCGACTCTAGATTTGTGGCTTAGGGGACGATGAGACGTAACGCCCTAAGACCATCAGATATTTTCGTATGGGGGACGCCCCCAAGCGTTAGATTTTACGTATGGGGGATGGCGAGACTTAATGCCCCCATGCACCAGATATTCAGATAGAGATTTTTCAGATACATATTTCTCAGAAACTGATTTTTAGAAACGGATTTCCAAAAACTGAATTTTCGGAAAAGATAAGTTTTATGAAAGGGTTTTCAGAAAAATATTTTCCAGAATAGTTTTGCACAAAGAGATGTGTTTTCAGATAAGAAAAAGATTTCAGAAAAGATTATTTTCTGAGAGGATTTTCGATTTTTAGAACCATGAATTTTTCAGAAAGAATCAATTTTCATTTCAAATTATCCCCTCACTAGATCATTCAAACGATCTAACCCCTTCACTCCCAGCCTCTTGTTTTGCATGTATACTCTTAGGACGAGCTCGGGATGATGGATACTGATGGCAGTCACTAGAGGGTCTGAGTCCACTAGGTCGAGTACAAAGTTACAGTCCGGTCTCAATTTAAATAAAGGTCATGTGTTATACATTTTGTATAGTTGAGATTCTTTGTATGATAAGTTAAGGTGTCCAAGACCAGAGTTGTATAGAGAAATATTAATGAGTATACAGTTGTGAGTTTTTTAGTTTCATTCATGTTAACGAGTTGGGAAAAGGTCCCTATGCATGTTATAGAGAAATAATAGTTATATTTTTTACAACTCCACGTGTTATATGCTTAACGATTGATGGTATCATATAACAGATATAATTATGGTATCAAAAAATTACTCTTAAAATAATTTTTTCCAAAAATTAACTGAGTTGGATAGGCCTCTAAAAGATACCCAAAAAAAAAAATTTACTCATACTCTTACTATTTTTTGGCACATAAAATAAATAAATAATTTGTTAATAAAATTAAAATAATTTAAAATAAGAATAATAATAATGCAGATGTTTTTATTCTTATATAAATAAGGTATTCATAAATTTATCCTATAAATTTAATAAAAAAAATTAAAAAAAAAAACTCCAAAAACTCAAATTTCTTACCAAATCTATACATTACAGAAAAATCATAAAAGTTAAAGGAAATAAGTAAAGCTTTTTTTGATAAAAAGTTATTAAATTTTATAATTTTACAAATATTTTTAGTATTTAATTAAAAAAAAATTGATAAAAACACATCAAGTGTCATATCAAATATTATAGTATTCAAAGGTAAATTTGTACATATATAGTGATTAATGTTAGGGGAGGAAATGGAATATTACAGCAAATATTATGGGATTAATGGTATATATATATTGATTTCAGTATGAGAAAATGACAATCTCTCTGCCATGAATAACCCAATAAATCTTTTTGGCGGATGTATATTCGGTACTGAGTTGAGATTTATATTGAGTTAATTATAATTATTAGATAATAAAATAAATATAATTTAATATAAAAAGATTAACATCACTAAATTCAACTCAATACTAAATCCAAATTCATTTTTAGACTGTATAACATTTATCAAATCCGACTCAATAATCAATAGAAACTATCCTGACCGGATAGCATCATAATTAAGCAACACTTTTTTTTTTTTTTTTTTTTTTTTTTTTTTTTGAAATCGTTGGAAACCCCGCGACCAAACCACCCATTTTGGGCCGCGACGCAGGTAAAACCCCGGCTGCCCCAGGCTCTTACAAGAAGTTGCACCCCTTGGATTCGAACCCAGAACCTCAAGGTGAGATTCTGGACCCTTCACCACCAAGCCACACCCCTTGGGGCATAATTAAGCAACACGTTAAGCTTAATTATTAAAACACAATAGCTAAGGTGATACTAATCTCACGTTAATTTGGCCACCCTGTCATTTTTACTTTACATCTAAATATCATATTTAATTTAGTTGTAGATTAAAAATTACGGTACCTCAATGCTGAGTAATGATACATACCGAGGATATGATATCTCATTTTTGTTTGAGTTTTTGGAATTTCTTAAACGAGTTTATAAAATATGTGATTTTTATTAATAAAAAATATATATTTTTTGACTTATTGTAATGAATTTTAAATTTTCTTAAATTAATGGCTCCTCATTTTAATCTAAATTTAAGGATTTTGTCCTCATTATAACATCATCTGTCAATCAATAAACTCCACTTTAATCCTGTCAAGAAAAAAATAATTTTAAACTTTGGTGGGATACAAGTTGGATGGATATACATCACTTCTCATTTCAGATAGATACTTAATTTAGACTGAATTATACTTTAAATCTCTTAAAATCGACCGAATTACATTTAAAATGTATCATGGATGCATATCCAACAATGAAAGAGACAAAACTTACATGGCAAGCTTCAATAGATACATGCCAACTGTTTTATTTAATTTTTTCCTCACCGTTATGAAAGATCAATTTTTATTTTTTTTTTTATTTTTTTAAATTAAGAGAAAATTATCAATCATATAACCTATCAAAAATATATAAATCCTAAAAAAAATTTCACTCGTCGATTCAAATATTACAAAGTATATCAATAATATAAAAAATATCCACCTATTTAGTTTCAAATATATACTCAATATTCTACACACATTTCAATCGTATATTCAATTTTGATATAAATTTGATATATTTTGCAAACTTTTGAATGGTTCAAAGAACAAAATTTTAAGATTTATATATTTTTGAGAATATGTCAATCTTTGAATATATTTCGAAGATGACATTACCGAATTAGAAATATGATGATGTAACTACTTTACTTTGACACGTTGAAAACAATTTAATAGGTGTGTGCTATGGGACATAAGTTTTTGCCACCTCAAGTTTTATTGTTTATTTGAACATTAAGACAAGTGGTTAGTTGGGTTTTATCAGCAAATCCAAACCCTCTGTTTTGGTTATCTTGTATGCTTTCTTTTGTTTTGAGTTGTACATCCTTACTTTAAACTATTGTAAATTACAAAATTAAAAACCCCAAAGGCTATCTTAAAGTAGTAATAGTAAGAAGAAAGTAAAACACAAACACCAAGTTGATAATTCATCAAATCTTATTAAGCAACTATTAGACGTTAGTCCTCAACTAGCGTAGTTTGGTGGTGTAGGGTTCATGATCTTACTTTGAGGTTCTGTGTTCGAATTCAGGGAGTGTGTTTCTTATAAGAACCTATGACAGTCAATGATTTTACCTGCTCCATTTAAGCCCGAAATAAATGGTTTGGCGACGGAATTTCCGACTAGACGTTTGCAAAGATTTGCAACTCTCGATGCTGTCTATTTAAAATAATTCATCAAAAAATCTACTAGACGTTTGCAAAGATTTGGCATTTTTTTTTTTCCAAATTTATTTTGTTCAATGACGTGGTATTCTCCATTTTTAATTTGAAAATGGAAATTGGATCCAGTGTTGTTGAGTTGTATTATGTTAAAATCTTTATGATTTTGTATCATATATATTTTAATAATAATACACGATAAAAATTAATTACATTTAAAATATTATTAAATAACTAACGGTCATAATTATAAAAAAACATATGAGAATTCAAATTCTGAAAAATGATATTTTGATTCTGTTTAACCACTTGAGTTCCTTGTAAAATTTTATTTAACTCATTATTTATAACAAAAGTGTAATAATCTCTTTTGATTATTGGGCAGGCACAACATGGATTAAGTATTTCGCTCAAATGTCAGTAATAATGTCTATATAACAAACGCACCCTTGGGTTAGAATCCGGAGACGTGTTTTTTATAAGAGGTTAGAGTAATCAGAGATTTTATTTATTCCGTTTAATCCTGAGATGATTTGATAACATGATTTCTAATATTTTCAAAAAAAAAAATATATTTCATTTCTTTATTTGGACCAATCAAACTACAATTCTGATTGATGTCAAAGTGTAAAGCTGCTTTCTAGATTTTCTCAACTGAACTAACTGATATATATATGTGAATCATATGGTAGTTTAGATATTAGGTGTTATGGGTCTTAATGGCACGATAAGATCTTGAATATATTTATAGATACAATTATTTTTCAATCTTTAGATTTCATACTCCCACATACATACTGTGCAAAAATTAATATCAAAATTCAAAATACTTATACGCATAAACATTTATAGTTGATAGATAATGTAAGACATTACATCACTTGCAAGATCGACATCCTCCTTAATTTTCTCTAAGCAATAGGATAATTAATAATAATAATAATAAGGTAAATAAATGTTGTTATCTAATTCTTGGAGAAAGATGAGACTGCAATGGATTCTTCATCACAATTGTAAACTCTTGCTTCTCAGATAAATCAACTTCATCTCCATCAACAGCCTCCCACTTGAAATTCCAAATCAAATTAGCAACAAAATACTCCAAATGAAGCAAAGCCAAGCCAAAACCAGGACAAATTCTCCTTCCAACACCAAATGGCATCATCTTAATTTCCCTATTCCCTGTTATATCAAAATCATTTTCATCATTCAAGAACCTCTCAGGTTTAAAGGCCATCGGATCCTCCCAAACATTCGGATCCCAACCCATATCAGCCACCATGAAATTCACACTCCCGTTCTTGGGTATCATATACTTATCATCAAGAATGGCATCATCTGTCACAGCATGTGGCAACACAAAATGCCCTGGAGGGTGCCTTCTTAGTCCCTCTAAAATCACTGCTTTCAAATATGCCATCTTGCTCAACTCTTCTTCTTTCACCTCATCATCTTCCTCTCCATTTTCCATAACCCCTTTGATTTCCATATAAAGCTTCTCTTGAATATGTGGGTACTTCACCAAATTAGCCATGATCCATTGCAGCGCCGTGGAGGTAGTGTCAGTGCCGCCGTTAAGAAATTCTGAACACAAACTCACCATTTCGCCTTCATTAAGCTTTCTTTTCTCTCCAGGAAGCTGTAAATCTAACAGAGTATCGACATAAGATAGCACGTACTTGTTTTCCTCTCTAGCTTTGTTGAATCTCTCTTCTTTAATTTTCTTTCTTCCTCTTATTAGCGGTATCAATACGTTTTCTTGATCCTTACGCAGCTGAAACAACTGCTGCCACTTCTTATAAAGAACAATTTTCGTTAATACTGGCCAGAAATTCAATATATTGAACTTCCCAAAAGAAAGCAGCCGGCCACGCTGAACCTTCTCGATTTCTTTGATTTGGGATTCATCAAGCTTGTCCCCGAAACACATAAGCACTAACAGGCAAAACATGGCGTATTGAAAATGACCAATAACACGAACAGGGTCACCGTTTTTGGACTCTGATTTGAAACGATTCAAGAGAATCTCAAGAACCCATTTGCGGGCGTGGTTGTAGGATCTCACACGCGAAGGATGGAGAATTTCTGAGGAGAGATTTCGGCGGAAGAGCCGCCACGTGGGGCCGTAAAAAGCGGAGCTGATGGTATGCTGGTTGCTGGTGAAGATTTTGTTGGTGGCAAGAGGGCGTGGTCTGTCAGCAAAGACGGCGCCGTTCTGGACTAAAGCCTTGTGGGCAAGCGAGCGATCGGCGATAAAGACAGCGGGGCGAGGGCCTATATAAAGAGTGACCACGGGGCCAAGCTTGGAGTGAAGGTTTCTGAGAATTGGTTCGATTTCTGAGAAAGATTTGAGAAGCCATTGAAGGTTGCCGATGACGGGGAAATTAATGGGGCCTGGAGGAAGATTGTTTTTTTTGGGGAAGACAAGGTTGATAAAAGCTTTGAAGAGGGCAGCAATGGAGATTGAGATTAGGAGTATGAACCAGGTTTCCATTATTGCAATTTGAAAACTGAAAAAAAGTCAAGCAGTGGTGAATGGATAGCAACTAGCACTCTGTGCTGTTTCTTAAGAATTAAGATGTGTGTGCATACAGAAAACTTGACCAGCAAACCAATTCAACCTAAATGAATTGAATCAGAATAATATTGTGATAGCTTTGTATTTAATTTGTTTAATAAATAAATATTTATTTAATTTTAATATATTTTATAATCTAAAATAATGTAATTTATTTATGTCAATTCATCATAAATGTATAGATTAAGAATATGCCTTTAAGGGATATGGTTTAGTGACAAATAACATAATATTTAGTTGTCAAATTCTCGTTTCCATTCCAAAATGTATTTTTTATAAGAATATGAGGCAGTCGTACATACTCTGCTTAAATCCGAATCGGGTGATTTAATGGCGAGATTTTCAACGTTTCCAAAAAAAAAAAAATCTATAAAATAATGGATTTATTAAAATAATCCATCAAATCTAGACAATATTATTTTTTTAAAAAAAATTGGTAACAACTTATTGAACTTAATTGGAAAATAATAAAAATTAGCAAAACAAAAACAATAAATAAATACTAAACGAATAAGCAAATCGTTGAGCTCAAATTTATATTTTCGATTCATTTAATAAACAAATCTAATCGAATTATTCCATTTATTAAATGAATCAATTTTTTTAAATTCATAATTTCATATCATTTTTAATGCGAACCGAATCGAATCAAACGAATAAATAAATTCTAACTCAAATTATCACGTCTAAGAAAACCTACAATTAAAATAGTAAAAAACAACTAAAATAAATTTTAAATGTATTTAATACAACTATACAGATTATATATTTATTTATTAATGACATCATATCACCTATAAAACAGTGGTATCAAAAAGTTACTCGTGTATATAACGAAATCCGTGGATTATTTATGATATTTTTTTGTGTAGTTGGTATATATACATATTTTTTGTATATGAAGTGATATTGTAAGTGAGATTTATCATTTCATAAGTGATATTATTACATTTATAATGAAAAATAAAGTCAACAAATCCCTATCACATGTCCAATAATAATTCATGTGTATGTATTCAAACTAGGTATAGTAATATTGTTTAGTTAGAATTTAGAAAACACATTATCCGCTAATATATGAAAAATGATTTGACAACATAAGGTGAAGTGTCATTTATTAGCTGGACAGTGAATACAACGACATGTAATTTTATAAATTATGAAATTTATCCGCTAATATATACGAGTGCCTCACCGGGCAATTGATGAAAATATTGAGACTGTTTTTACACTTATTACTCTCTTTGACAGAGATTATTTGACTCCCTCTCAAATTATCTTTTAATATCAAAATAATTTATATAAAATTACTAAATTTGAAATTGTATATAAACACTCAAACAACAAATATAGTTACTTTATAGAGGAGTGAATTGTGTAATTGACAAATATCATGGAATTAAAAATCTTGTCAATTTTAAGCCACTTCGTTAGTAGTTTTACCGATTAAGCTTAGTTTACAATTTTCTCAATCAATGTACTCAACAATTTTTTCCCAAACGCAAGTTACTATAAACAATATAGAAATTTAAAATAAACTTGCGATAAATAAAAGAGTTGATGGATACAGAAAATGACTTCGTAATTTATAGTGATTTGGCCAACAATATCTATGTCCACTCCTCCAAGCCGCGCTTGAAGCTTTCTACTATGTGAATATGATTCCACACTTTACATCGAGAGTTTTCCATGACTCACTTACAAACCAAGAGTTTTTTCTCTAGGTTCACCTCAAATCTTTACACAATAGTTTTATACCTAAACTCACTTCAAACTTTTTACAACAACAACAAGAGTTTTATCCCTATGCTAACTCTTAAACCTTTACACAAATTCACCCTTTTGAGTATGTCCACTCAACAAGAGATTTCACAACCACAAGTGTTTGAAATATAGGAAGGCTATACTGTTGGGGCAGTTGTGGAACCCCTAGGGTCGGATCGGTACCTCGTGCAGCGAAAGTGGGTCTAACCCAATGATATCAAGAATATGTGTATTTTAAAATATTTTAATGAAAATTACATTCTGATACAAGTCCGTAGGAAAAAAACGGGGACCAAATCGGAGTTTGAAAGCTCTGAAATGGAGAAAATGAAGTTTTAGTATTCATCAGCCCTCTGAGTCGCAACGCATAGTCTTTGGAGTCGAGACGCTCCAAAGTGTGAGAGCAACTGCGAGAGCTGAACGTCTCGGCGTCGCGAGGCGGAAGAGTGGGAGTCGCGACACTCCTAAGTCTGATGCTCAGTGTCGCGATGCTGGAAGGTCAGTGTCGCGATACTCCCCTAGGCAGTGAGCATTTTTCAACTTCAAACTAATCCTAAACACTTCCAATTTTCTCCTATCATTTCAATACACCTTAAAACCAATTTTAACATCAAAACCAACAACAACACATGTTATGCAACTAACATACATGTATTCTAAATACATATATGCATTTGTTTGAATTAAAACACAAACCAATTTAGAATCCCACTATGAAATGTCTTATGAATAGTTCTAATTCACCCAAAGATGGTCAAATGATTCTAGAATGGTAGCCATAACTCTAAGCTTTAATCTAGAGTTTTAAACACTTATTAATTTTTCCATGTCCAACATGAATATATTTGACCTAACAAGTATATTGTGTTTATACTTTCAAAACAGCCTAACACAATTTATTAGCCTTATTTCAACTTTAAGGTATGTAATCATGCATCAAATACATAATTCATCACTAATGAAAAATCATTAATGAAAACCCATTAATGAATATCATAACTTAAGAAAAGTTCAACTTACCTAGTAAGCTTAATGTAAATATCCAATCTCCTCCTCTTTGTTGAAATGGTTGGAGAACTTCCAAGGTTTGCAAGCTTGACTCCAAGATCCAATCTTGATTCCAATGCTAGCAAGCTTCACTCCAAGATCCAATCTTGATTTCTCATAGATAAAATGTTGTAGAGACCTAACAAAGCTTCTCTAAACACTTCTCTAATTTAGGCTAATTTCTCCAAGAATTGCTTGTATTAAGCTTTCTCAAGCTTAATTAAAACCTTCATAAAGCTTGCTATTTATAGCAAAACTTATGTAATTTTTAATTAATAAAAGTTATAATCAACTTTTATTTGGGCTTAATCTAATTTATCCAAATATGTATAATTAGGTGTGACTAACCACCTTTGTCTACCACTTTAATATAATCCAAATAAATCAAGATAAAGATTAGGATATGGATTAGTTCAATGTTTGTTACTTTGATTTAATCCAATTAAATCAAGCCAAAAACAAATATAATTACATACTTGCAATTACCATAATACCCTAAAATGGTAGAGATAATAATGAAATTATGACAAATCCCTTGTGTAAATATTAAATTAATCTAATTTATCCAATTAGGTCAAAGTAAATAATCAATGTTATCAAATAACACTTGATTATCTTAGTTGAAAAATATAATATCGAATATTATCTTTTATCAAAATTAATCGACCACCCAAGTCGTAATATCCCGCCAGAGGCAGGATACTACCAGCAGGAGACAAGATTGAGCCATCTCCATAAGCCTTTGAATTTACCAAAAATTTGGCATGATGTATCATAAAACCGAACAACCTGGATCTCAGTCCAGCATCAAAACGAACTTGAGAAGACTTCAAACAAATAAAATGAACTCAGGACCACACAAATCTCATCAAAATCATATTCTAAGGGCTCCGCCCATATCATATATCAATACTCAATGGCATATATACCCACCACATCATAAACAATCAAAACATTTACTAATATATATAAAAACAACGTGCTCAGCACAATAAAGAAAGCAATAACCAAATATCATAAACTTCTAAACTTTTCCAGGACACTTGCGAGGGTGATAGCCGCTTGGGTGATCCGCGTCTCGAGTATGACTTCCAAAGATGAAGTGGTTGACCCATCTGGAAGCCAGCCTGCAACACTAGCAAACTGATTTGGTGTGAGTTTTAAAAACTTAGTAAGTAACCATGCTAGTATTACAACAAACAAGTCAAACATTTCAACAGATTAACAAGATTGTTAAATTATTACAAGTTCAGATTTACCAACTTTTATTATCCTTTATACTTTACCATGACAAATTTTCAAATCTACATATATGTCAATCTATTAGCCAAGCATTCAAATCACACAAAGCATCGACCCGAACATCACAAACAATCTGTTTTACATCGAATCCATTTCCATTATATGTGACGTGGGGTCAAACTTATTATACTTTATTACGATTAAGCATCTTTTAAATATCATCAAATTGATGAAACAATCACACCTCTTTCAATTCAAAACATACTTCTCTTATATACATGCAAATACAATATTGTAATTCATACACATATACATACATACCAATATAACTGAACAACGCGCTTTATAAAATCTAATACTCACATTAGTTTTCAAATTCATTCATTCATTTCACATAAACATTCACCATCCATATAATCTACGAGTTCTATCATACACGTACATACACACAGTCACACACACAATCATCGTGCAACCAACCACAAAGCACACATAACAACCGATACATCAAGGAAAACATAACCAGATAATACATATATATGGTTGGCTTGTACATACAATGCTCGTACGGGACTCATTACCTATTTTAAAATAGGTATAAAATGAATTCCGTCCGAACGGATTCCTAACCAGCTCGACTACTATACTACGAAATCATTAACCAATTAAACTTACATTCATGCATACATATCACGACACACTAAACTCATCGCAAGACTTCTCATACACAAGCACATCATAACAAACACTCTAAAACATCATTCAAATACTCACATACATACACATGGTTTCAAATATACGAATATACATATTGCTTCGATTTCAAGTACCATAGCCTTTATCAATCTTCATGTCTTAACATCATATGCACATACGAATACATGTTCATATACTTATACCTTTCCATATTCATTTATATACATGTGTTCATACCGATACGGGTTCATACCCTTACATACATCCAGACATACACATGTCATTACGAGTCTATACAGTTATATGCATCAATACATACATGTAGCGATTAAACTCAACAATCTTTTCAAAATACATATCATAGCATTATCCTTGAACTTTTCACTTCAAGACACATCAATACATACATTACATACATTATCATCATCAAACTACCCACTTCATATCATAGCAATAACGAAAATCCATACATGTGATGGTAGACTAACTCAACTATACACGATCTCGAAATCCTTTCTCAAATCCATCTTGTAACTACCATAAACCTTTCAATTGTCTGCACACGCGCATGTATATATATATATATGTGTGTGTGTGTGTGTGTGTGTTTAAAAAAATTATGAAATGAACAATTCGAGAACTCATCACATTGGTTACTTACCTGGTTTCGCGAGCACTCCAGGTCCTAGTCACATCTGTCAAAACAAATGGCGAAAAGCATTCAGAATCGTGATTTACGGTATTCTCTACTTAACTACGATAAAATCCCAAATCTTTCCAGAACAACCAAATTAAGTCTGTTTTCAATATTTTCAGTTTCAATAATCTTAAAACACCATCACAAATCATTCCAAGCCACTAGCTCACCTAAATTCTTGGTTTGTACGTTTTTGGAAAATCTTCCGAAAAAGTTTCCGCAAACGCTACGGAATGGTCCTGAACCCTCCGAACCTACTCGGATTTATCTAAAAACTATTTTATCATAACATATGACTCATATCCATCATCACGATCAAAAATATATTAATACACGAAAAACCCATTTTTACCAAAAACTTGCATAATATATCGAATCGATATAATTCATTCCTTTTTCACTCGGATTCTAACAAATACACATATTCAATATATTAATATTCAAACAATTCAATTTATACTACTACTCTATGCTACGAAGCTACCAGATGTATCCGATCATTTAACTATAAACTTGAAATTTATGGATTTATATCGGGAGGTCTTACCGAAATTTCGAGGCCATATACAAACTCCAAACGATCCCACGAATGCGCTGGAATTGATAGAGTTCCGATCGGAGCTACTGTTCACTATGGGTCACTATTCATCCGAATCTTCCTCCATTGTTTCACGTGCAACCAAGCACAGATTGGAAAATCATCACTTCCATCTTGTAGTACTCTCCGAGAGCTTCGATTTGGCGGGTGGCTCGGGCTGTGAAATGAAGTGATGAGCCCGGATCGAATAACCCATGACACGCGCGTTTCTTTCTCTCTCTCACCGATCGCCGACATCTTAGGGCTGCCGTCGGCCACCACAAGGTGGAGGGGTGGCCGGCGCACCCCCCTGACTAGTCGCGCCGGCCAGCGATGGCTGGCAAGCCACCGGCGCAACCATGGGAACCCAAACACGTTTGGGGACGTGAGCGGGCGTGTGGGGGATTTGAAATGGCTTTGCCATTTTGGTAATTTCTGAAAACAATGGGTATTATAGTGAAGTTTCTGAAATTTACATTCTCCCCCCTAAAAATTACAATCAGGCCCATGTCATGGAATTTTCTCAAAAATTCATATTTACGAAGCTCTTCTGATGTAAATTTCAAAATGTATTCAATACGAAAGTTTTTCGTCTCAAAAAAATGAGTCTGATGGTTCAAAAATCAATTCAATCGGAGTTTGTGTGCTATCTTTATAGCCGAAACAAGAAACTTTTATGTGAATAACGATAAAATCAGAAATCGCGTAACCGATTCTCGAAATCACACGTTTTCCAAAGCGACAAAACTTCACTTTAAATTATTCTGATCTATTTTCTAACACAGAAACTCCGATTTTCGATTACCATCATGTTACAAGTCCTTAACTTTAATTCAGAAATCTTCTGGCACTATTCCGAAAAACTCGGGATATTACATCCTCCTCTCCTTATAAAAATTTCGTCCTCAAAATTTCTCCATCCTTATTTATGATCATTCGGAACCGATCATACGTACATTACCATCTTGTCTGTATTCGGAAAGTCATCGCACTTTACACCTTTTCAAAAGTTACATATCTCACACTCCAATACAAACTATGATACTATTGGATAATTATGACCCATAGCATCACTATTTGTAAAAGTCATGGTGGCTTTGTACAAATTAACTATGTGACAAAGAAAATTGCTCTTTTATCATTTTGTAATTGGATTACTTGGATATATAAATGATAAAAGTCCTTATGATTAGTTCCGGATTAATAAGATATGAGACAGTATTAATCAACGAAAGGTTTAATCATTAAATATCTCTAGTCGTAGTATTATCGAGACTGGACATCGATAATGCGGAATAGACTAGTATTACACGTGTGCGCGTTATAGAAGCTTAACGGTATAGTTCTCCTATATTTAAGTATTGGATACTTATGCAAGTGTGATAGGAGGTTCTGTTAGCCGTTGGACCGGGAACAGCTTCGCTCTGGATAGACCCCTCGGAATCCCATTGGTAGTATGAATATGTGTCTATGGGAATCCGAATCAGGGTAGGTGTATGTGGTCTTAACCTGAGACTTGCATCGCTGATACTTGCGACAATCAATATACTTTGGTTTTGGTCGTCCGGAGCTTTAACAGGTTCTGTGTACGCCTATTCTGGGTATACTGAGAATCGTAGCGTATTGGGTGTGATGTCAAGACGAGAGTATCACTTCAGTCATATGGAGATGATGATCACGCAGGGATACAGAACTAGTACTTTTAAATGCTGCAGCTATCGGGATAGTATGACTAGGTCATGATTATCCGATTATAGAGACTAGTTGGTAGTGATCTGATATATGCTTCGTACGGGGCAGACACAATTCCAGCCCCAGGCTTAGTATGTGACATCCGATACTGGATCGTATTACGCAATACTTAGTATACTACGCCTGATATAAATTATATATTCTTCGTTGAATATTTCTGGAGAATTAGGAAGGCACGGTGCTTTGCTAGAAGCCAACCATGTCTTGTAAATCGGTAGGAATGTGGTACGGGGTACGCACGTGTTCGAATAGTCTGATGACCGTATTTACTGCCAACATATCCAAGGATCTCTTGTGTCGCTTCCCAAAGATTCACCGATGACATTTGACTCGAACAGAATTAATCTGAGATTAATTATGAGAGAGAAAATTAATCTGGGATTAATTACGACAAGAATTTATCTGAGATTAAATTCGCATAGAAGAGAGAACACGATTAATTTGAAATTAATCGGCAAAATAAATTTAATAGTTAAATAGGATTTTTCTATTTAATTTATTTATTTGGGCTAAAATAATATATTGGATATATTAAATTGAAATTGGATTTCAATACGGAATTAAAATTGGATTTTAATTCAAGCGAACGAATTAATTTGGAATTAATTCGTAAGCGACTTTCGTAATAATTTTACGAGGCATAATTATTTAATTAAATTGGATTTAATTATTTAGCGACGAAAATTCATTTAGTCGGATTAAACGAATCCGGGCCCAAAGCTTAGTTGTGTGTTGGAGAAGCCAACCAAATTTTGAATTTCAAAGTGGTATGACCCACTTGACTTACATCAACTTATCAAAAGTTGATGGAAGTGGTTGAGCTCAATTAATGCCATCTTTCACACAACTAAAGTGTGTTGAATAAGTTTTGATATACTTACTTTTGGTTTTTGGAAAACTAACACTCATCAACTTTGGTAACAAGTTGAAAAAGACAAAAATCTCTTTTCTCCCTCCACCTTGGCCGAAAGCCTCCTTCTCTCATTGAAAGTTTTGTTGCAAAATTTTCAAGCTTGCTAGCACATTTAGAGTAAATCAGGGTGATAGGGAAACTCACCATTGGGTTGGAAACACTCAACATAAAACTTGGAGCTTCCATACATCAAAGAAAGTTTTGAACCTCAAACAATCAATGTAAGTTTTTTCCGCAAATTTACTTATTCTATTCACACAAAAATCATGATTTAGAGACATTGGGCATGTCTAGGACACTAGCAATGGTATCATGAGCCATATCTAAGCATGATTTGAGTTTAGGGTTTATAGACTTTATTTGGGGATTTTGTGCTTGGAGTGTGTATTTTTCTTTGGTTGTGTTTTGATGATGATGAATTGGATTGGTGCATCATAGGATTTGAGAAAATTTATTAGATTAATTTTTCCTCAAACTACTCCACATGGCTGAATGCATGAACCCTTGGAACACTCATGGTAATTTTTGATTTAGACCATTGGATGAGTTTAAGGCATGAAATTAATATAGATTGTTGATTTAATTAGATTAAAATCAAAATTGCATATTATTTATGCCCATTGCCGTGAGCAATAACATGTTGGAATGGATTGATTTTGCTTCAATTTGTATTGGACATAAATTCGATAATTAAAGCATGATTAATTTGATTAATTAATATTTTGGAAATATTAGATTAATAGATTAATTGTGTTAATTACACTTTAATTGAATTAATGTGATATTTGGAATATTATGTTAATATAAATTAGTCTTTAAAATTGGATTGGGATAATTTGTTATATTTGGGCTAATGGGTTAGGTTGGGTGAAGTTTGGTTTTAGACAATTAGGTTGGATCCATTTGGGCCTAAAACCATTTCCATAAAAGTCCAAATATGACTTTTGGGCATTTAAAAATTTAATTGGGTCTAATGAGCGTAAATTGATTTTTGGTATATGGTGATTCCTAATTGGGCCTTGGCATTTTGGGTTGGATCCATAATGGCCAAAGCCCATGCCTAAAGAATTAATTGAAAGCCCATTGGACTTTAATTAAATTGGCATTGGTTGTTAATTGGGCCTTTGAGACCCATTTAGATTGGATTTAGAATCCAAGTCTTTAAGGCATATAAATAAGTGTAATTATTTAATTTGGAATTAAATATGAATTAGTATTGAATATAATTTAAATTGGATTTAAAATTGTGGTTCGATATAATTCAAGAATATGTACTTTGAGTATTTATTCATCAACGAGTTGGACTCGAGCAAATCAAATTGTTGTATGAACATTGGATGATCATTAATTAAAGATTAATTAATTGGATTAGATTGATTGACAACATACTTTGTGTGAATACTTGGATGTATTTGTATGAATAATGTATATCGGATGGATATTAGTCGGGTGGGGCAATTTTAGAAATTATTGTAATAAATTTGGAATTTATTAAATTGGACATGCGTGTCCAGCCTATCATCTCTTTACTCTTTGTATTTCTCTTCTCACCAATTCCCCTCAATGTAAATGAGGTTTCCTTAATGTATTATGTAATTGGGTAGAAGTGCTTACGGGAGGGAGGAAAGTGAGAGATTTGTTCTAGGAACAAATTGTGTTATATATCCATCCATATATCATTATTAATTTATTTGCGCCTTATTACGCTTTTAGAATGCATGTTTAAGGGTGTATGATGAGACCTAATTAAAGATAATAAATTGGATGTCAATTTACGGAAAAACTCTCGCTATAATATTAAGCATTTTTCTTCCATTGAGTGGTTCTTTCTCAAGATCCAAGATTGGCTTTGATTTGTTGGCCAAAGTCAAGATCAGTGTCCATCACGGATGTGTCTGAACCACGAAGGCTTTGTTATATATCGCATGTCTTGGGCAGTTGTGACTTGTTGGCCAAAGTCAAGGTCACTTCTATACATCGACGTGGATTACGAAGTTTTCTCACTGTCAATAGGTCACGCTTAACTGGAATCATTAAGCTTGTTGAGCCAAAGCCAATGCTTAGTTGATTTAGAGGAAAAGGTTAGGAAATATATATTGGATATATATCTTGGACTTGGAGGTCCATCTACCGGATCTAGGAATTGGATGAGATCCAATTGATATTATAGATCTACCTAGTTAAATTTGATACAGTTTGTTGGTCAAAGTCAAGGTTGTGTGTTATTTAACGGGATCATATCCCACTAGGAAACTAGGTTTCCCAATTACTCCACAGAGGGTTAAAAGCTCGCCGAAAAATAGTGGGAGGCCAGTATTAAATTTACAATTTCGTTTAATACTTGCCAAATACACGCTTTCAAATTATTTTCGTCATTATATATTTATATTAGTTGGACTAATATTTTATTATTTTTTATTGAACAGTTGGACTGTACTCTTATAACTTCATTTGTAGTTGACAATATAGTTGGACTATAGTAATCAGTACATTTGATTGTACCCGATATCGTGATTAGATAGTTGAACTATTGCAATCGAGATGGCTGGAAATATTAGCATTAGGGACATCGTCATGGGCGACAATATCTTTAGCGGCCCTAATTTTCCAGATTGGGAGATGATTATCAGCATTGTCCTGGAAGCTGAGAAGTTGCTCTATGTTATAGACAGACCTCTCGGGCCTGAGCCCGGGCATGATCGAGTAGTTGATCATGAGCTTTGGAAGACTCATAGTGATGACAACTCAACTGCTCAATCCTTCATGCTTGCCACAATGACTCCCCAATTTCATCGTCAAAACAAAGGATTGGATCCATATAACATGATGTTGAAATTGAAGGACATTCACAGATCTAACATTAGATCTCAGAAGTATGAATTGCAAAAGAATCTCTTTCGCTCATGTATGTCAGAGGGTACATCTGTCGAGCATTATGTGTCGCAAATGATTGCTGACATCGAATAGCTAGGTCAGCTGGGCATTACCTTCGAGGCTGAGACTTCTATAGATTTGACTTTACAGTCACTGCCCGACTGCTGGGGTGGGTTCATCATGAACTACAATATGATGAACCAAGATAAGACTCTTGGAGAGTTGATGGCGATGCTGAAAGAAGCAAAACCAGAGCTTCTAAAGGGCAAGAAGCGCGAGACGCACCTTACTTCGACATCTTAGAATACCAAGGCTTGGCTGAAGGCTTCTGGAGGTGTGAATAAGAAGAAGAAAAGAAAGGGCAAGACCAAATCGTCAAAGTCTTCTGGGAAGGCAAAGGACATATCCCAAGATGTCTTCCTACATTGTGGCAAACGGGGTCATTGGAAGCGTGACTGCCGTGAGTACAAGGCACACATGAAGGAAGTGAATGTGGGCAATGCTCCGGCTTCAGGTATATTTATTATTGAAATAAACATGTTGTTGATGGTGTTTTCAGGACCTATGTTATTTAAAGAGTACGACAGGGGTAAAAAGGGTAATTCCCTTCTTGGGCGAGATCATTAAAGCCAACCCGGCCACTATACAGTAAGAGACCGAGCACTTGATGATAGGTGACCGACCACTTGAGATCGGATGACCGGGCATTATCAGATCGACAACAACATTCTCAGTTCAAATAGCTATCATGACCGACCTCATGAAGACCGAGCACATGGCGAAGCGTGCTCAGGAAGATAAAGCATCCTATTCTTGCGGATAAGATGACAAGTTATCCTATTTTCATGGGAAAAACTGGTGGGTCGGAGACCTAGTAGGATAAAGAAAGTAAAGGTAGTTTTGATTAGGAATCCTTATGGGAAAAGGGAATAGTTTTGAGTAGAAATCCTGATAGGAAAATGAAATCATCTCCAACTTGGAATTCTTGTACAAATAGGAATATGATTTCTTCACCATTATAAATATGAGGGTAGAGTGAGGGTAGAGAGAAGAATCATCAAGCTCTGACTTGTAAAAACAAAAAGAGATATGAAAAACTTGTTTGAGTAATAAAAGTATCATCCTGTTTGTGTCCGTGGACGTAGGTCGGATCCAAATCCACCGAACCACGTTAAATCTCCTTGTCGATTGGCGTATTATTTGTCTTTTGCTAAGTTTGCTTTTGGTCCCCCATAACCAAACAAATTCACTATTGAGGGAGGATTGTCTCGGGAGCAATATTCTCATATTGCCCTGAGACCAAAATCAGCCGTCAACACATGTCTAATTCTAGTTTTAAAAATTGGATTTTTGATTCTGGATGTGGTACTCATATATGTACTGATGTGCAAGATCTGCAGATTAGTAGGAGACTGACTTCAGGCGAGATTGACCTACGAGTTGGAAACGGGACGAGATTCACTGTTTTGGCTGTAGAGACCTATGTTTTGGAACTGCCCTCGGGGCATATACTTTCATTATCATACTGTTATTATGTACCTAGTTTGACTAGAAACATTATCTCTGTATCTTGTTTGACCCAATGCGGGTATACCTTTGTATTCCGGAAAACTATGTGTTTTGTTTATAAAGATGATTTTGAGATATGTACAGCTGATGCTAATAATGGTCTTTATATTTTGAATATAAATGAATCTCAAACATATAACATGACAAACAAAAGGCTCAAATTGAGTAAAACAGATGAAACTTATATGTGGCATTGTCGTCTATGACACATTAACAAGACTCGTATATCCACACTTTCGAAGAGTGGATTCTTGGATGGATTTGATCCTAATTTATATGACGTCTGTGAATCTTGTTTATTAGGCAAAATGGCTAAAATGCCTTTTAGCAGTAAAGATGTATGTGCCACCGAGCTGTTAGCCCTCGTTCATAGTATCATATACGGGCCAATCTCTAGCTAGGCTAGAGGTGGTTATGAATACTTCGTAACCTTTATGGATGTTGCATCGCGTTATAGTTATGTGTATCTTATGAGACACAAGTCGAAAACTTTTGAGAAATTCAAAGAGTTTCGACACGAAGTAGAAAAAAAGACCGGCAAAAATATTGAAACATTACGGTCGGACTGTGGTGGAGAATACTTGAGCAATGAGTTTCTTGATTACTTAAAAGAATATGGTATTCTTTCACAGTGGACTCCTCCCGAAACACCTCAATTAAACGGTGTGTCCGAACGGAGAAACCAAACTTTGTTGGACATAGTAAGGTCAATGATGAGTCACAGTGAGCTACCAATTTCCTTCCGGGGATAAGCATTGAACAGTGCAGTACTTATTTTGAATAAGGTTTCGTCAAAGTCTGTTGGACAGACTCCATATGAAATATGGACATGTAAGAAACCAGGTTTCTCATTCCTGAAGATTTGGGGATGCTGGGCATAAGTTAAACGTTTGGATGGTACCAAACTAGAACCCAAATCGAATAAGTGCCTATTTGTAATTGGTTATCCTAGGGAAACCAAATGATATTGTTTCCACAACCCATAAGAGAACAAAATATTTATTGCTCTCCATGCGGTTTTCCTTAGAGGAATTCCTAAATGCAGTGGTAAGTGGGAGGAAAGTAGAACTCGATGAAAATCGGAGTGATACTTTTCCTAGCACTGATCCCCTCTCAGAACACGAACAGTTCATCAGGGATGAGACTGTTCCACAATCTTCTAATACACAAGAACCACGTAGGTCGGAGAGAGTCAGAAAAAAACCTTGGAGGTATGGGTTTCTGATCTCACCTCATATAGATGTCAATATTATTGAGGAAGACAAACCGGCTACATATGAGGAAGTGATACAAGGTATCTACTCCATTTTATGGCAAGGTGCCATGAAGTCTGAAATGGATTCCATGTATACCAACCAAGTTTGGACACTGGTTGATGTACCAGAAGGCATTGTGCCTATTGGTAGCAAATGGGTCTTCATGGTGAAGACACACATGGATGGAAACATACAAACGTACTGAGCTAGGCTTGTAGCGAAAGGGTATCGTCATCAACGTGGTGTCAATTACGATGAAACCTTTTACCCGTTGCCATGATTGAATCCATTCGGATAATGCTTGCTAATGCTGCATATTTCGATTATGAAATATGGCATATGGACGTCAAAACCGCTTTCCATAATGGAAAATTTTTGGAGGATGTTTATATACAATAGCCTGATGGTTTTTTCATGCCAAAACATGCAAACAAGGTTTGAAAGTTAAATCGATCCATTTATGGATTGAAGCAAACATTGCGTTCATGGAGCCAACATTTTGATGAAATCATATTACAATATGGTTTCATTCAAAACGAAGATGATTCTTGTGTATATAAGAAGGTTAGTGGGAGCGCACTGAAAATGATTGTCCTATACATTGATGATGTATTGCTTCTTAGCAATCACATTCCCATACTAAAGCTTTCATTAAAATTCTCCATAAAAACTTGGGAGAGGTAACCTTTATTCTATGAATAAGGATCTACTGGGATAAATCTAAAATTTGTTGGCACTTTTCGAGAACTCGTACATTGACAAACATGTACGCGATCGGGTGTCTCATATGCTTTGAGCATCTGTAGTCACTATCAGGCTGATCCAGGTGATGGTCACTGGATTGATGTTAAGAACATCCTTAAGTATCTTAGATAAACTGAGGATGCTTTCTTAATCTATGGAGATGGGGAACTTGAGGTGACTGGGTTCACCGTAAGCCTTAGAATTTAATAAAAATTCGGCATGATGTATCCTAAAATCGGACAACCTTGATCTCAGACTAGCATCAAAACGAACCTGAGAAGACTTCAAACAAATAAAAAGACCTCAGGTCCACACAAATCTCATCAAAATCATATCCTAAGGGCTCCGCAATATCATCTATCAATACTCAAGAGCATCTGTGCCCACCAGATCATAACAATCAAAACATTTACTAATATATATATATATATATATATATAGATATATATATATATATATATATATATATATATATATATATATATATATATATATATAACCAGTGTGATGAGCACGACAAATAAAGCAATAACCAAATATCCTAAACTTCTTAAACTTCTAAACTTCTTCCAGGACACTTGCAACGGTGACTGCCGCTTGGGTGATCCACGTCTCAAGCATGACTTCCAAAGCTGAAGTGGTTGAACCACTTGTAAGCCTACCTGCAACACTAGCGAACTGATATGGTGTGAGTTTTAAAAATTCAGTAAGTAACCATGCTAGTATTACAAAAAACAAGTCAAACATTTCAACCGATTAACATAATTGCTAAATTGTTACAAGTTCAGATTTACCAACTTTTATTATCCTTTATACCTTTACCATGACAAATTTTCAAATCTACATATATGTCAATCTACTAGCCAAACATTCAAATCACACAAAGCATCGACCCGAACATCACAAACAAGCCGTTTTACATCGAATCCATTTCCATTATATGTGACGTGGGGTCAAACTTATTATACTTTATTACGATTAAACATCTTTTAAATATCATCAAATTGATGAAACAATCACACTTCTTTCAATTTAAAACATATTTCTATTATATACATGCAAAAACAATATCGTAATTATTATACATATACATACATACCAATACAACTTAATAAACACGTTTTATAACATCTAATACTCACATTAGTTTTCAAATTCATTCATTCATTCATTTCACATAAACATTCACCATCCATATAATCTACGAGTTCAATCATACATGTACATACACACAGTCACACACACAATTATCGTGCAACCAACCACGAAACACACTAACAACCAATACATCAAAGAAAACATAACCAAATAATAAATACATATGGTTGGCTTATACATACAATGCTCGTACGAGACTCATTACCTATTTTAAAATAGGTATAAGATGAATTACGTCTGAACGGATTCCTAACCAGCTCGACTACTATACCACGAAATTATCAACCAATTAAACCTACATTTATGCATACATATCACGGCACACTAAACTCATCGCACGACTTCTCATACACAAGCACATCATAAAAAAACACTCTAAAACATCATTCAAACACTCACATACATACTAATGGTTTCAAACATACGAATATACGTATTACTTTGATTTCAAGTACCATAGCCTTTATCAATCTTCATGTCTTAACATCATATGCACATACGAATACATATTCATATACTTATACCTTTCCATATTCATTTATATACATGCGTTCATATATATATGGGTTCATACCCTTACATACATCTATACATACATATACCATTACGAGTTCATGCAGTTACATGCATCAATACATACATGTAGTCATTAAACTCAACAATCTTTTCAAAATACATATCATAGCATTATCCTTGAATGTTCCACTTCAAGACACATCAATATATATATTACATACATATATTATCATCAAACTACTCACTTCATATCATAACAATAATAAAAATTCATACATGTGATGGTCGACTAACTCAACTATACAGGATCTCGAAATCTTTTCTCAAATCCATCTTGTAACTATCCTAAACCTTTCAATCGTCTCCACACGCGTATATATATATATATATATATATGTTTGTGTGTGTGTGTTTTGAAAAATTACGAAATAAACAATTTGAGAACTCATCGCATGGGTTACTTATCTGGCTTCGCGAGCACTCCAGGTCCTAGTCACATCTGTCAAAATAAATGGCGAAAAGCAGTCAGAATCACGATTTACGGTATTCTCCACTTAACTATGATAAAATCCCGGATCTTTCCGGAACAACCAAATTAAGTCATTTTTTAATGTTTTCAGTTTCAATAATCTTAAAACACCATCACAAACTATTCTAAGCCACTAGTTCACCTAAATTATTGGTTTATGCGTTTTTGGAAAATCTTTCGAAAAGTTTCCGCAAACGCTACGGAAGGGTCCCGAACCCTCCGAACCTACCCGAATTTATCTAAACATTATCTTATCATCATATATGACTCATATCCATCATCACGATAAAAAACATATTAATACACGAAAAACTCATTTTTACCAAAACCTTGCATAATCTATTGGATCAGTCAAATTCATTCTGTTTTCACTCGGATTCTACCAAATACACATATTCAATACACTAATACTCAAACAATTCAATTTATACTAATACTTTATGCTACGAAGCTACTGGATACATCCGATCATTTAAATATAAACTTGAAATTTTTGGATTTATATCGGGAGATCTTACTGAAAATTTAAGGCCATATACGGACTCCAAACGATCCCACAAACGCGTTTGAATTGACAAAATTCCTATCGAAGCTACTGTTTATCATGATTCACTATTCATCTGAATATTCCTCCCTCGTTTCGCGTACAACCAAGCACGGATCAGAAAAATCATCCATGCCATCTTGAAGTACTCTTCGAGAGCTTCGATTTGGCGGGTAGCTAGGGCCGCGAAAAGAAGTGACGAGCCCGGATCAAACAACCCATGACATGTGCATTTCCTTCTCTATCGCTGCTCTTCGACGTCTTGGGGCTATCGTCGCCCGCCACAAGGTGGAGGGGTGGCCGGTGCACCCCCTGACTGGTCGCGTCGGTCGGCGGTGGCACTTTCCGGCAAGCCGCCGGCGCGACCATGGGAACTCATACACGTTTGGGGACTTGAGGGGGCGTGTGGGGGATTTGTAATGGCTTTTCCATTTCGGCAATTTCTTAAAACAATGGGTATTTATAGTGAAGTTTATGAAATTTACATTCTAGCCCTCGAAAATTACAATCAGGCCACTGTCACGGAACTTCCACAATTTAAAGAGGTAGTGTCTCCATGTGAGACTCATCATCGGGACTTATATGCAAAAATGCAGTGCCTACAGATAGCCATAAGAAGACTATTACCTTAGATACTCCCTATCAACTAGTTAAAGTTTATCAGGGGGATAAGAATGCAGTACCTCATAATTTAATATCGGCGATGTAAGCTTTTAAGCTCATTCGAAAGAAAAACATGGGTTACTTAGCCTATGTGACATATAGTAGAGTGGAAGCAAAAGGCATTGAGCATATTCTTGTTGTAAGGGAGTATTATGATGTCTTTCCAGAGGAATTGCCAGGATTACCACAGGATAGAGATATTGAGTTCTGCATAGATGTGGTTCCAGGAATGCACCATATATTGATTCCTCCACAAATAATAGCCCATGCAAAATTGAAGGAATTGAATAAACATTTGCAAGATTTGTTGGATAAAGGTATCTGGGTCCAGTCCTATATAATCACATCATACAAGGTGCCTCCATTTTTATGTCTCCACATGGACAATTTCGGATCAAGGTCGTCATACAGTTATATAATGGACCGCAACTATAGATAACCACAAATAAAATACTCGCTTTGTTTTCTCTCTATGAACTATTTTAGATTACTAACTTCAGACTTAAATCCTCTTTTGTATGATACTCATATACTAAGTCTGAAGGTACATGAGTAATCTAGAGTAAACATGATAATATACAATATGCACTATTAAACAAACACTTTGATAAATGAACAATGCATCATTTTATTTCATAAAACATAATACAGTTTACATTACATGATGCTCTAGGGCCTATATCCCAACAATCTCTCACTTGCACTAGAGCAAATTAGACATGTCATGTTATCCTAGACCATCTATGTGACCTTCAAACACTTTAGCCGTCAAGGTATTTGTAAATGGATCAGCCAGGTTCTCTCTGGATGTAATCTTTGTGACAGAAACATCTCATCTCTGTAATATCTCTTGGATGAGATGATATTTTCTCTCTATATGCTTTCCCCTCTTATGACTTCTTGGTTCCTTTGAATTTGCCACTGCACTACTATTATCGCAATAAAGTGTGAGTGGTTTATCCAATTCTGGAACGAATTCCAGATCTCCCAAGAACTTATAGAGCTAAACTGCTTCCTTAGCTGCTTCGCAAGCTACTACATACTCACCCTCCATAGTGGAGTCAGCAATACACGATTGCTTTATACTTCGCCATACTATAGCCCCACCACATAGGGTAAACACTGATCCAAATGTGATTTCCTAGAATCGACATTCGTCTCAAAATCAGAATCTCTATATCCTCTTATGATCATATCCTCACCAGAATACACAAGCATATAATCTCTCGTTCTCTTAAGATACTTGAGAATGTGTTTCACAGCCATCCAATGATCTAATCCTAAGTTAGACTTAAACCTACTCACTACTCCCACAGCAAAACATATGTTCGATTTCGTGCATAACATAACATACATAAGACTACTAATTGCTGAGGCATATGCGATAAGGAAAATTATTTTTCTTGGAATTCTGTATCCCAAATTGCACAAGGATCTTGTCGATATAAGATGCATGAGACAAAGCTAACAGTCATTTCTTGTGATCCCGAAGTATCTGGATCCCAAGAACATAGCTTGCCTCTCCCAAATTTTTCATTTGGAATTGGTTAGCTAGCTAGGTTTTCAAGTCCGATAATATATTTACATCATTCCCAATGAGTAAAATATTATCGACATATTAAAAACCACTTTCCCGTCAATGACACGCTTGTATACACAAGACTCATCAACATTCTGTTCAAAGTCGTAAAACTTGATCGTGGTATCAAATCTTATGTTCCAAGATCGAGATGCTTGCTTGAGTCCAAAAATAGACCTTTGCAGCTTGCAAACCTTTTGCTCTTGACCTTGGGCTATGAACCCCTCTGGTTGTACCATATAGATACACTCATCAAGATTTCCATTCAAGAATGCAGTCTTGACGTCCATTTGCCAAATCTCATAGTCATAATATGCAACAGTGGACAGAAGAGTGCTGATGGATTTTAGCATGGCTACTAGCGAGAAAGTTTCCTTATACTCAACTTCCTCTTTCTGGGTATAACCCTTGTCCACTAGCCAAGCCTTGAAGGTCTGTACCTTCCCATCTACTCCCCTCTTTCTCTTGTAGATCCACTTGCAACCTATGGGTTTTACCCCATCAGGTTGGTCCATAAATTCCCAGACTGAGTTGGAGTACATAGACTCAATCTCCAGGTTCATGGCTTTGAGCTATTCCTATTTGTCAGAATCATCCATTACACTATGATAGGTCAATGGATTATCTACACTATTGCTGAAAGTGACAACTTGTGCCTCTCCAACTCCTAGATAGCGATCAGGCTATCACAAAACCCTCCCACTACGTCTAGGTGGTAGGTCATTCTGACGAACATGCATCTCACGCTCAGATGTCGAAGGTACTATATGTTTGCCAACTGTTGTTGACAATGGTGTGCTGGTCGAACCAGCAAGTAACTCCTCGAGTAACACCTTACTACAAGGGGATTGGTGAATGACGATGGGGGCACTTTGGGAATTGGAATTAAAAAAAATTACTATTCACATGAATAGTAAAAAAAATTTGTTATTTGTTTTGAATTCAAATTCGACCCAAACTCTTATTAGGGTTTTATAATCTCATTAAACCATTAAATTAAGATCCAATGGTTAAGATTAAATTAGCTTTTATCCCACATCGGATTCTTAATTAATTTTGTTGTCTTTGGAGCACTATATAAACCCAAAGAATTCTTCACAAATTTTTTCACCAAACCTTTCATATCTTGGGTTTATATAAGTGAGCAACTCTAACATTTAAGAGTAAGCCAGTGATTTTGAGGATCCTTAAGTCTAATTTACTAGATGAACCTCGATTTAAAAGTTTTGAGGTATTTGCCTAGGCTAGCACCAAGGGCAAAATACCTGTGCACTCAAGGCGTAGTCTTGTCGTTGAGTTTTGGCTTTGGTGTGTGCATCTTTGGAGGCCACACACTTGGGTGGCTCTTTGGAATGTGGAAGAGCTTGCTGAGCTCGAGAAAAGCTTGTAGATTGGAGGGAGGACTAGAGGAGTCTACGGTTCAAATGATTATCTCATAATCAACAAAAAAACTTTATATTAAAAATAATATAAATTTAATGTGTGCCAATAATTATTAATCACGTTAATAATTATATTGCATGTGAGTTTATAATTAAACTACCGAAGTATATTTAATTTGCTACAGTATATTGAGCTAGCACATGGACCAAATGAACCTACAGTTCCGAGCTTCAATAATCCTGAAATATTAATTAAATTCTTTAATTAAATATTCTTAATTAGTAACTTTAGGTTATTCCATTAAAATTCCAAAGTTGCACTCTCGTTTCCATAGATATATTATATAAGCTGAACTACGTCGGTGTCTATCGATATAATCATTACATACAAATTAACCCTACACGAGTATATCATAATTAGAGTCGGGTCATAATGTCCGTTATAGCCCTCTAATTATTTTTACCTTAAGTGCCATTGATTCTCTGATTAACGATTTATTCATAATTGTTATGAATATTAACATTTCTATTTGTAATAGAAAGACTTGAGCGCTCTAATCATTCAAGTACTGAATCAACCCTTAAGGAAGATACTCATCTACTTCTCACAAGAATGAGTGAATTCCATATCTATGTAAAAATTTCCCCAGCTACACACCACACCATGTCTTCAAAGTACGTAGCCATTGGTCGGGATTTCTACACAAACCTCACCTTTGTAAATCAAATGACATGGCTTTCCATGCAAGAGTTCGCAGTACACTCAAGATTCAGATCAATCCATATATGACCATCTAGTAGATTGGAATGAATTTTTTTGTTTAACGGAGATTGTTCTGAGATGAAAGTCATTGGTTACTGTGATGTGAGCTTTCAGACCAATAGGGATGATAGCAGATCGCAAACAGGATATTTGTTTACTTTGAATGGCGGTGCTGTCAGTTGGAAAAGCTCAAAGCATTCAACTACAGTGGACTCCACCACTGAAGCCGAGTATATTGTAGCATCTGAGGCTGCTAAAGAAGTAGTCTAGATAAAGAAGTTCATCACTGAGCTGGAAGTGCTTCCTGCGATAAAGAATGGCATCACGATGTACTGTGACAACACGGGCGCCATTGCTCAATCAAAGGAACCAAGGTCCCACCAGAAATCCAAGCATGTACTTAGGCGATTTCATCTCATCAGGTGATTGTTGAGAGAAAAGAAGTTATTATAGAGAAAATACCCACAGAAGATAATTTTGCAGATTCTCTGACTAAAGGGCTGGCTCAACAAAAGCATGATATGCACACCACAAGAGTATAGTGTCCAGATTCATACTAGTTGGCTATAGTGCAAGTGGGAGATTGTTAGGGATATGCCCTATACCCAACATGTGGATGGGTTATATGTACATGTATTTGTAATATTTTTATTAATTTATAAAATGAAAATCTTTATTATACGTGTCTTACATAACTTATATGAATCATCAACACTGTAATAAAGCCATTGGAGTAATAAGACGATGGCTTCCACGCCTTATGAGAGTCAATACTCTTAAATGTTCCTAGTAATAGTTTTATGAATAATCTAGGCGTTCACAAACCAAAGAGACTAGCATGATGATATGATCCACCCTTAAGTGGGGTAGTCGATCTCATAGGTTACTAGCGGAGATCCGTCCGCTTGGTGTATCACATGGATGTATGAGTTGCTCTTGTCCATCGAACTGACCGCCGAAAGTTTTCATATGGAGTATTTATCCCATGTGTCTGTGAGAACTTTCATGTATCCATTATATGACTAGTCCTTAGACTTGAGGTCTTTACAATCTTATGTGTGGATCAAATAACTTTGACATTCTCCTTCCCCGGTCCAAAAGATCCGGTCATAAGGGTATGATTGGGTCATTTGTTGAAACACATGAAGTTTGTAAGGATACAATAGAGAATCGCCACTCTCTCGGATAATATTTTCTTATAAGAGTAGTATTCCAGTTCGCGGGTTGATATGTGTGATCAGTGCTTGAGACTGTGGCCACAGCGGAAGAATCATGTGAGATTCTTGGGTTAGCACGATTCATGACACTATCAACATCATACCTTTGACCATACGGGTAGACACTTTCCGTACCCTAGGTCCATAGGTGGGGATACAGTGAAGCGAGAGACCGTATCATATATAAATCGCATACAAAATGGGTATATATATATATATATATATCTTTCCTTCTCATTTTGGGGCATTGGCATGTTGCTAGATGTCAACCTTGTTCATTGAAATCGAACGACCATCTGATCGGATGATAATTTATGTTCAATTAAATTATCACGATTCATTTCATGTCCAACTTGAGGGGAACCCAAAAGGTCACACACAACAAAGTCGAAATCAATGGTTAATAGTGCACAGTACAAATATAACAGCATATATGATTATTGTAGGAATTGTTCATAAATGGTTCAATGTGTTTAATTATTGAACAGATCATTTATGCATTTGGCAATACAAACACTTTGTTATCTTCAAGGCTATAAAAGAATCCACCCCTAGTTTCCTTAGGATAGCCTACAAATACACACACACCTGTGAAATTGACTTCAACTTAGTAGTCTTATTCTTCATCACATGTGCTGGACACCCCCATCTCATAAACTATTTTTACGACCACTCCACATCTCTAAGGGAGTCTTAGGAACAAACTTAGATGGAACTACATTAAGGATGTACATTGTTGTTTGCAATGCATACCCCTAGAATGAATTAGGTAGTGAATTATAAATAAACATAGATCTTATCATGTCTAGTAGGGTCCGATTTCTCATCTCTGCAATATCATTTTGTTGTGGTGTTCTAGGTGCTGTGAGCTGGGATACTATCATATGCTCAACTAAGAATTCCTCGAAATCTCTGTCAAGTTATTCTCTTCCATGATCTGATCGTAGCGTTTTGATTGTCTAACCTAATTGGTTCTCAACCTCAGCACAATATTCTTTGAACTTTTCAAAAATATCTGACTTATGCTGCATTAGGTAAACATACTCATATCTTGAATAATCATCAATAAATATGATGAAGTATTCATAACCACCTCGAGCTCTTATATTCATCGGTTCGCAAACGTTCGAATGTATTAGCTCAAGTGGTTGACTGACTCTTATACATTTACTAGTAAAATGTCTCTTGGTCATTTTTCTTTTTAAACATGATTTGCAGACTGGTAAAGTTCCAAGTTTTAACTAGTTTAAAGCTTCGTTCTTTATCAACCTATCTATCCAGTCAATGTTGATATGACCAAGTCTAAGATGCCATAGATATGTGTCATCGTGAGAAATCTTTTTCCATTTTGTTTTAGGTTTCTCAACATTAAACATTTTAGTATTGAGCAGTGACATATTTGTTAACGTTATTAACACATAAAAGTTATTTTCTGAGTTCATGTGCATATGGTTAATCAATTTCTACAAATAATAACAAAATTACTATTAAAAGAAACTGAAAAATCATCATCCAAAATTTTGGAAACAGAAATCGAATTCCTACAAAAACCAGGAATGAATAACACATTGTTAAAATTTAAATAACTTTTAATTAAAAAATTTAAACTGGAAACTCCCACTTCTCTTACTAAAATGGCATCCCCTGTCCCGACCCTCATGTTGTAGTCACCTTCAGCAAGGTCCCTCCATGAATCAAGTAGCTGCAAAGAAGAACAAACATGGTTAGTGGCTCCAGAATCAATAATCCAAGTGGATTTATCATCCTCCACTAATAGAGATTCGATAACAAGTAAATCATATTTACCCGTAGCCTTCTTCTCATTCAGCTCAACAAGGTATTTAGCACAATTCCTTTTCTAATGCTCGTCCTTGTTACAGTGGAAACACTTTCATTTGGGCTTGGTATCCTTGAAGCTTTTTTTTGTTCTTCTTCATAGCTTTTGCCTTAGCCTTCCCAGTTCATTTCTTCTTGATCCTTGGAGATTTAGAAGACTGGGCAACATTTGCCTCAGCACTGGGCTTACGAGAATCCAAAAGCATGGACTCGTAATGGGTGAGCTCATTTAATAGCTGGGTCAAAGTAAAAATCAATTTGTTCATAACATAGTTTCTTTTAAACTATAGGAAACTCTTTGGAAGAATTTCCATAATCATGGTCACCTGGCTACGCTCGTTAATACGAGTGCCATGGGTTTTTGACTGTATTGAGGTAGTTCATCATCCTCAAGACATTCTCGCGGACTGATGTCCCATCCTTCATCCTAGTAGTCATCACTGAGACCAGGCCTCATGACGTTGATGCTCTGAAGGTTTCCCAAACATGCCCTGCAATGACTCCATCATCTCAGATGTTGTAGCCATATGCTCATGCTTCGCAGCAAGAAACTCAGACATCCCTGCTAGCAAGTAGCAGTGGGCCTTCTCATTAGCCGTGACCCATTTTTTATAGGAATCGCGAAGAGCTTGGCCAGTATTTCCGGCCGACTCGGGAGGACACTCCTCCGTCAGGATAGACCTTAGGTCTTCACAGACCGGGATAACATTCATGTTACTTTTCCACTTAACATAGTTTTCTCCCGTTAATTTATCATTTGACAGTAGGGAAATAATTGGAGAAACCATGGCTAAAAAAATAAACATGCATTTAATATTCATTCATCACATATTAAAACTATCAAATAATTTTAGCATAAATTTAAGCATGATGCATGAACCATGAATAACGAATTAGAAACCTAATAGAATTATTATGTTACAGAAATCTATCATCCCACAAATAAGTGCCACCGTATGGTAGGTTAAGTATTTGTATGATAGATCGAGACAATATCAATTGATTAATATATGCGGAAATAACTCTTATTCCTATATTAATCAACCACTATTTGATTTGATCAAGGAATTTTGATTAGCATTTAATCATTCCTTTGTGAATGTGACCCGTCGTTTCAGAACCCTTGGACTTAACTAGTGAACTACCACTGTAGGGTAGGTCAGTTCACCAGATACATCTAGAGTACCTATCCTCTCGAAATCCAAACTTGATATTGACCCAAAATGGACACCATCCGTAGGGGGCCGAAAGTAAAGCCGTCTCGAGGCGCCTTTTGAATCTCACGTTTTCGGACTAACAAAGGAGTTCCAGAACCGTTATTATAACGATAAGAGATGATAAATACATCATAAACACAGCACAGTTAGAGAATATATCTCTATTGGAGCTATAATAGTGGATTATGTACGGACTGACGATAACATGTTTATCCTTTGACGAAAGGTCTAGCAAGAGAGAAGATATTCAATACTTCTAAAAGAATTGGACTATTGCCATTAAATAATTAGATTACTTGTGATGGTAACCCACCTATAGACTGAAGATCCCAAGAAATAGGTTCAATGGGTAATAAAAAGTCATAAAGTAATGAGAGTTGAATTATGCTAATAATTGACGAGTTCCATTATGAGAGCATGATATCCCGAAGCGATATTAGGATGAGTTATCTAACTCTTAATATATCCAAAACTCTATATAGAGTGGAGTATGTAGCTATAGGAGTACTCTTGATAGACACAATTATGTGAATGTAGAAGTGAGGTCGCTTCTTATGAAACTTTGGGCAAAAATTTCTAGAGCATTCACTATATTGGGATATACGTACACGGCCGTAATACACGGGCTTTTTGACTTCACCCTGAAAGATTTGTGTGTGTAATTTTGTCAGAGATAGAGTTCAAAACTACGAGTTGTTCTAGTGTAATCTGGATAGTCAACGCTATATAAAGGTTCAAGTCGATACACACCTTTATTTATGCATGACCTTATATTATATTGATCGATGAAAATATTTTATTAAAATTCAAGTGGGGGATTGTTGTAAATATGAATTTTAATAAAGGGAGTTACATGTTTTGATTTTAAATATGTTGTTCCAAAAAAAAAAATTAATTTGGAGTTACAAGCTTTTAAATGAATAGAGATGTTACAAAAGACCACAATTTATTAGGGAGTCCCATATTGGAAAGCTATACACCAATTTGGTGGTTTATATGGTGTTGTGTAGTGAGTTGGGTTTGGGCCCTAAGGGGTACCCACTTTTGTGGAAGAATGGGGAGTTAGGCTAATTGTGGTTCACCACACACGCGCTCGCGCTGCCGTCGCCGTCTGTCGGTTGGGGCGGGTGCTATATATATATATATATATATATATATATAATATATATATATATATATATATATATCTCTTTTTGGAAAAAAATAGCTTAAAGATATATATATTTTGTAACACATTTTAAATGAAACAGTCTGATTAAAAATCTGTAACAGTTTCTTTTAATTTCTAACATGTTTTGATTCAATTTTCTTAAACGTTTTTTGATTTTTTTTTTTTTAAATATCCAACATTTAAAAAATTTGAAGATCAAAACTGACAAATTGATTACATACGTTCAAAACTTTTCTTATATATACATAATGCTTTTGTGTTAAAAAGAGATAGAAAAAAAAAAGAAAAATCGAGAGCAAAGTTTTTATTATTTATTGTTTTGCATTGAGCTTGTTCCCTCACAAGCCAATAGCAGCCACTGTCATCAACTGTGTTTCCTAGCCGAGTAAAACATAAATCACAAATTTCTTTGCGAATACTGTTTTTCTTGTGTTTTTACCGAGCATAATTTTGAGTGGTGTGAGTATACCAATCAGTGTTTGTGTAAATCGATTGAGACAGAGAATTTCTGGGCTGTTTTATCCTGGAGACGTTGGGGCCGAAAAACTGCAAGCACAATTTTTAGCCCGCGAAACGTCTTAAAGAGAGCGATCTAATCCGCGACTCAATCCAGTTTCGATTTTATTTTCCTAGTGAAAGGTAATATTATTTTGATCCTTGCAATCTATTTCTACATTGCATTATCAAAATCTTTCGTCGAATGCAATGACGCTTACAAAACTAACCTTGTTTCCTCTTTCTCACAAGCTTTTACATAACATATATTAGGTTTTTTGGGAGATGCAAATGAATATAAAGTTGTCTTTCAAAACTTATTTAAAAGTGTTTGCGCAATTTTTAATGCGTGAAGAAAGAAGAGTGTGTAGGGTTCAAACCTCCTGAGACAATATCCCAGCAAGGGGTATTTGATTAAGTGAATAAGCCTCCAAGGGGCGCAAGCACACAAGTTACAGTCCTAAGATTACAATCTAAGAAATGAAAAATAAAAATATGCTCATTTGAGTCTTCATTTGATCGGGGTTTTCTCTTTTGGCATAGATAAGCTTTTATAGTGAAGTTTGTCAACCATTTTAAGCGGTTCCAGTATCTCCTTGCAGTTGCTGGATCGTGCCTGTAACCGCTGAGCTGCGTGTTTCAACTGCTTGGTTGTGGAGGAAAACTGTCCAACTGTCATGATCGTGGAAGTAACCGTATCATGGGTTTTCGTCCTAAACGTAACCGCATCATGGGCTTTCGTCCTAACCGCAGGTCCGATCACCCCACGCTCTTTGTCGCCCTTTGGTCCATCGCCCTTTTTCCCTTCGTTATTTCTTTAGTCTCAGAGCGATTTCGTTCTATGGTGGAGATTTTCGTATGTTGACAATTGTCCCCCAAATTTACCTTAATGGCACTGAACGTGAAGATCGAAGTGAATTTTTTAGTTTCCATCCCGGTTCGTTCTTTCCTCGTTTCAGGGAAGACCACTACGCCAACCGAGGGTTGTCCTGACGGACGTTCCCTTTCATCATCAGCTAGTCTGTTTTGATCGACCGGCCCATCATTCGGCTAATCCCTCAGTCCAGAGAACCTGATGAGCGAATTTTCGGTCGGAGAAGGTGAAACGGCGTATGTATTGGAGTGAAAGAAACTTGTGTGATCACATGTTTCCACCTTCGTTCGGCCCCTCATTCGGCCAATCCCCAGTTTATAGAATCTGAGGTCCCAGGTAAGCAGCATGCTCCGCGTAGAGAAGCTCAGACAAGCTGTTGTTAACGAGCTTAACCCATTCGCAACTCGGGAGGTGCAGTACATTCCACACAGAGGACCCCGGACAATTTGTCACTAACGAACGCAGCCCATCCATAACCTTACATTTCATTTCACACCTTACGCCGTGTGGATGGCCATTAGCGAGTCTTCTTACATTCTATTTCACACCTTACTAAAGAGAAGCTTCCACCTTTGGTGGCTTATGTTTCAAGCAGAGCTTTTCCTTTTCCCAACTCTGCTCTGCCTCTTCCGATATTTTCCTTCTCATTTTCGGGACTCTGTTTGACTATGGAGAGTCTGGTTAGTAAGGTTGTCCTTTAAATAGGTGGTGATGAGACATTGGTACTGTTGTCACGTGAGGGGTTTTTTCACGTGCTGTCTGATCGATTGGAGGGGCACCCTGCCCAAAGTCTGGTCCTCTGTCAGAGTAAACCCGTGGCCTGATGGTCTTGTCATATCAGTCTTTGCTACTTGTGTTAATAATGGAGAAGTCTTGGACGACATCTTTGGAAAGTGTAGTGTTGACACCTGTTCTTGGCCGATTCTGAAAACCGATGCTAAGATTTTGAGGCTCGAATGATCTGTTGGAGGCCGAAGTAGCGAGGTCGAGCGAAGTAAATTCGGGGTTAGACCCTTCGCCCTGTAGTTTATCGGGCCGTCTTTTAGAGTTCTACGCAAACCCATCATATCTGCAATAAATGTGCGGCCCTTTCCTACACGCTTCATCATGAGGCCCATTTAAGAGCCGTTTTTATGTCATTTTCGTGTTTCCTTCCATCGCACGTCACTTGTGCAGCGAGTTGCATTCGAACACCTGTCTAGGGCAACTTTCTATCCTTTTCCATTTTCCCCTTGCTCTTACTCCTCGACAATTCATGTTACGACAGCTGTCTCAGGTTAAACCCTTCGTCTGTTCATAAGGCTACATCCCCATCTGTCTCTCGCTATACCCTTAACTTTTTCTGCGAACTCGCATGTACTGCTTTCTTGATCTTTTGTCATCAATGGCTAATTCTTCCTCTTTTCCCAAAACTAACGACTCAACTTTTGCTGATTATAAGTTGGCATTGGAAGATTCTTCTGTGGGTGTCTTTGGCCTGCATACTCTCAATGAGGATTTCAGCCAATGCGCTCTTGGCCCCATCTTTATTGATGATAACGCCATTGCAACGGCCCCGTTAGCTCAGCAATTTCCCTCTTCTTCTAGTCCTCCGTTTTCTGAACCACTCAACATTTCTGTCATTGCTCAGTCCAGTCCGATTCGCACCTGGCCCAAGCCCGATACAGTTTTCGAAGCCTGGTAACAACGTATGCTGTTACATGCGGATACCCGTGCTTTTTTAGACAAACACCATCTTCTTCCTCTCATTGAGCTTTCCTTGTCCCTGCCGGCCTTTGATCGTAATTTATTTCCCATCTCCTTACTCTTTTGGTCTTCCGAGTATAATGTATTCATTTTTCCGGTCGGGCCCTTTACTATCACCCTTCGTGATGTTGGTGCTCTTACCGGTCTGACCCCTCTCGGAGCGACCATTTCGGCCTCCACAACCTTTCATTTTCCTCATCCTTCAATGGGTCCTTCCTCTTTTTCGTCATATTCTTCTCTTCTTCGCACATATTCGAAAACGGCTGGTAAGATTTCAATGCTAGAACGTACAGCCTTCCTTCATTACTGGCTGTGCAAATATATCGATTGTACACCGAGCCAAAAACCTGTGGCGGGCTACCTCCCCATTTCTTCTGATCTCGCCCATGGCCGTCATTTAGACTTAGCCTCTTTTCTTCTTGCCGCCATGTATCGGGGGCTGGCCATCCTCCAAAAACAACTTCGGTCGGGGTCATCACCCATTGCTTCTGGTCCCTTATGGATCGTCCAACTTTGGTTGAGAGCCTACTTTCCTATTTTTGGTACAATTGATTCGACTCACCCTTACTCTTGTGCCGGCCTTCTCTTTGCTCAGCTTAGGTCGTCTTCTTTCCTTCCTCGTGCCACCTTTGATTATTTTTATACTCTTCCTCGGGTTCCCTCTTTCTTTCCTTTTACTGTGTCGAACAGTCCGTCCTCGTCCATGACCTTCCCCTTTCAGAAGAGGATGAATCATGTCTTCGCATATGGCGCAAGTTTTTATGCAGCCGCGACCTGGTTCATGACATCTTGACTGGGGCCAATGGTAAGGCTGGAGTGGAGGCATATTCGCCCAACTTCGTTGCCCGTCAATTTGGCCTCGTCCAAGGGTGGCCTCTTGCTTTATTTCATTTGTATTCTGCGTCGTCAGACCGTTTTAAGGTCTTTTCTGTTTCTGAAGTTGATGACTCCTTGGTGGAGACTCGCTCTTTGCTGTCTTCTTTTGTCAAGGCTCATTTCGCTCCTTGTACATATGTTCAAACCTTGCTTTGACCATTTCTGGCCATCAACCCGTGAGCGATATTTTTCTTTGCCTCCCACGAGGGTGTTTTATTTTATTCCTTTGTCCCCCAAATCTCCTGAGCCGTCGGGGTCAAAGAAGGCAGCTGAGCCATCTAAACCCAAGAGCATAAAGCTTGCTAAAAGAAAACAGCCTTCTTCCGGCCGAAGTTCTGATTCAGACGTTCCGCTCGTCCGTCGCTCTAAGGTATGAGCATGAGACCTGTTTTCTTTTGTATTCATACAGGTTTGAGGTATATTGATATCATGACTGTGCATTTGGTGCAGGCTCTCAAGATTGATCCGCCTTCAGCAATTCCTGAAACGGCGTGAATTCCGAAGGCCGAAGCTCCTGTGGGCGGAAGTAATGGAGCGAGACCTGTAGGGATGCCGGTTGTTCAATTTCCCCTTGACGAGAATGACGCTGCCGAAGGTCCCGTCATGGCGCAATTCCCAGGAGAGAGAGGTGCAATTGGAGCCGACCCCCAAGGTACGGAGCCATCTGTTGAATTGGCTATTCACGTCTAAGAGTTGAGGAGATTATTGGTGATCATTCCTCATTTGAGCGCTTCTCTTCGGACGGTTCTGTACTAATCGTGCAGGATCCGGATGATGAGGTTGAAGTGCCATAGCCTATCTGGTCGACTGGGGCTCTGTGGCATTACCTCAGGCAATTCTACCCTTTAGTACGCATGATGTCTGCCTCAGGACTTAGAGGGAGTTATAGGGACGTGGACGACCTCTATAGTTTGGCCGAATTGGAGTCATTAGAGGAGGCTCGGTCTATGTATAAAGATTCGTCGCATTTACGAAGAAGATGAAATTATTTATATTTCTGATTCGTCCGACTCCGATTCTCTTGCAGATGTTCCGCCGACTACTGCGCCACAACATTCGATGCCAGAAGCGGTATCTCCCAGCACTTCTGCGCATCAGGCTTCGGTCTTAGCACAACCGTCGTCTCTTCGGCTCCTCTGTCTTCTTCTCCTCAAGTGGAGTTTCTTGAGCCTGAGCGGCCGTCATCTTCGGCTCTCATGGTTGTTTCTTCTGCAGCTCCTACTCAGACAGTCCAAGTATTGGCCGCTCCTGAGCAGTCATTGCCCCATCGGGCTGAGTCTCCCATTTTGCCAACGAGTTCTTCTGCTCTGTCGTCTTCTCTCTCAGGCCACACCACAGTCGACTCTTGTCCCCCAGCATCCATCATCCCCAGGGCCTTCATTTCAACAAGAACTAGCTCAGCCCGTGGCTGAAGCATTCGAGGCACTTGTGGGTCAGCCCGCTGGTTCTGGTTCTGGGGTGGTAAGTATTTTCTTCTTCTCTAGTTCGTCCTTACCCTGGCTTATACTTGCTAATTTCTTCTTTGTGTACAGGTATCCGACCCATTGCTGCAAATAGTCCAGGACATTTTGGATCACTTTGGACGACTGTCCTCTACTTCTTTTCGGCCTCATTCGCCTTTGGTCGGCACCAGCACAGACATGGAGCTCCTTCAGGAGGTTCTTGGCCAATATACTTCCTTTGATGCACTAGAAATTAATCAAGCCGCGCGAGCCGGAGAACGTCCTTCAATTGGACAAAAGCTCCTCCAAGTTGAGCCGGATATTGGCCCTCCCTACCCTGCCAATATATGTTGATGATCGGCTTTTCCTCCAAGAGATGCAAAATGGCATAACAAACCTTCTCTCTCTCGGTATCGCAATGTGCACAGCCAGAAGATCGGGCTTCGCTCTCTGTGATGAGGAAAGAAACGCTTCGTGGTTCTCTCGAGGCACAACATCAGGCTCTGATAGAGACAACAGAAGAAATGGTGACCGAAGAATCGGTCTTCCTGGACCTGGAGTGACAACTAAAAGAGATTCAGCGTCTTCTTGAGGAAAGCCGCATGAGGAATGAGGCTAAGAGGAGGACCCTCGTTAATCGAGAAGAGGAGATGGACAAGTCTATGGCAGAGTATGAGGGGTTGGCCCGCATCAATTTTGAGAAAATCCTGGCCGACTTGGATGCAGTGGGTATGAAAATACAGGACGAATGGCGCCTGAGGAGGGAGACGCTTTCGGCCATTAAGGGGCTGCCTGGGGATTTTCGGCAATTTTCGGGCCAAAAGTAATATTTTTGTAAGACGTTATATTGTCTATCCTTGTATTCTTAGGATGTTTTCGTCCATGTTTAATGAGAACTTATTATTGTTTCAGTGCATTATGTTTTCGTGCTCCCATAATGAGGGCACATATTTCTTTAAGTATTTGCCGTTTATTTCTCTTGTATGCACTCTTCCATTTAAGTCTTGTAGATGATAGGCTCCATTTGGCAACACGTTTTTTACCATGAATGGGCTTTCCCAATTGGGCGACCATTTTCATACGCTGGGTCCTTAGAACCAAGTGGCAATACAGTCTTCCACACTAATTCGCCCTCCCTGAACGATTTAGCCATTACTTTGAGGTTGTATTCCTTGGCTATCCTTTTCTTTTGTGCTTCTAGACGATTTAGTGCATCACATCTGATGTCGTCCAATTCCAACAAGTTCTGGATCATTGCCTCATCGTAGTCTTCCCGTGTCCAGTTTGTCTTGCAGTATCACCCTGGTAGACTCAATATTCATTTCCACGGAAGCACAGCCTCTTGACTATACACTAATTGGAACGGCGTCACCGAAGTACTTGTTCGCGGCGACGTTCTATAGGCCCATAAAGCTTGACTCAAATATTCATCCCATCGTCCGACGTTGTCTGTCACCATCTTCCGAATCAATCCTTTAAGGGTCTTGTTGGTCGATTCTGCTTGACCATTTGACTGAGGGTAGTAGGGGGTAGTGTTCACTAATCGGACTCCGTATTCGCCTAGGAAATCTTTTACTTTTTCACCGTACTTAATGAAGTACCATTATCCACCATTATTGTCTGTGGTATACCAAATCAGTGAATTATATGTTCCTTTATGAACTTGATGATCTGCTCTTGGGAGATTTCTACAACTGGGATGGCTTCCACCCATTTAGTGAAGAAGTCAGTGGCAACGATGATGAAAGTATGCCTCTTACTCGATGCAAGGTAAATCTTCCCTATCAAGTCTATCGCCCATCCCATAAACGGCCATGGTTTAATGACTGGGACCATCTCAGTTGCTGGAGCCCTTTGAATAGGTCTGTGCTTTTGACAAGCAATGCATCCTTTGGCATACGAGGTGCACGATTCTCCCATCTTTGGCCAATAATAGCCGCTTCGTATAATCAACCATCTCATCTTTACCCCGGCTTGGTGAGCCCCACAAATGCATTCATGCACTTCGGCCATGATAGTTTTGGATTCGTATGGCCCTACACATTTCAACAACAACCCATCTTGTCGTTTCTTATATAGAACATCTCCTGATATTATATAGTTCAAAGCTTTAAGTTTTAGCCTTTGATCATTCCCTGCTTCGGGCTGCTTTAGGAATGTCTTGATTTCGTTTCTCCAATCGTCCTTCATTTCGGCTTCGATAACCATGGCGTCCGTATCTTTAGCTCGCCTCACGAGGGCTGGCTCAACTTCTTCGCTCCTGTATACCCCACATTTGTTTGTCTGTTTATATCTGGAGGCTGCTCTGGCTAAGCTATTGGCCAATTCGTTCTTCGCCCTTGGAACGTGTTCTAATTCAGCATGATCAAATTGTTCTACCAATTCTTTGGCCACGTCCAATAATGCCATGACTGATGGGCTTTGACATTTGAAAGCCCCTATCATTTGTTGAATTACCAGCTGTGAATCTCCATTGATGGACGCATGGGTTACTCCCATATTGAGGAGCATCTCTAGCCCAAGTATCAAGGCTTCGTATTCGGCCTGGTTATTAGTGCAGTATTCGGTCAACTTGACTAGGAATCGGAAAGATTCTCCCAACGGGCTGACCAGGACTAATCCTATTACAGCTCTATTCATTGTGTTGGATCCGTCGAAATACATTGTCCATGGTTTCAGACTGCATTCGTCCAGATCCATTCCTATTTCCTTTATCGTGCTCAGACATGGATGGTCGGCCAAAAAATCGGCCAAGGCTTGATTTTTTAACGGCCTTTTGGGGTTCATGCCGTATGTCAAATTCTGAAAGCGATAGTGACCAAAATCCGACTCTTTGATGCAGGATAGGACGAGAAAACATGTATTTTATTATATTAATTCTTGTGATCGGATACACTATATTCGGCCTAAGGTAGGCTCGTAATTTAGTACATGTGAAGTACAAAGCCAAACATAATTTCTCCATGGGAGAGTAGTTACATTCATAATTCAGCAATTGTCTACTGATATAGTAAATGGCTCTCTCAACGTTCATGTCGTCATCTTGCGCGATCATCCCCGCTATGGACTGTTCTTCAGCCGCTATGTATAATTTTATTGGCTTTCCTGGCACTGGAGGTACCATCACCGGCGGCTGTGACAAGTATTTCTTCAGGCTGTCAAATGCTTGTTGATGTTCCTCGGTCCAGACGAATTTATCCTCGCCTTTTAGCTTCAACAATGAAGAGAATACTTTTGTTTGTCCTGCACAGTTGGAGATAAATCGCCTTAAGAAGTTAATTTGCCCTAAAAACCTCTGCAACTCTTTTTTATTTCGAGGTGGCATAGCTTCGGTGATCGCCCGAGACTTATTGGTGTCGATCTCGATTCCTCGTTGGTGCACTAGAAACCCTAGGAAATTTCCTGCGCACACCCCAAAGACACACTTGGCAGAGTTCAGTTTTAGTTTGAACTTTCTCATTCATTCGAAGGCTGTTGCTAAATGGCCAAAATGTTCGTCCGTAGTTACTGATTTAGCCACTATATCGTCCACATAGACTTCTACGAATCTGCCGATCATGTCATGGAAGATCAAGTTCATGGCCCGCTGATAAGTGGCACCAGCATTTTTTAGGCCGAATGGCATGACCACCCACTCATAATACCCTAAAGAGCCTGGGTATCTAAAGGTCGTTTTGTGTACATCATCTTCGGCGATGTAGATCTGATTATAGCCTGCATACCCATCCATAAACGAGTACACTTGATACCCCGCCGTGGAATCCACTAGGGAATCTACCGTCGGCATTGGGTATTGATCCTTTGGTGTTGCTAGGTTTAAATTTCTAAAGTCTATACAGATCCTTATTTTTCCATTCTTTTTCTAACCGGGACAATATTTGACAACCATTCCACATATCTGGTCATTCTAATGAATTTTGCCTATAACAGTCGTTCAACTTCTTTCTTAATATCAGGCATGACATTAGGCGCAAACCTCCGGGGAGGTTGCCTATGAGGCCCATGGCTTGGCGTGATTGGCAGCCTATGTTCCACCAACGTCCTATCTAAGCCAGGCATCTCATTGTAGTCCCATGCAAAATAATCTTTGTATTCTTGCAACAAACAAATTAACTTTTCACGTACCTGGGGCTCCAATTCCTTGCTGACGTAAGTTATGCGCCTATCGTGCTCATTCCCCAGATTTACCTTCTGAGACAATGTCCCAGCAAGGGGTGTTTGATTAAGTGAATAAGCCTCCAAGGGGCGCAAGCACACAAGTTACAGTCCTAAGATTACAATCTAAGAAATGAAAAATAAAAATATGATCATTTGAGTCTTCATTTGATCGGGGTTTTCTCTCTTGGCATAGATAAGCGTTTATAGTGAAGTTTGTCAACCGTTTTAAGCGGTTCCAGTATCTCCTTGCAGTTGCTGGATCGTGCCTGTAACCGCTGAGCTGCGTGTTTCAACTGCTTGGTTGTGGAGGAAAACTGTCCAACTACCATGATCGTGGAAGTAACCGTATCATGGGTTTTCGTCCTAAACGTAACCGCATCATGGGCTTTCGTCCTAACCGCTGGTCCGATCGCCTCACGCTCTTTGTCGCCCTTTGGTCCATCGCCCTTTTTCCCTTCACTCTTTCTTTAGTCTCAGGGCGATTTCGTTCTATGGTGGAGATTTTCGTCTGTTAACAAAAAGGATATTGGTGTAACTTATCAAGAACTGAGATGAAGAAAACCCTTCAAGATCTAAGTTCTATTCAAAATAGGAAATATTATACAAATAAATATATCACTTGATTATTATGAAAATGATGTCTTTGGATTTTAATAAAAGATACATCACTTGATTATTGGTCTTGAATGCTATTTTTAAATTAGAAGTTCTAATATCTAGAATTGAGAAGGAAAGACATATCAGATGGTTTGCTCATAATAATTAAAATAAAAATTGAAGGTAAGATTTTAATTTGCAGGCAACATGGTAAAGAGAAAATTTCGATTTTGTAAAATCGAAGAAGAAAGAGTTGAGTGTAAGGGTAAGTTTGGGATTTTGAATTTTTTCGAATTTTAACATTAAGTACAATTTTGTTTTTAAAAGTAATGGGTTGAAAAAAAACTCTATTTTTATTATGTAGTAAAAAATATTGAATGGTAGCGTGCCGTTCAATTCATGCACTCATTTTTTAGGGTGACTGTTACTAGTTTCTAAATTAAAGAAATACATGAAAGAGATTTAATTAATGGTTGAAGAGTCGTAATGGCATACGTAATTGAGCAAGCAAACAAGTTAAGGAAATTATAATGCTTTCATTTTAGTTGTAATGTCTATTGTTGATGATTCAATGATCTGCGTCAACCCCCCATTTATTTCTTATTCAATTAACTGATCCACTTGTTATTGAAGACTTTTCTAAGATGCGATCAAGTTTGAAAAAAAAAAAAAAGACATTTTTTACTTTACTTATGAGATTAAATTATATCATTTTCTGACTTAAGTTTCCGCACTTGAAAAAAAAATTAGGACATATCGCTCAAATCATTAATCCGGTATTAAATGTAGTCTTTTCCCTATACCATTTGAATATCATTTCTGGTGGTGAACGAATAACTTGATTACTGTTTTCTTTCCCTTTATTTTGGATAAAAATAAAATAATTTATGCTTGCAAAACCGTGATGGGAAACTATTCGAATCATATCAAACTTGTGAAAACAAAATTTAAGGCCTGTTTGGCGATTTAGCTCATTTCACACTACTCATCCATCTTTTAATTTCCTTCCAAGCAATTTTTATTATTTTTTTAAAATTTGAGAAAAAAAAGTCTATATTACACTTTTATAAAAGATATTGTAATGCACTTAAATCAATATCCTCTTACTTCTACTCTAATACACTGTTTAATATAGAGTATTGATCAAGAATATAAATTAATTTATTAATATTACAGTAAAAATATAAGGTAATTTATAAATTTACAAAACATTATATATAGTAGTTAAGCCAATTAGCAATTTCTATTTGGATAGGGCAAATTATTGTCTTTAGAATTGTACCAACTAACTTTAAATCATATGCTTATTATTATTATTATTTTTGCCATTTTGTATTCCGTATCTCATATACATTTAATGTTAAAGCCTTTAATTGCAAATATGTCTCATTTGTTCTTAATATTTTATTGACCATTTAATGTTTATAAAATTTAGCTAAAAAACCTTATAATTTACTTAAATGAGCCATAATATTTGGGTTTTATCAAAATAGTCATTTTCTCTGAAATCGACTTCAAAGAATTTGGATTTTACGAAGTCTACTTTAGAGAAAATGATTTTTTTTTTTTTTAGTTTCCAAAGTGAGGACTCAATTTAGTCTCCAAAGTTACTTCGAATCTCCGAAGTTCATTTGGCTAGTTTTTTCTATATATTATTTCCTTTATATATATTAATAAAATAAATTTTATTTATTTATGATGTATTTTTTGGACTAATTTTGTTGAATTCCTTTTTTTTTTTTTTTTTACTTTTGGGACTTATATGTAATATTATATATATATATATATAAGTCAATACATCATCAGGCCCAATATCTCTCTGAGCTGACATCCTCCTCAGAACTCTAACGCCTCATCTAATGACCGATGCATTCCTTTTTGTCGATCCTCCATTCACTTTAGTCGTTATTCGATCCTCGTCTGGCCCTCATTTATCACAATCACACGGTCACGTAATATCCAACCTCACATATCAAATTAGAGGTAATATTCATCCTCCTCCCGAACAACTAAGTATAAAAATGAAAAGGGTGCTTCTGAATCGTTTCCGGATCGATGTTACTATTGAACATCAGACATAATCGAGCATACACTGGGGCGTCTAAAGTATAAACGTTGTCTCATCTCATCTCGCGCAGTAGATCGATTTATCTATATCCAGTAATATTTTCTATATCTACTTATATGCCCCAACAATAGGCCGTATATATCGGACATTCTGGTATCGAGCGTGTTGGGGTTGGTGCTCAGAGCGCCAATCCGGGCCGTATTTATGTCTGATTCATGAATACGGACATCTCATTTTTCCATAATATTACTTTCTTAGTGGTTACACCTTTTATTTTTATATACGTATTCGATTTAATTACTATTAGATTGAAACTAAATCTGATTTAGTGATATGTATATATTAGACAAAGACCCGATAATGTATAATGTAGTGCGCAGTTACAAAGTAGTTTGTAATTGACATTGGGAAGTGACACTACTAGAAATATATTATCAAATAAAGTTCATGGTCGAGATTTACTAACAAAGGTCGGTTAGTCAAATCTGTTGAGACCAGTACATGTCGTATATCGAGACTTGGTCCGATGATTTATCCCAATGAACCATGAGTCTGGGGAGACTCGTATAGACGTGTAGGTGTTTATAGTGGATAAACATTGAACGACTCATCGATGATTCTTAATGGATGGTACACCAACGTCAGTAAGAATCTTCTCGGGTTGAGTAGCATAGTGGTCTTTCGACTTGAGACACCATTGTGGATGTATGAGACATCCTACACACTTATATGGCAGTCACGTCACCGATCTATTTAGATCAGACCTCTGCCTGTTCGTTGGGTGTGGACCGATCCTCAGGATATCATGTGAGTGTCAAGATAGGATCCGTCAGTTCTGTGTACAGAGCATAGGTAGTCCATATGAGATTAGCAATCAGTTAAATCTATGGCCATAGTATACTTCGGAAGTGAGTTCCGAATGTTATTTATAGATTGCTAATAGAATCGTCGACGGGATAATACCTATAGAGATTTGACGTTTACATCTATATCTCTGGGATTATCCGGATACCTGTGACGGAGAAATTATACGTATGCAATGACCTCGACCTGTATGATTCAGCTAATTTATCTGTGGTCATCATAATTTACGGGTGGGTAAATTATGGACACGAAATTAGATTTTGTGACGGATATACCTGAATCTAGAGAGTCTCACTAATGAAATATACTCGTAGAGCACTAGGGCGACTTTTATAAATAATGGTGATTATTTATAAATCATTTAAATGTTAAATGAATAATACATGCAAATGGGTCGAATCGTCATTTCCTAATTAATGTATATTTGTATTTAATATATGATATTATTAAATACACATTAATAAATTGTCAAATAAAGGTATTTGACATATATCATTCATATATGTATTTGAGATATTTAAAGTAAATATAATACATATATTTGAGATATTTATATTTAATTAATTAATTAATTATTTGATTGTTAAATAATTAATATAATTAAAATATAAATATCTTACCAAATGATAAAGTTAGGAAATGATTACAAGTGTAAATTGTTGACTTTAAAGTAAAGGAAAAGGTTGTCAAAATGGTTTTGACTTCCTAAGATATTTGTTTTTAAATTGTTTAAAATTGAAATATCAATTTTCTTTTATTTTCCTTAATTTCGGCCAACACCTAAAATAAATATAAGTGTTATATTTTTTGAGTTGCAATTGTTGACTTACTTTAAATCATTAAATGGTTTGATTTAAAGTATATACTAATATCTAGATATTTTTCATTTCATTAATTTTCCTTTATCAACTTGCTTTAATAGAAAAAATAACACAAAAGAGAGTTGAGAGCAAAGTTCGAAGGCTAAAGGGAAAATGCTTGAAAAAACTTATTTTTGTAAGTCTTTCTTTAATGTCTTCAACATGAAATATGTTTCTAACATGCTTAGCTTCATTTTCTGACGTTTTGATGTTATCTCTACTTTTATAGTTTGTGTTTATATGGTTGTGAACTTGAATGAAAGATTGATGCATGTAAGTAACCTTGAAATGGTTTCAAATGCTTACTTTTGATTTTTGGAAAATCAAGTTGTCATTATAGAGTTGTTGAGCCACTCCTTGGTGACTTAGAATTTTTCTAGAGTTATTTCAAAGTGGTGAGGCTTGTTTGGTGAAGTATTGAATGGATTAAAGTGTTGGATTTTAAAGATTTGGTAAAATCGCTCAATTTGATGAAATTGAAAAATTAGGGTTCATAACCCTCTCGAAATTTGGGACTTTTCATATATGTGATGTATTATATAGTGTATATGATGCATGTAAAATTTTGGGTTGATTGGATTTGATCTTGGGATGTTTAGAACACAAAATGACCAAAATGTAATAAACCAAAATGTGGGGTGCTCACGACAATTTCAAAATAATTTGGAGATTTGTTGTAAATCTGATTTTGATGTATTGGATATGTTGAAAATCATTTTATAAGTGATTTAGAATCATCCAAAATTGCATTTGACAATTTATGGACTAAAATGATCAATATGCAAAGTTATGGGGCAATTCGATAATTACCAAGAAATTTGATCTCTTGTGTAATTTTCAGAATTTGATAATTGGGTAATTAAATAAATAAGTTTATTTAATTGATCCAATAAAAATTTTGAAATCAGAAAATTTTGATTTTCCGCTGCATTACCGATATTCCCCCTTAAAAACCCCCCAACAAAATGGTATCAGAGCGAGTCTGATTCTTGGCCCCTGATATGATTAGCCCTTTAAATCTAATTTTTGTTCTTGTCTTTGCTTGATACATGCATGCTTTAATTTAATTTGATTAAATTTAAAGTGTGACACTTTATGAATATCCCCGCTAAATAAGGTTTTAAAGTAACTAGTATTTGAAATACTTATTTCTCGGTCCGTCTTATCAATACGGTTTATGAATATTTTGTAGGAAACGACTTTTCTTAGCGCGGCGGAAGTTGCTTGTGGTGGCACTGGGTCCAGTATGGATCTTCAAAATTTTCTTTGCCTTCTCCCTTTGTTGTGGTAGCTAAGATCAATCATTTGGTGTCCAACACTTAGATCAACCACTCGATCTTCCGAACTATGACTCGAAACCAACAAACCGAAGTGTGGGCTTCACTCACAAAGATTAAACCTCTAAACTATTTAGAGATTTAAGATGTCACAATGGTGTTTGGCTTTAGGAATTTCACAATACTTGTGAATGCTAGAACTCTCTCTATTTTCTCTCAAATCTTTTCTCACAACAATTGTGTGAATGAATGCAAAGTGTTAACCTTAGGAAGTGAGAGAAATGGTAGAGATTATATTCTCTTACACAAGCCAGCTAACCTTGTCATTAAGCATCTAATGCTTTCTTGCAATGGCCAACAAAAAAATGTGAATGCCATACCAAAACATAAGAAATGTTAAGCTAAGGCAATGGCTTTGTCCTTAAGCATTTAATGCTTTCTTTCAATGGCAAACACATAAATGTGGAGGCCATACCAAAGCATAAAATGCATTAGATAATGACAAAACTATTAGGTGTATCCAAGCCACCTAATAGACATAATTGCTGGGATGACATGGTAAGCCATATGGCTTTGTCTCCAATGGTAAATAAAAATCAATATATTAATAATGATTTATTTACCTTCAATTATGTTGTAGTAATTATCTCATAATTATTACTAACTTGATTATCTCATAATCAAGACTTGATTATCTCATAATCAAAGAATTCTAGAAAACATTAAGTTAAACTAATTCAACATAGTTTTCATTTGTGACAAAAATATTATTAATCTTATTAATAATATATAAATAAATATAATGTGAGCATATAATTAGACAATCTAATTATATTAGGTTTGCTACAGTTAATCGAGCTAGCACGGGGACCAAATGGACCTACGGTTCTGAGCTCCAATAATTCCGAAATATTAATTAAACTCTTTAATAAAATATTATGAATTATTAAATCTGCGTTATTCCACTAAAAACTCGAAGTTGAACTCCCGTTACCGTAGATGGATTAAGTAAACCGAACATTTTCGATGTCCATCGATATAGTCATTACATATGGATATAGCCATTCACGAATATCTCATAAAGAGAGCCGGGTCATAAGTCTGTTAAACCCCTCTAAATATTTTATCTCTTAAGCACCATTGATTATATAATGAACAATTAATTTATAACAATTATGAATATAAAATACTTTCTATTTGTAATAGAAATGTTGAGCGCTCAAATTGTTCAAGTCCCGAATCAACTCTTAAAAGAGATATTCATCTGCTGCTCGTAGAATGAGTGAATTTCATATCTATGTAAAATGTTCCCAGCTACATACCAAATCATATCCCCAAAATACGTAGTTATTGGCTGGGAATGCAACACCAACCTCACCATTTTATGTTCCAAGATCTAGATGCTTGCTTAAGTCCATAAATGGACCTTTGCAACTTGCAAACTTTTTGCTCTTGACCTTGGGTAATGAACCCATCTAGTTATACCATATAGATACTCTCATCAAGATTACCATTCAAGAATGCAGTCTTGACATCCATTTGCCAAATCTCATAGTCATAATATACGGCAATGGAAAGAAGAATCCTGATAGATTTAAGCATGGCTACTGGCGAGAAAGTTTCTTCATAGTCAACTCCCTCTTTTTGGGTATAACCATTTGCCACTAACATATCCTTAAAAGTATGTACTTTCCCATCTATTCCTCTTTTTCTCTTGTAGATCCACTTGCAACCTATGAATTTTACTCCATTAGGTTGGTCTACAAGTTCCCAGATTGAATTAGAGTACATAGACTTCATCTCGAGGTTCATGGCTTTGAGCCATTCCTCTTTATCAGTATCTTCCATTTCACTATGATAGCTCAATTGATCATCTATATCATCACAAGATGCAACAATTTGCACCTCACTAGTTCCTAGATAGCATTCAGGTTGTCTTACAACCCTCCCACTACGTCTAGGTGGTATGGTATCCTGATAAACTTGCATATGACTTTCAGATATAGAAGGTGTTATGTCTTTGTCAATATTTGACAATGGTGTACTGGTCATACCAGCAAGTAACTCCTCAAGTAACACTTTACTTCGAGGTTTAAACTCTCTCATATAGTCCTCCTCAATAAATGTAACATTTGTCGACACAAATAATTTATTATCTTCTGAACTATAAAAAAAATCCACCCCTAGTTTCTTAGAATAGCCTACAAATAGGCACACTTGTGAACGTGGTTCCAACTTAGTAGTCTTGTTCTTTAGCACATGTGCCGGACACCCCCATATGCGAAAATATCGCAAACTAGCTTTACAACCATTCCACAACTCTAAGAGAGTTTTAGAAACAGACTTAGAATGAACTACATTCATGATATACATTGCAGTTTGCAATGCATACCCCCAGAATGAACTAGGTAGAGTGCTATAACTAAAAATTGATCTTATCATGTCTAGTAGGTTTGATTTCTCCTTTCTGCAACACCATTTTATTCTGGTGTTCCAGGTGCTGTGAGTTGTTAAACAATTTCGTCCTCAACTAAGAATTCCTCAAAATCTCTATCAAGGTATTCTTCTCCACGATCTGATCGTAGAATTTTGATGCTTTTACCTAACTGGTTCTCAACCTCAGCACGATACTCTTTGAACTTTTCAAATGTATGCGACTTGTGCTGCATTAGGTAAACATACTCATATCTGGAATAATCTTCAATGAAAGTGACGAAGTATTCAAAACCACCTCAGGCTTTTACATTCATCGGTCCGCAAACATCCGAATATATTAGCTCAAGAGTTTTTTTTGGCTCTTATCCATTTTCCAGTAAAAGGTCTTTTGGTCATTTTGCCTTCTAGACAGGATTCGCAGACAGGTAAAGTACAAAGTTTTAACTGATTTAAAACTTCGTTCTTAATTAGTCTATCTATCCGGTCAAGGTTAATATGACCAAGGTGTCATAAATAGGTATCATCATGAGAAATCTTTTGTCGTTTAGTTTTAGATCTTTCAATCTTAAACATTTTAGTATTAAGCAGTGATTCATGCATTAACGGCCTTAATACATATAGATTATTTTTGGAGTTTCATGTGCATATATTTAATCTTTTTCTACTAATAATAACTGACTTATTATTAAACGAAACAGAAAAACCAAATTCCATAAGTTTTGTTACAGAAATCAAATTCCTGTGAAAACCAGGAATATATAGCACACCATTCAAACATAAATAACTTTTATTAAAATTCAAATTTGAAACTCCCACTACCCTTGCTGAAACAGCATCTCATGTCCCAACTCTCATGGTAAAGCTACCTTCAGTAAGGTCCCTCCATGATTCAAGTAGCGGTAAAGAACAACAAACATGGTTAGTGGCACCAGAATCAACAATCCATATGGATTTATCATCCTCCACCAAAAGAGACTCAATGACAAGTAAATCATATTTACATGTATTCTTCTTCTCTTTAAGCATTGGAAGGTATTTTGGACAATTCCTTTCCAATGCCCTTGTTGTTCACAATGGAAACATTTTCCTTTGGCAATGGTTCCTTTGGAGCTTCTATTGTTCTTCTTTTTCATTGGTTTTGCCTTTGCCTTCCAATTCCTTCATCTTCTTCTTTGCATATTTAGAAGATTCGGCAAAATTTGCCTCGGCATTGGGCCTACGAGGACCGTCCATAACAGACTCGTAATTGGTGAGCTCATTCAGCAGTTCAGTTAATGTGAAAGTCAACTTGTTCATAGAACAATTGCTTTTAAACTGCAGGAAACTCTTCGGAAGGGTTTTCATGATCATTGTCATCTGACTTTGCATATTAATACGTGCACCATGGGTTTCAGTCATATTAAGATGAGCCATCATCCTTGACACATGGTATTGGACTGGTGTGTCTTCCTTCTTTCTAGCGGTCAATACAGAGGCAATTGTCTCATGTTGTTGCCGGTCTGAAGGTTGCCCAAACATGTTCTGTAATGACTGCATAATCATTGATGTTGTCGCCATAGGCTCATGCTGTGCAGCAAGAACCTCAGACATGGATGCTATCCAATAGCTATGGGCTTTCTCATCAGCTCTAATCCAGTTATTATAGGCATTACGTGCAGCTCTGCCAGCATTAGGTATTGGCTTAAGAGGACATTCCTCCATTAGGACAAATTTAAGGTCTTCACAGACCAAGATAGCATTCATGTCACTTTTGCATTTAACATAATTATCCTCGGTTAATTTTTCTTGTTGTTTGATAATGGAGATTATTGCAGATGCCATGGCTGAAAAAATAATAAACGCGCATTCAATATTCATTCGTCGCATATTAAAATTGTCAAACATTTAGGCATAAAATTAAACATGATGCATGATCAAAGTCTAATGAATTAGAAACCTAAAAGAATTACTATGCCACAGTTATCTATCATCTCACAAATAAGTGCCGCCGTAGGGTAGGTCAAGTATTCGCATGATAGATTGAGACATTCTCAATTGATTAAAATATCTGAAATAACTTTTATTCTGATATTAATCAACTACCGTTATTTTGATCAAGGAAGCTTTGATTAACAACTTAATCATTCCTTTGTGAGTGTGACCCATTATTTCGGAACCCTTGGACTTAACTAGTGAAGTGTCTTCGTAGGGTCGGTCAAAGCAACAGATACATCTAGAGTCTCTATCCTTTCGAAATCCAAACCTGATATTGACCCAAAAAGGACACCATCCGTAGGGGGATGAAAGCAAAGTCGTCTCGAGGCGCCTATTGAATTTCACATTTCTGGATAAAAATGGAGATCGCGAGATATATTGTGGGATACCCCTCTCCCACTCACTATTAAAAAGAGTAAGGTTTCTATTTCACTAGTATTTTATGAATATTAGATTATGCTCGGCAAAAGTCATAACCTTAATTAATACTAGTTGATGATATAGTGATCTAACCAATTTTAACTTTTAAAATTTTATTCACTAATCATGATTAGTCTCTACTAACCAATTAACTTAATTTAATCAAGTTTTCTTAAGTGATATAATCAATTTTAACTTTTAAAAAATTAGTTCACTTATAGGTTTTAGAATTTTAGAATTCAACTAATGGATTATATGTCATCAAACCATTTAATAGATTAAAAGTACGTTATTTAATCCAAAGATACGTGGAATTGTATCCCGAGTGCAAACCAAATTACCGTCCATTCGGAAGTGACTATGGAATTTATATCCGGGTTTCCATCCGATATACCAAGGAAAATAATGTACTCATAATGTCCATTTGTTCTTAAACTTGAATTCATAATTTTTACACCTTTAACTAATTAATCTTATTAATTCGTTAACATGCATCTTATATTCTAATTTAACTTTTAAATTTACATAAAATCATATTTTATGACTTGAATATCATGCATGTCTACATGCTATGGCATGTGAAAATGCAAGAGTAGGCACCCTAGGCTATATGACATGTTAATAAACAATTTAAAACACATATATATGCCCAGGTCTGGGCTGAAAATGTTCGTGTAGCGTTCTTTGGGTGTTCGAATATTTCCAGGCAGTAGCCAAATATTTGAGTTGCGTTTGACTGGCGTTCAAACGCTATCAGTATGGTGTTTGAACACTAGAACTTCATTTACTCCGTTCCGGAGCTTCCGGACTTCGTTTTGGTCCCCGTTTTTTTTTATGGACTCGTAACAGAATGAAGTTTCACATACATACATAAATTGCATTAACCGGGCTTTTTTTAAAAAAAAATACTAATCTAATTAGTACAATAAATCCAAGGCATCTTTTGGTCTTCAAATATTGCTCCATGGTATGTGTTAAATTCTTCGCGGAATAGGTTCGTAATGAGTCCTTCGTGACATCGGCTCCTCCAAGTTACAAATTGAATTACAAAATGGACTTATCACAAAAGAAATGAACTTACAACACTTGAAAGAATATGACTTTATGGTCTTACATTTCCAATACTAAAAATAAGAGCCGAAAAAATTAATGATCAACGCAATACATTCATCACATGAATCAAAGTAAACATTCATTACATGAACATTAAAAACCATTCATCTCATGAATTTAATTGTGCCTACTCATCACAACATGCATATTAATAATTTATATCCAATATAAATTATTAAAACTTAAACTTAAAAAGAGAAAGAGAAAGGGTTAAGAAAACTTTTCAACCTTAAGCTCTCTGATACGAATTGTAGGAAACGACTTTCCTTAGCGCGGCGGAAGTTGCTTGTGATAGCACCGGGTCTAGTATGGATCTTCAAAATTTTCTTTGCCTTCTCCATTTGTTGTAGTAGCTAAGATCAATCATTTGGTGTCCAACACTTAGATCAACCACTCGATCTTCCGAACTATGACTCGAAACCAACAAACCGAAGTGTGGGCTTCACTCACAAAGATTAAACCTCTAAACTATTTAGAGATTTAAGATGTCACAATAGTGTTTGGCTAGGAATTTCACAATACTTGTGAATGCTAGAACTCTCTCTATTTTCCCTCAAATTTTTTCTCACAACAATTGTGTGAATGAATGCAAAGTGTTAACCTTAGTAAGTGAGAGAAATTGTAGAGATTATATTCTCTTACACAAGCCAACTAACCTTGTTATTAAGCATCTAATACTTTCTTGCAATGGCCAACACAAAAATGTGAATGCCACACCAAAGCATAAGAAATGTTAAGCTAAAGACAATGGTTTTGTCATTAAGCATTCAATTCTTTCTTTCAATGGCAAACACATAAATGTGGAGGCCATACCAAAGCATAAAATACTTTAGCTAAGATCAAATCCATATATGACCATCTATTAGATAAAATAAATTTCTTCGGTTAACGGATATTAAAAGAAATTCGTATTTATCTGAGTCCAGTCCTTTATGATCTTATCATACAATGTGCCTCCATTCCTATGTCACTACATGAATGATCCCGGATCAAGATCTTCATACAAGTATAGAATAGACCGCAACTATAGATAAACAATAAACAAAGTACCCTCTTTGATCGCTCTCTATAGACTATTTAGATTACTAACTTTATACTTAAATCCTTTTGTGCATCAAGCATACACTAAGTCTAAAGGTATAAGAGTAATCAAGGTAAACAAGACAATTGGACAATATGTGATATAAATCAAACAACTTTGATAAAATGAATAATGCATTTATTATTATTACAAAAATCAATTCCGTTTATAATACATGAAGCTCTAGGACATAAATCCAAACATATTTTTCCGTGACTACATCTGAGATCGTGTCTGTGCTGCGAGGGTGTAGCCGATAGAGATTTATTTATGTCATATGCATATCAGATACTAGATAAATTCAAGCAAAAGCAGAATCCTGAACGTGCCCTAGCTGTTAGGGTTACGTAAGTAGCTTGAGTTTATCATTGGAGAGTTTACACTTGGTACGTCTCCTTGTGAACTTGCCCTAGCTGTCACAACGAGAAACGACCATGACCGGAACCCATGAATCATTATTGAGTGATTGACAAATGAGTTGTCTACCTGATGAATATACGTAGGCGAGACCGTGCCTCTGCTGTTTGTCGAAATATATTCATAGGGTCCACTTCCTATTATGGAATTCGATTTAATTATTGAATTCCCATTTCTTTTCCGTTGGGGATAACGGTATTACGTAAAATAGTGGGAGGCACTGCTAAGTTTAAAAATTTCATAACTTAGGCAGTGTGTATTGTTATGGAAATTATCTCTTGTTCGTTTCCATATTCTATTGTTTATATAGAATTGAACCTTTATTCTCTGCACACATATTTTGATTTTTTATCTGACTTGACTCTTGGTTGCAGTTACTCTAGAATAGGTTCTAGATACTACTAGACTAGAATATTATTATATTGGTCTAAACCATCGGAAACTGTTATTCTGATTTTCTTGAAAAATCAAGATGGTTAATGACTTAGTTTCTAACTCATGATAGATAATCTAGAAAGATATCCCTTTTAGGATATAATACTTTAGAGAGAATAGTTTCTTGTGCAGTAAGAATTGACACGAATAAGTTCATGTCTCGAGATTCTTGACTGGCATTAAGAAATCCCCATTAGGTATTTATTTTTCTAGTAATGACGTTTTTTTAGCTTTAATGACCTTTAGAGGCAATGTATCAGACACAATTTGCTAATCAGTTATTTGCAATTGTTGTGAATAGTTTAATGCAAATAGTAAAGCTAAAGAAAGGAGATGCGTATAGTTGTGTATAGAAAATATCGATTTTCACAATACTACAACTATAGGTATTGGATACTAGATCTCCCGTCTAGTTATTTAAAATATTAGTTAATGATTGTTTTTATATTTGATATCAGAACTTGCAACTATTGGATAGTTACTTGTTATTTATAAACAATTGTTATATATTTTAAATATAACTAGTAGTGTCATTGACGTAGAGATAACATTAAGAAAAACTTATTCGGTAAAGTAAATAATTTAGAACGGTGCTTTATGAGATTTTATCACTTAAGCATTAGATGCTTATTTCGTATGGTAAATGATGGTTTGATATGAGATCACACCACATATCCTTATCCATTTAATGAATATTGTATTCGGGAAAGTGATTAAAATCTCGTTTAACCAATAATTTGTCATTGGACCACCAGATTTATTAAACTGATACATAAGATGTATGTAGTTTAATGAATTGTAATTTCTTACGGTAGTTTTCTTTACTTCTTAACTTAGTTTATGAATTGTCACAAATTAGTTACGTGTTTCTGAAGGAACACATATTGAACGTCTTGAAAGTATCAAGAACTTTCAATCTGTTCTGATGAAACGTAGATTGAACTTTTTGACTTGTTCAAATATATTCAATCAGGAGGTTTTTGAGAATTCTACCTTAAAATTCATTACATGTCTTTGAACTGTTCAAAGATCTTTGATACGATCAAACATATGAATTTAAAGTAATTAGTTCTAAGGTATTCAGTGAATATGATTCTTATTCAATATTATTTTTCCATGATTCCATCTTGATGGAATTGAGTAATGGGAGCAGTCGAATCTTGTATGATTTGATTCGATTGATATTGAATGTTACCGAACTAGTTTCAATACTCTTGAGGATATGCTCCAGTAACACTAGTTCATCTTTTTAATTTAGGTTCCATTAATTTCTACAGTTACATATATGATATGTATAGGTAGAAAAATATTAATCTTGAAAAGTTTGAGATTTGAATCTTTCTTTTATATAATAGTTATATAATGAAATTACTTACACCTCGGAGGTATAAGTAAAAGTTTATCATTTATTCTGTTTAATAGAATATTGTATTCTATTTGATAGAATATCTTTCCTACGATCCTAAGTAATAAAATCGTTTTATTACTTGGTGTGTAACATCAGATGTTAACAATTGTATAAAAGACTTGACTTATTGAAGTCAAATGTGAGAATGATAAACTATAATTGGAACTACATAATTAATAAGATGAAACAACCCTTATACATCTTCCGTACAAGTCCAATAGGATAACAGAATCATTTACGAGTATTTGATACTTAATGGTTCTGTTTTGAACTTGATTAAGCTTTAATTATGAATTAGTTCATGATTTGTGCTAATGTTTGCGCAGTCAAAGTAGTGTGAACTTATTAAAGGTTTGACCTTTATAGTATGACAGTGAGAAAAGTTGTACTCAGCAATCTATTGTAGATTCTGAGGAAACTTGTCTCTAGTCACATTAATTGAACAATTAAAGATATATTGGTTAATGTTGATATTAAACTGTACATTTTAGCTAAAGAATGCAAAGTGGCATTTTTGAATGACTTATTCAGATAAGAGATCAGTTGTGATTTCTTCATTTGAAGAGTTCGTTCTAGAATGGCCCTAGAGCTTGTGTTCTGTTGAGATCGCAGTTTAGTGTGCTAGCTTATAGAGCCTATTATAGACTTGGATAAGTCTTCCGAAAATCCGTGTTTTATATATTTTGACATCAGTCAGATTGTCTGATCTTGTCAAAGTATAGAGAATACATATGTGATTGAAGAGTTAGTGGGAGCGTAAAAATTACTTTCTAGTATTATATATCCTAACGACATTATCATTATTATGGTAAAAATGATATGTTTGTTAGGTAAAATGTTTACTTAAGTCTTCTTTACTCCGTGAAAGCAGTGGGAGTAGTCTCTGTTATATACGATATAAAGTTTTATATATAAGATATAAGACTAAGATACTTGTGAGATACTCTTATTAGTCGTGCATTAGATATGATCTAATAAAAGACATAACAAGGCTATCTGTATGACAGTTAGTATAACTGTTTGACAGTTAATAAGTGTCTTATATATAGTATTCATCTTTCGTAAAGGATGATTCATTTTTCGAAAGAGATATTGATTAGAATGTCTGATCAATCTTATGTATCATTTGATGATGACATAATAAATACTTTATTATGTCCGGTTAAAGATATCAATTTAATCGTAATTGTTACGAATTATTTTGATACCCTATAGACCATATGATGGATCTTGAAACACGTTCTTTGTGATATTTGAGATATTAAGAACGAGTTTCTAATTCATGGAGCATACAGTCTGCAACCATTAGGGTCATATTAGTTTTGAGACTAATCATGACGTTAGACAGTCTACGTTATAAAGAGTCAGAAAAGATGCACTGAGAATGTCACATAAGATTCTATTTTGTGAGTGGAATTAGATGCAACTTATGAAGTATTGACTTATAAAGTTGCATAGTGACCTTATAAATTAGAAGTTTTCACATTGGTATTGTGTTTGCGGTTGTCTATATAGTATTTAGGATATGATCCACAAATACTTGGACAACTCAGTAGCTATAGCAAAATATTGATGCCGCATCTGATTCATATTAATGTATAACTTAGGTTCTACAAAATATGAATGATGCTGGCTAAGGAAACAATTGACTTTGTTGGACAAACTCAATATGTCATAGCGAACCTGCTTCTTGTTGCCTACCTCTTGAGTATTAGGTGAGCTTTTGAGGGCCATGTGCATACGATACACATTGAGATGTGTATATGATACCGTGGATTGGCACTCAAGCAAGTGGGAGAAATTGTTGGAGTTGGTGCTCAGAGTGCCAATCTGTACCGTATTTATGTCTGATTCATGAATATGAACATCCATTTTTTTCTATAGTATTACTTTCTTAGTGGTTACACCTCTTGTTTTTATATACGTATTCAATCTAATTACTATTAGATTGAAACTAAATCTGATTTAGTGATATGTATATATTAGACAAGGACCCGATAATATATAATGTAGTGTACAGTTACAAAGTAGTTTGTAATTGACATTGGGAAGTGACACTACTAGAAATATATTATCAAATAAAGTTTCTGGTCAAGATTTACTAACAAAGGTCGGTTAGTCAAATCAGTTGAGACCATTATATGTCGTATATCGAGACTTGGTCCGATGGTTTATCCCAATGAACCATGAGTCTGGGGAGACTCGTATAGACGTGTATGTGTTTATAGTGGATAAACATTGAACGCTCACTGACAATTCTTAATGGATTGTACACCAACATCAATAAGAATCTTCTCGGGTTGAGTAGCATAGTGGTCCTTTGACTTGAGACACCACTGTGGATGTATGAGACATCCTCCACACTTAGATGGCAGTCACGTCACCGATCTATTTAGATTAGACCTCTGTCTGTTCTTTGGGTGTGGATCGATCCTCAGGATATCCTGTGAGTGTCAAGATAGGATCCGTCAGTTCTGTGTACAGAGCATAGGTAGTCCATATGTGATTAGCAATCAGTTAAATCTATGTCCATAGTATACTTCGGAAGTGAGTTTCGAATGTTATTTATAGATTGCTAATAGAATCGTCGACGGGATAATACCTATAGAGATTTGACGTTTACATCTATATCTCTGGGATTATCCGGATACCTGTGACGGAGGGATTATACGTATGCAATGACCTCGACCTGTATGATTCAGCTAGTTTATTCGTGGTTGTCATAATTTATGGGTGGGTAAATTATGGACACGAAATTGGATTTTATGACGGATATACCTAAATCTAGAAAGTCTCACTAATGAAAGATACTCGTATAGCACTATGGCAACTTTTATGAATAATGGTGATTATTTATAAATCGTTTAAATGTTAAACGAATACTACATGCAAATGAGCTGAATCGTCATTTCCTAATTAATGTGTATTTGTATTTAATATATGATATTATTAAATACACATTAATAAATTGTCAAATAAAGGTATTTGACATATATCATTCATATATCAATTGGAGATATTTAAAGTAAATATATTACATATATTTGAGATATTTGTATTTAATTAATTAATTAATTAATTGATTGTTAAATAATTAATATAATTAAAATATAAATATCTTACCAAATGATAAAGTTAGGAAATGATTATAAGTGTAAATTGTTGACTTTAAAGTAAAGGAAAAGGTTGTCAAAATTGGTTTTGATTTCCTAAGATATTTGTTTTTAAATTGTTTAAAATTGAAAAATCAATTTTCTTTTATTTTCCTTAATTTCGGCCAACACCTAAAATAAATATAAGTGTTATATTTTTTGAGTTGTAATTGTTGACTTACTTTAAATCATTAAATGGTTTGATGATGATTAAAGCAAGTTGATAAAGTAAAATTAAATGAAATGAAACATATCTAAATATTAGTATATACACCCTAAATTTCGGCCAAGGCTAATTTTGTGGAGTATATATTATTTTGTTTCATCTTTTAGGATTTATGAAGTTCATTAGAACCAAAATAACACAAAAGAGAGTTGAGAGCAAAGTTTGAAGGCTAAAGGGAAAAGGCTTGAAAAAGTTTGTTTTTGTAAGTCTTTCTTTAATGTCTTCAACATGAAATATGTTTCTAACATGCTTAGCTTCATTTTGTGATGCTTTGATGTTATCTCTACTCTTATAGTTTGTGTTTATATGGTTGTGAACTTGAATGAAAGATGGATGCATGTAAGTAACCTTGAAATGGTTTCAAATGCTTACTTTTGATTTTTGGAAAATCAAGTTGCCATTCTAGAGTTGTTGAGCCCCTCCTTGGTGACATAGAATTGTTCTAGAGCTATTTCAAGTGGCGAGGCTTTTTTGGTGAAGTATTGAATAGATTAAAGTGTTGGATTTTAAAGATTTGGTAAAATCGCTCAATTTGATGAAATTAAAAAATTAGGGTTCATAACCCTCTCCAAATTTAGGGCTTTTCATATATGTGATGTATTATGTAGTGTATATGATGCATGTAAAATTTTGGGTTGATTGGATTTGATCTTGGCATGTTTAGAACACAAATGGACCAAATTGCAATAAACTGAAAATGTGGGGTGCTCACGGCAATTTCAAAATAATTTGGGGATTTGTTGCAAATCTGATTTTGATGTATTGGATATGTTGAAAATCATTTTAGAAGTGATTTAGAATCATCCAAAATTATATTTGACAATTTATGGACTAAAATGATCAATTTGTAAAATTATGGGGCAATTCGGTAATTACTAAGAAATTTGATCTATTGTGTAATTTTCAGAATTTGATAATTGGGTAATTAAATAAATAATTTTATTTAATTGATCCAAAAAAAATTTTGAAATCGGTAAATTTTGATTTTCCGCGTTTCCGCTGTGTTACCGGATTTCCGCCATAAAACCTCAACAGAGCAAACTCCTCATTATCTGAGTAATGATAAGGAACAACATCAATCATAACTTCGGAGACAAGTTTAGAGAAAACTTCAGAAATCCTAAGTATCTTTGGAGCCAAGTTCGAATATCGTAAGTTTTGATGGATAATTCGAATATTTTTTATCGTATTATGTTCACTTCGGATACCTTGACCTTATATTCGGATCTTCGAAGAACTTCGGATATCCGAAGTTTCAATTAATTTTTTTTTAAAAAAAAAATTCGATATAGACTTCGGAGAATTTGGATTCAGATTTCGGAGAAAATATCTATTTTGAAAAAACCCAAATGTTTTAACTTAATTTGGCAATTTACAAAGTTTTTTTTTTGCTAATTTTGCTAACTTCCCTTTAATTAAATATTTAACATTTCAAACTGCTTTATTTATTTATTCAAACCTAATTAAATAAATTAAAGACTTTAAATTTATTGACAAAATAATTTCCCGCCATCTTGCCTACACGCATAAAACAAGCATATTTTCATACAAATATTCTAAATTGCTTTTCTTCATATGTCCTAAATTTGTGCATATTTTATATATGGGTTAAATAGCTCATTACATCCTTATATTTTATAAAATATCTCAACACTTTCCTCTAATTTAAATATTAACAGAAATTTATAATTTTACCCTTATTGAATTTAGATAATAACATTAATTACAAAAACATGCAAAAAAAAAAAAAAGTGAATTATATGATTCTTTAACCAAAAAAAAAACAAATTTAATTTCTAAGAGATTAAAATATATTAACTTTTTATTATATTCGTAATTGTAAACTTTTTATTTTTACCATATTAAAATTTTAAAAAGTTTATATATAATCACCACTAAATTCTAATAAATAAAAATTTGTGAACCATTTCTCAAATTAAATTAGAAATTTTAAAAAATCTAACAATTAAAAATATGTGAAACATTTCTCTAATTAAATTAGAAATTTTAAAAATGACAATAATGTTCTAAATCAAAATTTATTTTCTATTAATATTCAGTTATTTTCCCTCATACAAACTATATTTTAAATAATTAACAATTATAATATTAATTTGAATAATAAAATTAAGAAAATTATTTATCGTTTATCCTTCTTAAATTAAATAATTTTGACTATCCTTCTTAAATTAAATAATTTTGAATTTCTGTTATAAAGAAAGTTTTTTCATTTATTTTAGTTATCCAAATTTATAAAGGGTAAAATTATCAAATTCAGTTAAATATATATATATATATATATATATATATATATATATAAGGAATGGTGTTTTGGGGGATTTTTAAATTATAAGGACGTGATAAGAACTTAAAATAAAATATAAGGATAAAATGAGCATTTAGAGAGAGAGTCAGTTTTCAATCCGGACGTCCGGACGAATGTTTCTGTCCGAATGCACGTAAAATACTAATACTTTATCGTGTAAATTTTCATTCATATATATATATAGAGAGACAGCTTTCAATCCGGACGTTCGGATAAATATTTCCATCCAGATGTACGCAAGGTACTAGTATTTTATCATGCAAATTTTTAAAAAAAAAATTACATGACAAAGTATTAGTACTTTGCGTGCATCCGGACGTCCGGATTGGAAAATCATTATATATATATATATATATATATATATATAAGAGTTTATAAATGTAACATAAAACGAATTCAAAATTTGATTATTCACCATATATGAAGATCAAGGTCACCGCTAAAACATTAATATGATGAATGATTAAAAAGCCCAATTCATAATTAACGAATTCATAAGTTCAATTCCTGCTTGATGCACACCAATGATATCAACCTTGTTTTTATTCTACTAATAATAACTAAAAAAAAAATAAAAATTAAATTAAAAGGCCCCTTAATCATAATCCCTATCGGCTCTATACGAAGCAAATAAGAAGATGTCGGTTGGGCCCCCTCGTTTGATTTGGGCTGGATTTTATGAGCTCTATAAACCTTGGGTGCAGCTATTCAAACCCCTATTGTTATTTTCATTTTAATTTATTAATTTAATATTTAACAAAAATACTAAAAAGTATGGATGATAATTTTTCATGTCTCATTGAGGATGAGATTTGAGACATTATCATTCAATTTTTTAAAATGGGACAGGACAAAACAAATGTTCTAAAAATTTTAATGGGACGAAATTTTAGGGGATGAGAAAAAATTTAGCAAGACAAGACAAGATTTTAGCGGGATGAGATTTTAAACTGGACGAGACCTAAAAAATATAATGAGATGAGATTGGGTGGATTTTTTCCGATTGTATAAATGGAATTGGAAAATCCTAGCCCATTACCATCATACTAAGGATCCGTTTGATATAACTTTTCAAATATAACTTATTCAAATATAGCTTTTATTAGTATAGCTTTTACTAGTAGAACTTTTATGAGTAGAGTTTTAAGTGTTTGATTGTGAGTGAGAGCATTATTAAAAAAAATATAAAATTACTTTATTGGACAAGTTTTTTTAAGTTGTGTTATGAAATAAATGAAATAATATTGTTAAATTAAATAAGGATAATATAGATAATTTAATATTTTAAAAAAGCTTTTCAAATTCTACTCCCAAAACCCAAATTTTGAACATGTAAATAATTTTTTAATTCTCAAAAGCACTACTTAAAATGTAATCAAATACAATCAAAAATTTTGAATAAAACTTTTAGGATTAAATTTTTTTTTTTTACCTCTTCTAAAAGGTATACCAAATAGGCACTAAAAACAATATCATAAACTTTCAAGAAACTTATTAGTGAAAAAGATAAAAAGGAAAAAAAAATCCTAAAATTTTCATGAATTATTACTGTTGATAATGGAAGCACCTTTCCAGCATAACATTTTAATGCAACAGGGGATAAAAGTTATTATACATTTCGAAGAATTTCATTCAAGTATCGTCGAAGAAGTAAAGATCAATTATTGTACATCAAACAAACCAAAACAACCGAGTGGATGAATACATTGGACTTCGATACGGTGTTCCGTTAAATTTTATATTAAGTTTTTTTTTTTTATATATATATATATTATAATTGGTAATTATTAAATAATAATTTATGTGTAATTGAATTTTAACTTTGTATTATTATGAAAAACATGGGTGATAAAAAAATATAAAAATTTAGCACATTGTATGAGTGAAGCGGGGTTTACCGCTATACCTATGATGTCGGCGACCACGACACTGTTGAGCTCGCAACTTGTAGAGAGTACGAATTAACCCACATAAGACTAATCAGAGAATAAAGAAGTTGTCACTCAATATAAGACACTGGAAATGATTTAAGGCTGCACTACACCCCTCGCAATGTCCGACCTTAAACCCGTTTGGGTTTGGAATGGTCTCTTGCTGATGTCAGTATAATATCCAGACTCAAAGGAGGATCTACATGTCTTATAATGCATAAATCACAAACGAACAATTTATATCCAGACTCAAAGGAGGATCTACATGTCTTATAATGCATAAATCACAAACGAACAATTTATATCACATACAACCACAGAAACGATAAATAATATCATAATCGAAGGAAATACATATCTTGCAGCAGCTAAAAGATAAAACATAATAGATTCGGAGGCATGTTTCACTGGCCTGGACTCGCAGAGTCCTGTTCGAATTTAATTACATGGTTGGCCGAATTTTAAAGAATGTTCGGCCATACTTGCAGGAAGTCTGGCCGGATTTTGTTGCGTACCAGAAACACAGGCTCATGCACACGAATAATTATTGATTCAATATCAGAATGGTGAGTCGATAACCAAAGCAGACAATCAGGCATTAGTAATGATAACACAGAATCACATGACAATCATATATTGAACATAATAATAATGAAAACATAAGTAGAACCATGTGCATCAATTTCGTGGCAGTACATGGAGTTGTATCACGAGTTCAAACCATACGACCGTCCATTCAGATTCGGCTATAAAATCTACATTCGGGTTTCCATCCTATATATCACTATAAATTCGAGGCCAGCTGTAGCCATCACATGGCTAAATTTTTTTTATGACAGATGCATGTCCAACCAGACATACATGATGTCCGACCAGATATATGGTTTCAATAAAATAGAGAGTTTGGAATGCAGAGTTTAAATTTTAGGGGCCCTCAGGTCATACCTGAAGCGTTACTCGACTTTGAGAACACTATTGAAGGTTTAATTCGTTGTTTTGGTCTCTTGTTGGAAACAATCACATGTTGCTGTATGTGTAGGGGTTTTAGGGGCTAAATCCGGTAACGCAGGCGGAAGCGGTGGAAAATCGTATTTTCCGATTTCAAAATTTTTTCTCGGATTAATTAAATAAACATATTTATTTAATTATCCAATAATCAATTATGAAATAAAATTCAAATAAATCATATTTAAGTGAATTTACCGAATTGCCCTTACATTGGTATTTTGTCAATTTTAGTCCGAAATTGATCTAATCAATTTTGAATGATTCTAAATCATTTCTAAGATGAACTTAGCATGTTCAAAACATCAAAACACCAAAAGCAACCAAATCCCCAAATTTCTTCATCCTTGGTCGAATGCTCACAATGGTGGGCATTTTGTGCCTTTTGTCATTTCATGTCTCAAAACACATACAAATGTAATCCAATCAACATGAAACTTTATATGCATCATATACACATCCAAATACACAACATATATGAAAAGCCCCAAATTTGGAATTGGTCATGAACCCTAATTTTTCAATTTCATCAAATGGACAAATTAGACCAAATTGGTTAAATACAACACTTCAATCATCTTTCTTCCATCAAATCAAAGTCTCAACACAATGAAACAACTCAAGATCAAATAGGTCATCTAAGAGTGGGTCAACAACTCTAGATTAGCAACAAGGTTTCCAAAACCATAAAAATACATGCTTTAAACACTTTCACCAAAACTTCCATCATCAAAAACACAAAGAATAAAGAAAGAAATAACCTAAGAACATCATATGTTAAAGCCTAGATCCTAAGGAACATTTTCCTCTCTAATAGTAAGTTGAAGAAACTTACTAAAAACCAAGCTTTCTTTTTGATTTCTTCTTCTTTCTCACAAGCTTCCTTGTTTTCCATTAATGGAGTTTATGTCAAGTGAATTAGGTAATCAAATGAAAGTGAAATGAAAACAATTATACTTAGGACAAAATTGCCCTTGGCCGAAATTGTGTTACAATTACCAAATTTCATTTCAATTTCATTTAACTTTACATTTGGTCAACTTGCACAAATATCTTAATAACACTTTATTAGATATTTAATTAGTCAACAATGCAACTAAGAAAAATATAACTCTTATATTTAAGTGTATTGGCCGAATTATAAGAAATAAAGGAAAAAGATATTTTTCATTTTTCAACAATTTTGAACAAATATCTTAAGAAGTCAAAATCAATTTGACAACCTTTTCCTTTAATGTAAAGTCAAACATTTACACTTATAATCATTTCCTAACTTTATCATTTGGTGATATATTTATATTTTAATTATATTAATCATTTAACAATTAAAAATAAATACAAATAAATATATCAATATATGTATTATATTTACTTTAAATATCTCAAATACATATATTGATGATATATGTCAAATACCTTTATTTGACTATTTATTAATGTGTATTTAATAATATCATATATTAAATACAAATACACATTAATTAGGAAATGACGGTTCGGCCCGTTCGCATGTATTTTTCATTTAACGATTAAACGATTTATAAATAATCATCATTATTCATAAATGTTGCTCTAGTGCTCTACGAGTATGTTTCATTATTGACACTCTAGATTCAGGTATATCCGTCACGAAATCCAATTTCATGTGCATAATCTATCCACCCGTAGATTATGACGATCACGGATAATCTCGCTGAATCATACAGGTCGAGGTCATTGCATACGTATAATCCATCCGTCACAGGTATCCAGATAATCCCAGAGATATAGATGTGAACGTCAAATCTCTATAGGTATTATCTCGTCGACGTATCTATTAGCAATCTCTAAATAACACTCGGAACTTACTTCCGATGTATACTGTGGCCACAGATTTAACAGACTGCTAAATATATATGGACTACCTATGCTCTGTACACAGAACTGACGGATCCTATCTTGACACACACAGGATATCCTGAGGATCGATCCACACCCAACGAACAGGCGGAGGTCTGATCTAAATAGATCGGTGACGTGACTGCCATCTAAGTGTGGAGGATGTCTCATACATCCACAGTGGTGTCTCAAGTCGAAGGACCACTATGCTACTCAACCCGAGAAGATTCTTATTGACGTTGGTGTACCATCCATTAAGAATCTTCGGTGAGCCGTTCAGTGTTTATCCACTAAAACACCTACACGTCTATACGAGTCTCCATAGACTCATGGTTCATTGGGATAAACCATCGGACCAAGTCTCGATATACGACATGTACTGGTCTCAACGGATTTGACTAACCGACCCGTGTTAGCAAATCTTGACCAGGAACTATGTTTGATAATATTCATATAGCAGTGACACTTCCCAATGTCAATTACAAACTAACTTTGTAACTGTGTACTGCATTATATATTATCGGGCTTTGTCTAATATATACATATCACTAAACCACATTTAGTTTCAATCTAATCGTAATCAGATCAAATACGTATATAAGAACAAGAGGTGCAACCATAAATAAGTAATATTATGGAATAAGGGGATGTTCGTATTCATGAATCAGACATAAATACGGTCCGGATTGGCGCTCTGAGCACCAACCCCAACAATTTCTCCCACTTGCTCTAGTGCCAATCCACGGTATCATATACTCATCTCAATGTGCATCGTATGCACATGGCCCTCAAAAGCTCACCCAGTACTTAAGAGGTAGGTAACAAAACAAGTCCGCTATGACATATTGAGTTTGTCAAACAAACTCTATCGTTTCCCATAGTCAGCATCATTCATATTTTGTAGAATCTAAATTATACATTAATATGACTCTGATGCTACATCAGTATTGTGCTACAGCTACTGAGTTGTCCAAGTATTTAAGGATCAAATCCAAAATACTATGAAGACAACCGCAAGCACAATAACAATTCAAAAACTTCTAATTTAAAAGGTCACTATGCAACTTCATAAGTCAATACTTCAAAAGTTGCATTTGATTCCACTAAAGTAGAATCCTTCGTGACACTCCACTGCATCTTTCTGACTCTTTATGACGTAGACTGTCTAACGTCATAATTAGTCTCAAAACTAATATGACCCTAATGGTTGCAGACTATATTCTCCATGAATTAGAAACTCGTTCTTAATATCTCAAAGATCACAAAGAACGTGTTTCAAGATCCATCATATGGTCTATAGGATGTCAAAATAACTCGTAACAATTACGATTAAATCGACATCAATAATCGCACATAATAAAGTATTTATTATGTCATCATCAAATGATACATAAGATTGATTAGACATTCTAATCAATATCTCTTTCGAAAAAGGAATCATCATTTACGAAAGATGAATACTTTAAATAAGACACACAATAACTGTCCAACAGTTATACTAACTGTCATACAGATAGCCTAGTTATGTCCTTTATTAGATCATATCTAATGTACGAATAAGGAGTATCTCACAAGTCTCTTGGTTTATATCTTATATAAAACTTTATATCGTATATAACAGAGACTACTCCCACTGTTTTCACGGAGTAAAGAAGACTCACAAACATCTCATTATTACTATAATAATGACAATGTCGTAAGATATATAACACTAGAAAGTAATATGTACGCTCCCACTAACCCTTTTATCACATATGTATTCTATATACTTTGACAAGATCAGACAATCTGACGATATCAAAAATAGAGAACACATATTTCTGGAAGACTTATCCGAGTCTACAATAGGCTCTATAAGCTAGCACACTAAACTGCGATCTCAGCAGAACACAAACTCTAGGGCCATTCAGAATGAACTCTTCAAACAAGGAAATCACAACTGATCTCTTATCTGAATAAGTCATCCAAAAACGCCACTTTGCATTCTTTAGCTAAAATATACAGTTTATTATCAACATTAACCAATATATCTTTAATTGTTCATTTAGTGTGACTAGAGATAAGTTTTCTCAGAATCTACAATAGATTGCTGAGTATAACTTTTCTCACTGTCATACTGTAAAGGTCAAACCTTTAATAAGCTCACAATGCTTTTTCTGCGCAAACAATTAGCACATATCATGAACTAATTCATAATGAAAGCGTAATCAAGTTCAAAACTTGATCGTAGTAAGCTATGAACAATCTTAGATCTATGGTTCAATGGTGAACTTCCAGAATCGATATCAAATATCGCTTCCATTATAAGTTATAGGATAATTTTTCTTCAATAAGAAAACAACGGAACCATTAAGTATCAAATACTCGTGAATGATTCTGTTATCCTATTGGACTTGTACGGAAGATGTATAAGGGTTGTTTCATCTTATTAATTACGTAGTTCCATTTATAATTTATCATTCTCACATTTGACTTCAATAAGTCAAGTCTTTTCTACAATAGTTAACATCTGATGTTACACACCAAGTAATAAAACGATTTTATTACTTAGAATCGTAGGAAAGATATTCTATTAAATAAAATACAATATTCTATTAAACAGAATAAACGATAAACTTTTACTTATACCTCCGAGGTGTAAGTAATTTCCATTATATAACTATTATATAAAAGAAAGATTGAAATCTCAAACTTTTCAAGATTCAGATTTTCTACCTATACATATCATATATGTAACTGTAGAAATTAATGGAACATTAATTAAAGAGATGAATTAGTGTTACTGGAGCACAACCCCAAGAGTATTGAAACTAATTCGGTAACATTCAATATCAAACGAATCAAATCATATAAGATTCGATTGCTCCCACTACTCAATTCCATCAAGATGGAATCGTGGAAGAACAATATTGAATATGAATCATATTCACTGAATAACCTTAGAACTAATTGCTTTAAATTCATACGTTTGATCGTATCAAATATCTTTGAACAGTTCAAAGACATGTTATGAATTTTGAGGATAGAATTCTCTAAAACCTTTAGATTGAATATATTTGAACAAGTCAAAAATGTTCAATCTACGTTTCATCAGAACGGATTGAAAGTTTTTGATACTTTCAAGACTTTCAATATGTGTTCCTTCAGAAACATAACTAAGTTATGACAATTCATCAACTAAGTTACGAAGTATAGAAAACTACCTTAAGCAATTATTATTTATTAAACTACATACATCCAATGTATCAGTTAAATAAATCTGGTGGTCCAATGACAATCATTGGTTAAACGAGATCTTAATCACTTTCCTGAATACAATATTCATTAAATGGATAAGGATATGTGGTGTGATCTAGTATCAAACCATCATTTACCATACGGAATAAGCATCCAATGCTTAAGTGATTAAACTCATAAAGCACCGTTCTAAATTATTTACTTTACCGAATAATTTTTCTTAATGTTTATCTCTACGTCAATGACACTACTAGTTATTATAAAATATGTAACAATGTTTATAAAGAACAAGTGACTATCCAATAGTCGCAAGTTCCGATATCAAATATCAAAACAATCGTTAACCAATATTTCAAATAACTAGACGGGAGATCTGGTATCCAATACCTATAGTTGTAGTATTGTGAAAATCGATATTTTCTATACAAAATATACGCATCTCCTTTCTTTAGCTTTACTATTTGCATTCAACTATTCACAACAATTGTAAATAACTGATTAGCAAATTGTGTCAGACACATTACCTCTAAAGGTAATTAAAGCTTAGAAACGTCATTACTAGATAAACAAATACCTAATAGGGCTTTCTAAATGCCAGTCAAGAATCTCGAGACATGAACTAATTCAAGTCAATTCTTACTGCATAAGAAACTATTGTCTCTAAAGTATTATATCCTAAAGGGGATATCTATCTAGATTATCTATCATGACTTAGAAACTAAGTCATTAACCATCTTTATTTTCAAGAAAATGGAACAACAGTTCCCGATGGTTTAGATAATCTAATAATATCCTAGTCTATTAGTATCTAGAACCTATTCTAGAATAACTGCAACAAGAGTCTAGTCAGATAACATATCAAAATATGTGTGCAGTAAATAAAAGTTTAATTCTATATAACTATAGAATAAGGAAACAAACAAGCGGCAATTTCCATAATAACACTACACTGCCTAAGTTATGGAATATTTTAAACTTAGCAGTGCCTCCCACTATTTTTACGTAATTCGTAATCCCCAACGGAAAGACGAGAATTCAATAATTAAATCGAATTCCATAATGGGAAAGAGGACCCCATGAATATATTTCGACTCACAGCAGAGGCACGGTCTCGCCTACGTATATTCACAGGTAGACAACTAATTGTCAATCACTCACTAGTGACTCCGAGGTTCCGGTCCTGGCCGTTTCTCGTTGTCGCTGCGAAGGCAGGCCCACAAGGAGACGTACCAAGGTTAAACTCGTCAATGATAAACTCAAGTTACTTGCGTAACCCTGACAGCTAGGGCACGTTCAGGATTCCGCTTTCGCTTGAATTTATCTAGTATCTAATATACATTCGGCATAAATAAATTTCTATCAGCTACATCCTCACAGCAGAGGCACGGTCTCGGATGTAGTCAACGAAAAGATATTTATAAACCGTATTGACAAGACGGACCAAGAAACAAGTATTCCAAATACTAGTTACTTTAAAACCTTATTAAGCGGGGATATTCCATTAAGTGTCATACACCCTAAATCTAATCAAATTAGATTATACATGCATGTATAAAGTCAAGAAACATGATTAAACATTGAATAAAACAAGCTAATCATTTTATGGAGGCCTAGAATCAGACTCGCTCTGATACCATTTTGTAGGGGTTTTAGGGGCTAAATCCGGTAACGCAGCGGAAGCGGTGGAAAATCGAATTTTTCCGATTTCAAAACTTTTTCTCGGATTAATTAAATAACATATTTATTTATTAATTATCCAATAATCAAATTATGAAATAAAATTCAAATAAATCATATTTAAGTGAATTTACCGAATTGCCCTTACTTGGTATTTTGTCCATTTTAGTCCGAAATTGATCTAATCAATTTTGAATGATTCTAAATCATTTCTAAGATGAACTTAGCATGTTCAAAACATCAAAACACCAAAACAACCAAATCCCCAAATTTCTTCACCTTGGCCGAATGCTCCCCAATGGGGGCATTTTGTGCCTTTTGTCATTTCATGTCTCAAAACACATCCAATGTAATCCAATCAACATGAAACTTTATATGCATCATATACACATCCAAATACACAACATATATGAAAAGCCCCAAATTTGGAATTGGTCATGAACCCTAATTTTTCAATTTCATCAAATTGGACAAATTAGACCAAATTGGTTAAATACAACACTTCAATCATCTTTCTTCCATCCAATCAAAGTCTCAACACAATGAAACAACTCAAGATCAAATCTAGGTCATCTAAGAGTGGGTCAACAACTCTAGATTAGCAACAAGGTTTCCAAAACCATAAAAGAACACTTATTACTACAATAGCCATAAGCTTCCTTCATCATACATGCTTTACACTTTCACCAAAACTTCCATCATCAAAAACACAAAGAATAAAGAAAGAAATAACCTAAGAACATCATATGTTAAAGCCTAGATCCTAAGGAACATTTTCCTCTCTAATAGTAAGTTGAAGAAACTTACTAAAAACAAGCTTTCTTTGATTTCTTCTTTCTTTCTCACAAGCTTCCTTGTTTTCCATTAATGGAGTTTATGTCAAAGTGATTAGGTTATCAAATGAAAGTGAAATGAAAACAATTTATACTTAGGACAAAAATTGCCAGTGGCCGAAATTGTGTATACATATATACCAAATTTCATTTCAATTTCATTTAACTTTACATTTGGTCAACTTGCACAAATATCTTAATAACACTTTATTAGATATTTAATTAAGTCAACAAATACAACTAAGAAAATATAACTCTTATATTTAAGTGTATGGCCGAAATTATAAGAAATAAAGGAAAAAGATATTTTATTTTTCAAATAATTTTGAACAAATATCTTAAGAAGTCAAAATCAATTTGACAACCTTTTCCTTTAATGTAAAGTCAAACATTTACACTTATAATCATTTCCTAACTTTATCATTTGGTGATATATTTATATTTTAATTATATTAATCATTTAACAATTAAATAATTAAAAATACAATATATCAAATATATGTATTATATTTACTTTAAATATCTCAAATACATATATTGATGATATATGTCAAATACCTTTATTTGACTATTTATTAATGTGTATTTAATAATATCATATATTAAATACAAATACACATTAATTAGGAAATGACGGTTCGGCCCGTTCGCATGTATTTTTCGTTTAACGATTAAACGATTTATAAATAATCATCATTATTCATAAATGTTGCTCTAGTGCTCTACGAGTATGTTTCATTATTGAGACTCTCTAGATTCAGGTATATCTGTCACGAAATCCAATTTCATGTGCATAATCTATCCACCCGTAGATTATGACGATCACGGATAATCTCGCTGAATCATACAGGTCGAGGTCATTGCATACGTATAATCCCTCCGTCACAGGTATCCAGATAATCCCAGAGATATAGATGTGAACGTCAAATCTCTATAGGTATTATCTCGTCGACGTATCTATTAGCAATCTCTAAATAACACTCGGAACTTACTTCCGATGTATACTGTGGCCACAGATTTAACAGACTGTTAAATATATGGACTACCTATGCTCTGTACACAGAACTGACGGATCCTATCTTGACACACACAGATATCCTGAGGATCGATCCACACCCAACGAACAGGCGGAGGTCTGATCTAAATAGATCGGTGACGTGACTGCCATCTAAGTGTGGAGATGTCTCATACATCCACAGTGTGGTCTCAAGTCGAAGGACCACTATGTACTCAACCCGAGAAGATTCTTATTGACGTTGGTGTACCATCCATTAAGAATCTTCGGTGAGCCGTTCAGTGTTTATCCACTATAAACACCTACACGTCTATACGAGTCTCCATACTCATGGTTCATTGGGATAAACCATCGGACCAAGTCTCGATATACGACATGTACTGGTCTCAACGGATTTGACTAACCGACCCGTGTTAGCAAATCTTGACCAGGAACTATGTTTGATAATATTCATATAGCAGTGAGACTTCCCAATGTCAATTACAAACTAACTTTGTAACTGTGTACTGCATTATATATTATCGGGCCTTTGTCTAATATATACATATCACTAAACCACATTTAGTTTCAATATAATCGTAATCAGATCGAATACGTATATAAGAACAAGAGGTGCAACCATAAATAAGTAATATTATGGAATAAGGGGATGTTCGTATTCATGAATCAGTCATAAATACGGTCTTGATTGGCGCTCTGAGCACCAACCCCAACAGTATGTGTTTTGGATTTTGGTATTGTTTACTGGGTGATTGGTTTCTGAGACTGTTACTTGTTCTTTGCTCTATGTTTTTCCTTCTCCGTTGGTTAGTAACAATTTTTATGCCTTTTCTTGCATGAATCTTCAATTTCTCCCATGTGAAGAACATGGGTTCTTTTATAGTGCTAAGGTTGTGGTTATTAGGGAAATGATCCATTTGATAAGGAAAATAATTGTTAAAGAAATAAGTTATTTGGAAAATTGGTTAAAAAGGAAGGTTATGTGTTTATGGAAATCAATTAGAAGATTGAGTTTTTCTGTTACTCTGTAAACATGATACATGTCTTGTCATGCCTTGAGAAGATCTGGTCTTACATTTTGGTATGTACCCGACTGGACATAGATGATGTCCGACCGGAGCTTCAGCTTTTAGGTTTTTTGGGGTTTCTTTCATTTCCAGCATTAGACCTTACAACTTCCTTAAACTCTTCAGATGTGTCATCATAAAAGACTCATCATCGGGGGTATAAAAATGCAATGTCTACACATATCTAACCGAGCACTGTATCCAAATTTGTTGACATTACACCTCAAATTTGACCATTATCTACTTTCCAATTATGGAAATCTATACTACTATTATAATTCCGAGACATTTCAAGTTCTTTTATCATTTTGTTCATGTTTTGAGATCATCTCCTTAAAAGTATGACATTTTACGTATGAACATATGTTTCGTGCATTTTTGGGTCCAATGCATTCAGCATCTATTAAATGCATAATCTATGCTAATTAAATAGAGGTAAAAACATACTATCTTCAAAGTTGTCGAGACATATATATTAATTTTAGGGTCTTTTGTAATCCTTATACAAGCATGAGAAGTTTATCAGTTGTAGAAATGACTAACCTTATTTGAACTTAGCTAGTCTTGATTGTCATTTCAAGTACATAAATGGGATTAGACCTATATTTGTAGAATGCGGTAACATATGTTAAGCAAAAAATATAATAGTCAGTGGAGTCTCATAATTTATCGAGATCAAGTTTACTTAGTACCAAAGGAATGTGATAAGGATGTACTGTTTGGTAGAAAATATTACCGCATAAGAGTTTTCTTTGAGCATCCGCTTATATGTGGAAGGTTTTATGTAACAAGTAGAGACTAATGAATAAGGGATCGGTTGTTTTTTAGGAAAACAAATCCAGCCTAATGTAGGCTCTGATTTTGGTGTTGAAGAATGTGATGGCTGTGACTGATACAGCCTTCTGTTTGAAGAATTGGATGTAGAGAAGTTGTGTATTTGGCGGGCATGAAAGTGAAGAATGAGAAAAACAACATCATTTGATTGTTGCTTAACTCCATTTCTATTCTTGCTTCTTTTTTTTTTAATCGGATGTAAAAAAGAACAAGAAAATAAAATAAATAATGAAAAAAGTTTGGTTAGTTAATTCAAAGGTGTTTCTTTCTCAGGAAAATAGGATTACCATATAAATTAATAGATAATATCTCTCGACTCTGATATGGTGGGTGGCATTGTATAGGAAATTTTAGTAATGGTCTTTATTTTTTACATTTTCTTAATCTCTCAAATTTTTTTTTTTTAAAGAGTAAGATTTTACACATATATGACAATTGTTGAAATATTATCCAAATTAATCCGCACATCTCGCGGAATCCCGACTAGTTCTTACATAATTCTTGGAGAAATATGAACCTGCAGTGGATTCTTCATCACAGTAGTGAACTCTTGCTTCTCCGATAAATCAACTTCATATCCATCAACAGCCTTCCACTGAAAACACCAAACCAAATTAGCCACAAAATACTCCAAATGAAGCATAGCTAAACCAAGCCCTGGACAAATCCTCCTCCCAACACCAAATGGCATCATCTTAATTTCCCTACTCCCTGTTATATCAAAATCAAAATCTCCAACTCCTCCATTTTCATCACGCAGAAATCTCTCAGGCCTAAAACACATCGGATCCTCCCAAACATTCGGGTCCCGGCCCATCTCGGCTACCATGAAATTGATAGTTGCATTTTTGGGTATCACATATCCATCCAGTGTGAAATCCTCTGTCACAGCATGTGGCAGCACAAAATGCGCCGGAGGATGTCTCCTTAGCCCCTCTAAAATCACTGCTTTCAAGAACGGCATCTTGTTCAGATCTTCTTCCTTCACCTCTTCCTCTCCATTTTCAACAACTCCTTTGATTTCCATGTAAAGCCTCTCTTGTATTTGTGGGTATTTCACCAAATTAGCCATGATCCACTCCAGTGCCGTGGACGTAGTATCTGTGCCAGCGTTCAGGAATTCTGAGCACAAATTAACAATTTCCTGTTCATTAAGCTTCCTTTTCTCATCTGGAAGCTCCAAACATAGCAGAGTATCAACATAAGATAACACATACTCCTCATCTTCATTAGCTTTATTTATTAATCTCTCTTGCATCACCTTCTTTCTTGCTCTTATCAAGGGGAATAATACTTTTTCTTGATCTTTAAGCAACTGTAAGAATTGCTCCCACTTTCTATGAAGCACAAATCTCGCCAATCTTGGGAAGAAATTGAAAATTCTTAAATTGGTTAAAGCCCTCAACCTGGACCGGTGAACATTCTCAATTTCTTTGATTTGGTCGTGGTCAAGTTTGTCCCCAAAACACATAAGCACTAACAAGCAAAACATAGCATACTGAAAATGATCAACAACCCTTACCGAAACGGGAGCATCACCGATTTTTGCCTGTGACTTGAACCGATCCAAGAGAATCTGCAGCACCCACTTGCGGGCATGCTTGTAGGTTTTCACACGTGAAGGATGAATGATTTCTGCTGCGAGGTTACGGCGAAGGACCCGCCAGGTGGGGCCGTAAAAAGCTGAGCTGATGTTATGCTGGTTGCTGCTGAGGATTTTTCCGAGGGGAAGAGCCGGAGGGCGGTCAGCGAAGACGGCGCCGTTCAGGACTAAGGCCTTGTGGGTAAGGGAGTGATCAGAGATGAAGATCGCGGCGCGAGAGCCTATATGAAGAGTGATCACGGGACCAAGCTTTGAGTGAAGGTTTCTGAGAATTGGTTCAATTTCTGAGAGAGGTTGGCGAAGCCATTGAAGGTTGCCGATGACAGGAAAAGAAACAGGTCCCGGAGGAAGATTGTTTTTGTTGGGGAAGATGATAAGGTTGAAGAAAGCTTTGAGAAGGGCTGCGATGGATAATGAGATCAGGATTATGAACCAGGTTTCCATTGCTGCAACTATCTGCAACTTCAATGCAGAACAAGTGAGACAAAGAAGTGAGTTAACTTTGATGGTGAAGAAAGTTTTCCCTTGGTACTCTTTTTTATTATGAACCTATGCTATGGGCATATGTGTAATTTCATGTTAGGGTTGACGAAGTGATAACCATTAAATGTGGAGGGCTACTACTCCCACCTTACAAAAAATCCCACCGCTTCTCTCTTATTTAAAATGTCGAAATTGCCCATTTTTTTTATAAAAATTCACTCCCCCAATATATATAAACTTATTTAACACTATTTATTTATATATATATATATTTATTTATTTATTTATTTATTTAACACAACTTACATTTTTTATTTATTAATTAATTTTTTAATTTTTTAAATTTGTTTAATTTTTAAATTTTATATTCTTTTTGTTCTTTATATATCTAATCTTTTTTATTTGTTTAATAAATATTATAAATTTCATATTTATTATTAATTATTTTGTGTTCATTTATTCATTTAATTTTTGTGATTCTTTTTTAATTTATTCAACACTACTTATGTATTATAAAAATATTCTCATGTATATCAGAGAAATATATATTTAAAAAAGAGTACAAATAACAATATAAAAAATTACACTTAAAAATATAAAAACACAAATTATAATCTATGTTGCCTCCAAAGTCTCCTCCTAGCGCACTTGGTGAGATACCCAATATTTCGTACCATAATTGATTACGAATTCTATAACGAGTTGCCCATTCTTTAGGTTCGCATGATGAATGTTCCCACCACCACATTGGGATGAGTGGTACAGGGTAATGAGGGTGTAAGAAAACTTGCACAAAATGTCTACCAACATGAGCAATAGCTATTTCTTGACGCTTATGCTCTGGAACTGCAGGGGACCTTAATGGCAAGTGAGTAAAACAACTCCAAACATTCTCAGCAAATGTATGCAGTACAAGATTGTACCTCGATGCGATGACAATTCCTAAACTCATTGAGTTCATCCAATGTACCTCTGGTGCCAGCGACTGGAAGAATTGCAATAAATGTAATAGATTGTCTGCCCATCCATTTGATGGATAAAGTCGATCATATAAATACTTATTATGTTGAATCTCTTCAATAAGATCGCATCGTACCTGACCCCAACCTTCTTCGCCATACCCGATTAGTGCAGCTATTGCTCTAAATCCACAATGGCCATCAGCTTGAACATCAATAGTGTGGGAAATATAACATTGATATGCCACAGGTAATTTCTTAATATAGATATCACAGATTGGTGGAACTTGAGACTGATCATGAGTTGATCGCCTCCCACGACCCCCTTTTCCTAAAGTCGTTACAGTTGGTTGAGTGACCCTTGATCCTGAAGTCGATGCATATCCAAAAGAAGGTATGCGGCATCTGCTTTGCTCATCTCTGCCTGTAGGTCGACCTCTATGTTCAGTGTTGTACGAAGGGACTCGAATTGTGCTTTGAGATGGATCTGTCTGAAGGGGTTTTATACGGGTGAATCCGGTAACGCAGCGGAAGCGGTGAAAATCCGATTTTCAGATTTCAAAACTTTTTCTTGGATTAAATAAATAAACATATTTATTTAATTACCCAATAATCAAATAATGAAATAAAATTTCAAATGAATCAAATTCAAGTGAATTACCAAATTACCCTTATATGGTATTTTGTCCATTTTAGTCCGAAATTGATCCAATCAATTTTGAATGATTCTAAATCATTTATAAGATGAACTTTGCATGTTCAAAACATCAAAAACACCAAACACACAAAATCCCCTAATTTCCTTCACAAGGCCGAGAGCCTCCATTTGGGGACATATTGACCATTTGGTCATTTCATGTCTCAAAACTCATCTTAATGAAATCCAATCAACATGAAACTTTGCATGCATCATATACACACCCAAATGCTCAACATATCTCAAAAGCCCCAAATTCGGAATTGGTTATAAACCCTAATTTCTCAATTTCAACAAATTGGACTTAATATACCAAATCAATTACTTCAATCATCAATCTTTCATCTAATTCAAGTCTCAACACAATGAAACAACTCAAGATCAAATCTAGGTCATTTAAGAGTGGGTCAACAACTCTAGAATAGCAACATGGTTTCATAAACCTTAAAAGATTACATATAACTACAATAGTCATATCCTTTCTTCATCATACATGCTTACAATTCACCAAATTTCCATCAACAAAACCACAAAGAATAAAGAAAGAAATAACCTTAGGATATCAAATATGAAAGAGCCTAGATCCTAAGGAACAATTCCTACTAATAGTAAGTTGGAGAAAACTTACTAAAATCAAGCTTTTTGGATTTTTCTTTCTTTCTCAAAGTTCTTCAAGCTTTCTTCAATGGAGTTTTTACTTTTGTGAATGTGTATTAGGTTAGTAAAATGAAAAATGAAAAAAAAAACAATTTATATGTGCAACATTTACACCTTGGCCGAAATTTGCATACCAAATTCAACAAATTGTAATTTCAATTTCATTTGCATTATCTTTATTCAACTTGCATAAATATCTATTATCACCTTTATTAGATATTTATTTAGTCAAATATGGCAACTCTAAGTCATTTACTAAATATATCCTAAAGTAAAATATTTATATTTTAATTAATTTAATCATTTAACAATTAAATAATTAATTAATTAATCAAATACAAATATATTAAATATATGTATAATATTTACATTAAATATTAAAAACATATATTCATTTAGGAAAAAAGTCAAATAACTCATTTTGACTATTAATTAATGTGTATTTAAATTAATCAAGTATTAAATGTAAATACACAATAATTAAGTAAATGACTATCGGGTCCCTTTTGCATGTATCTTGCGTTTAACCTTTAAACGACTTTATAAATAATCAATATTATTTATTTAATGTTGCTCTAGTGCTCAACGAGTATGTTTCATTATTGAGACTCTCTAGGTTCAGGTATATCCGTCACGAAATCAAATTTCATGTCCATAATCTATCCACCCGTAGATTATGACGATCACGGATAATCTCGCTAAACCATACAGGTCGAGGTCATGGCAAATGTATAATTCCTCCGTCACAGGTATCCGGATAAATCCCAGAGATATAGATGTAAACGTCAAATCTCTATCGGGATTATCCAGTCGACTATTCTATTAGCAATCTCAAAAAGAATGTTTAGAACTAGCTTCTAAACTTACCACGGGCCCATGGTTTTATCTGATTGCTAATCATATGGACTACCTATGCTCTGGTACACAGAACTGACGGATCCTATCTTGATACACATAGGACACCCTGAGGATCTATCTACACCCAACGAACAGGCGGAGGTCTGATCTAAATAGATCGGTGACGTGACTGCCATCTAAGTGTAGAAGATGTCTCATGTGCCCACAATGGCATCTCAAGTCTAAGAATCACAAGTGCTACTCAACCCAAGAAGATTCTTATTGACGCTGGTGTACCATCCATTAAGAATCTTCGGTGAGTCGTTCAGTGTTTATCCACTATAAACACCTACACGTCTATACTAGTCTCCAAGACTTATGGTTCATTGAGAAACCATTGGAATCATATATTCCAGTATACGACATGTACCGGTCTCAACGGGTTTACTATACTGACCAAGTAGTGTAAACCTTGACCAGGAACTGTCTGAGAATGACAACGTCATGATACGACTCAATGTCCGTTGCGACGCTTTTGCAACTGTACCATGACTAATCATTCTAAGGTCATTACGTCTTTACCATATAAAAGAATAGATTATATTATAGAAACTGCATATATTATTACTAATAATAATGTTTTACAGAAGTATTAACAAAATACAACCGGGAATTGGCGCTCTGAGCACCAACCCCTACAAAATCTCCCACTTGCTCTAGTGCCAATATCGATTGTATCTAATACCCATCGACTCCACGTGTTTATCAAATAACTTCGGAGGTATGGCCTTCGTCAGCGGGTCTGCTACGTTGTCTTCACTCGGTACCTTGCACACGACAATATCCCCTCGCGACACGATCTCTCGAATGATGTGGTACTTGCGTTCCACATGCTTCGACTTCTGATGCGCCCTCGGTTCCTTTGCTTGCGCAATGGCTCCAGTATTATCACAGTATAACGGAATCGCATTCTCGATACTTGGGACAACTCCCAATTCTGTGATAAAGTTCTTTATCCACACAGCCTCTTTTGCGGCTTCAGAAGCTGCAATATATTCCGCCTCAGTGGTGGAATCAGCTGTAGATCCCTGTTTGGAACTCTTCCAACATACTGCACCTCCGTTAAGGGTAAAGACAAATCCAGATGTAGACTTTCTATCATCGGGATCCGATTGAAAATCGGAGTCTGTATACCCGTTAACCTGCAGTTCGTTTCCTCCATATATTATCAACTTATCCTTAGTACCTTTAAGATACTTTAGGATATGTTTAATGGCCATCCAATGGTCATTACCTGGATTGGACTGATATCGACTAGTTACGCTAACAGCGAAACTGATATCAGGCCTCGTACATAACATGGCATACATTATGCTACCCAAACACGAAGCATAAGGTTGGTTAGACATTCTAACCTTCTCATCTTCTGTTTGTGGACACATCTTCTTAGAAAGATGAATCCCATGTCTGAACGGTATGTTTGCTGTCTTACAGTTACCAAAACTATACCGTTCCAAGATCTTATCTACGTACGTTGATTGGGATAACCCAATCAGCCTCCTTTGTCTATCTCGATAGAGTTTTATCCCTAAAACATAGGAAGCTTCTCCCAGGTCCTTCATGGAGAAATTCTTACAGAGATATGCTTTAACGCTTTGTAAACATACCTAAATCATTCCCAATGATTAGGATGTCATCAACATACAGGACTAAAAATACGACCATGCTCCCACTGGCCTTCTGATACACACAGGATTCTTCCGAATTCTTAAGAAAACCAGACGATCTGATAATCTCGTCGAATCGAAGATTCCAACTTCGTGAAGCTTGTTTAAGTCCATAAATGGACTTCTTAAGCTTACAAACCATACCCGAGGTTTGGCTGGATGTGAAACCTTCCGGCTGTTCCATATAGATTTCTTCATCAAGAAACCCATTTAGAAAAGCCGTTTTGACATCCATTTGCCAAATCTCGTAGTCATGATACGCAGCTATAGAAAGCAAAATCCGGATAGACTTAAGCATTGCTACCGGCGAAAAAGTTTCATCGTAGTCGACGCCAGGTCGCTGCGTGTAACCTTTTGCTACCAGTCGGGCCTTGTAAGTTTCAACCTTACCGTCAGGCCCGCGCTTCCTTTTGTAAACCCATTTACAACCGATAGGAACAATTCCTTCGGGAAGCGGAATCAAGTCCCAAACTTGATTTTCATGCATTGAATCTATCTCGGATTTCATGGCACTTTGCCATTTCACGGAGTCGATGTCCAACATCGATTCTCTATAGGTGAAAGGATCTGTCTCTTCAACTAAGAGAACATCCAGACTCTTTTCTTGTATCAAATACAAGCGTTCAGGAGGTCTAGATACCCTTTCCGACCTACGGAGTGTGTGTGTTGAAGGTCCTTCATCTACTTGAACTTCAGGTTCCTCCGTTGGTTCGTTGTTTTCAGGTTGGACTTCATCAAGCTCAACCTGTCTATGATCACACCTTCTGACAAAAATTCTACTTCTAGAAATTTTGCGAAGCGAGCTACGAACACATTTCGATGCTCGGTATCATAGAACAGATATCCCCTCGTGTTCGAGGGATATCCAACAAACCTAAACTTTTGCCCTCGAGGCGAAAGCTTACTTTGCTGAGTTACCCTGACATAGGCAGGACAACCCCAAACCTTAATATAATTAAGATTCGGTCTCCTACCGAACCATATCTGATACGGTGTCGTAGGAACAGCCTTTGAAGGAATCTTATTCAAAAGATGTGCGGCTGTTAAGAGACAGTACCCCATAAGTAATAGGGCAAATCTGTGAAACTCAACATCGATCGGACCATATCCAATAAAGTCCGATTTCTCCTTTCAGATACACCATTGTGCTGTGTGGTGTACCTGGAGGAGTATATTGAGCGAGAATCCCATTCTCCTTCATATAATCCATGAACTCACCACTCATATTCGCCGCCTCGATCTGATCGAAGGCATTTAATATATTTACCAGTTGTTTTTCTACTTCATTTCGGAACTCTTTGAACTTTTCAAAGGTTTCCGATTTATGTCGCATCAAATACACATAACCGTACCGTGACAAATCATCGGTAAAGGTAACGAAGTACGAATAACCACTGTGAGCAGTTTGACTTAGTGGACCACATACATCAGAATGTACGAGTTCCAGTAAGTTAATGGCACGGTGTCCAACACCAGAAAATGGGGCCTTGGTCATTTTACCCTGAATACAGGATTCACAAGTTGGATAGGATTCAATGGTAAGATCTGGTATCAAACCATTCCTAACCAACTGGGTAAGGCGTTTAACGCCAATGTGACCAAGTCTCATATGCCAAAGTTCAGTATTATTAATTTCAGGTAATCTACGTTTATTAACTCCAGTATTTAATATATCTTTTGAAGTTTGCAATGTATAATGACCATGCTGATTTGGACAACTAAGGATCTGAATATTATTTCTATCATATAAATACAAAGAACTATTCTTAATATTCATACAAAAGCCTTCTGTATCAAGTACAAAAAGTGATATAATATTAGCGACACATCCTGGTACAAAATGACAGTCATTAAGCAAAAGTGTCCCATTCGGCAATGAGATCTCGCATACTCCCACTGCAACTGCATCCAAAGAGTCTCCACTCCCGAACCGCAACTGCATCTCCCCTGGCTTCAGCCTCCTACTTTCCTTCAGCACCTGCAACGAATTGCAAATGTGAATGGGACAAGCAGAATCTAAAATCCAGCTGGATGTAACGGCTTCACAAGCCAAAGATAAATCAATAACTGGAAAAATAAAAGTACCTGATGTAGATGCTCTGTCTCTCCTCAGCTGGGCAATGTAATGGACAGTTCCTCTTCCAGTGCCCGACCTTGCCGCAGTGGTGGCATTTGTCTTCAGAAGCCCTTTTGGGCTTGGCTATCTTCGCCTGCTGTGGAGGACCGAAGGCCTTCTTCTTCTTCCCTTTCTTCTTCTTTCCCTTGGACATTCCTTGGGAAGAAGAAGAAGCAACAGAGAAGTAGATCTAGGTGGGCGAGTCGGTACTCCCTTCTTCAGATCCTCTTCTGCCGTGAGCAACATCCTATGTAGCTCCTGGTAGGTGCAGACTGTCCCGTGCATGTTGGATTGAAGTACATCACAAACTGGCGGAATGAAGCTGGCAGAGAACCAAGAATGACACTCCTACCGAGAATGTCATTCAGGATGAGATTATGTTGCCTCAATTGATCGATCAAATCGATCATTTGAAGAACATGTGGGCTAACACTTTGCCCCTCATCCAGACGCGCATGGAACAGTTCCATGGCGACCTTGTGAACAATAACCTGTTCCTGGTTCTCGAACGATTGTCTTAATCGCGTTATCATACTATAGGAATCTGATGTTCCATAGTATTGTTGCTTGAGTTTCGGAGAGAGCGAACTAAGGATGTATGATTTAACCCTTAAATCATCATTCTTCCAAGCTTCAAAAACTTGGCGTTCCTCCTCTGAAGCATCCTCACCCACTGCAAGGGTAAAGGACCCTCAAGAACATAACCCAACTTTTCGGAATCGAGGACAATCCTCAAATCCAATTCCCAGTCTGTAAAGTTCTCAGCGCCTTTTAGTTTGTTCGCATCTAACATACGCGCAAACTGGTTTGTGGATTGACCCGCCATCGCAAATCTATCATATAGATCACGAAAAACGGTTAGCAGAAATAAAGCAGTTTCATATAATATCAAAAGCATAAACTAGATCATGGATTTTTAATCTAATATGCCCCTCCCACACTAAATGCAATACTGTAATCCCAAAACAGAATACAAATATTAATAATAATTAAATTAAATATAATAGTGAAAAGTGGATCCCGTGAATATATTTCGGCTCACAGCAGAGGCACGGTCTCGCCTACGTATATTCATCAGGTAGACAACTCATTTGTCAATCACTCACTAATGACTCCTAAGTACCCGGTCCTGGCCGTTTCTCGTTGTCGCTGCGAAGGCAGGCCCACAAGGAGACGTACCAAGGTTAAACTCGCCAATGATAAACTCAAGTTACTTACGTAATCCTGACAGCTAGGGCACGTTCAGAATTCCGCTTTTCTTGAATTTATCTAGTATCAGATATACATCCGGTATAAATAAATCTTTATCGGCTACACCCTCACAGCAGAGGCACGGTCTCGGATGTAGTCACAAAGAAGTATTCATAAACCGTATTGACAAGACGGACCATATAACATGCATCAAATACATAATTACATTTAAACCTTATTATTAGGGATTTTCCGCTAAGTGTCATACACCCTAAATCTAACCAGTTTAGATCCTAATAAGCATGCACAAAGTCAAGAAAACATGATTAAACATTGATTCAATGAAGGCTAATCATATTAGGTGGCCTAGAATCAGACTCGCTCTGATACCATTTTGAAGGGGTTTTATACGGGTGAATCCGGTAACGCAGCGGAAGCGGTGAAAATCCGATTTTCAGATTTCAAAACTTTTTCTTGGATTAAATAAATAAACATATTTATTTAATTACCCAATAATCAAATAATGAAATAAAATTTCAAATGAATCAAATTCAAGTGAAATACCAAATTACCCTTATATGGTTTTGTCCATTTTAGTCCGAAATTGATCCAATCAATTTTGAATGATTCTAAATCATTTCTAAGATGAACTTTGCATGTTCAAAACATCAAAAACACCAAAACACACAAAATCCCCTAATTTCCTTCACAAGGCCGAGAGCCTCCATTTGGGGAATATTGACCATTTGGTCATTTCATGTCTCAAAACTCATCTTAATGAAATCCAATCAACATGAAACTTTGCATGCATCATATACACACCAAATACTCAACATATCTCAAAACCCCCAAATTCGGAATTGGTTATAAACCCTAATTTCTCAATTTCAACAAATTGGACAAATTGGACTTAATATACCAAATCAATTACTTCAATCATCAATCTTTCATCTAATTCAAGTCTCAACACAATGAAACAACTCAAGATCAAATCTAGGTCATTTAAGAGTGGGTCAACAACTCTAGAATAGCAACATGGTTTCATAAACCTTAAAGATTACATATAACTACAATAGTCATATCCTTTCTTCATCATACATGCTTTACAATTTCACCAAAGTTTTCCATCAACAAAAACCACAAAGAACAAAGAAAGAAATAACCTAGGATATCAAATATGAAAGCCTAGATCCTAAGGAACAATTCCCTAATAGTAATAAGTGGGAAGCTACATCAAGCAATCTTTCAAGCTTCTTCTTTTTTTTTTCTTTCTCAAAGTTCTTCAAGCTTTCTTCAATGGAGTTTTATTTTGTGAAATGTGTATTAGGTTAGTAAAATGAAATGAATGAAAAAACAATTATATGTGCAACATTTACACCTTGGCCGAAATTTGCATACCAAATTCAACAAATTGCAATTTCAATTTCATTTGCATTATCTTTATTACAACTTGCATAAATATCTATTATCACCTTATTAGATATTTATTTAAGTCAAATATGGCAACTAAAGTCATTTACTAAATATATCCTAAAGTAAAATATTTATATTTTAATTAATTTAATCATTTAACAATTAAATAATCAATTAATTAATCAAATACAAATATATTAAATATATGTATAATATTTACATTAAATATTAAAAACATATATTCATTTAGGATAAAAGTCAAATAACTCATTTTGACTATTATTTAATGTGTATTTAAATTAATCAAGTATTAAATGTAAATACACAATAATTACGTAAATGACTATCGAGTCCCTTTTGCACGTATCTTGCGTTTAACCTTTAAACGACTTTATAAATAATCAATATTATTTATTTAATGTTGCTCTAGTGCTCTACGAGTATGTTTCATTATGGAGACTCTCTAGGTTCAGGTATTTCCGTCACGAAATCAAATTTCATGTCCATAATCTATCCACCCGTAGATTATGACGATCACGGATAATCTCGCTAAACCATACAGGTCGAGGTCATGGCAAATGTATAATTCCTCCGTCACAGGTATCCGGATAAATCCCAGAGATACAGATATAAACGTCAAATCTCTATGGGGATTATCCAGTCGACTATTCTATTAGCAATCTCAAAAAGAATGTTTAGAACTAGCTTCTAAACTTACCACGGGCCCATGGTTTTATCTGATTGCTAATCATATGGACTACCTATGCTCTGGTACACAGAACTGACGGATCCTATCTTGATACACATAGGACACCCTGAGGATCTATCTACACCCAACGAACAGGCGGAGGTTGATCTTAATAGATCGGTGACGTGACTGCCATCTAAGTGTGTAGAAGATGTCTCATGTGCCCACAATGGCATCTCAAGTCTAAGAATCACAAGTGCTACTCAACCGAGAAGATTCTTATTGACGCTGGTGTACCATCCATTAAGAATCTTCGGTGAGTCGTTCAGTGTTTATCCACTATAAACACCTACAGTCTATACTAGTCTCCAAGACTTATGGTTCATTGAGAAACCATTGGAATCATATATTCCAGTATACGACATGTACCGGTCTCAACAGTTTACTATACTGACCAAGTAGTGTAAACCTTGACCAGGAATGTCTGAGAATGACAACGTCATGATACGACTCAATGACCATTGCGACGCTTTTGCAACTGTACCATTGTAGATCCTGATTTCGGTCGAGGTCCACAATTGAGAATGTGTAGGGGGGGCACAAGCGAACCTGCAAAATAAGAATATAGCAAAAGAGATTTACTGCCCACCGGTGTGATGGAAACCGTAGGACTCTCCGACGCTCAAGTTAGCCAAAGAATGAGAGAATCTAATAGAAAGGATTCAGGTGTTAGGATACCTAAACCACTGATCAATTGCCGTGAGGGTGGACTATTGGATATTATCTGATGATAGGAGTGTGTCTGGATCTCCTGTCTATTTTCTTTGCCTTGCTCTTTTATAGGATTCCTCCTCTGCCCGTTGGAGATTCCTTCGTCATCTAATAATTTCAGGTCCTTTAGATCTCATAACCGTTGATTCCATGATGACGGTCATGAATTCGGATCCATTTCCTGATCTTTGTAACTGGTGTCCGTTTGTCTGCCTTTAATGAATTTGGGCTCGTGAGGCGGCCCATGGATCTTCTTCTGGGCTCCAGGTCTTGCGGCTGGCTTTGGTGGTAAAAGTCGATTTTACCCCTGGCCCAAATTTGGCCCGTACAGTTTGTCCCCTACTCTCTAAGTCTGGATTGTCCCTGACTTTGAGAGTATCATCTGTCGAATGTGTCGAGGTTTGTATGATTACTCCCCTGATTTTGGCGATGAAAGGTTTCAGATCTACTCATCTTTGTCGTATGTGGTGAGTAAATTCACCGAATATATTTGATTCGACATGAGATGTCAGGGATGTCCATTGGTCGACTTGAACCAGACGATGGCTAAGGACCACACTTGACATGTCGTAAGTGATGAGTGTGTTTACGATTGTTTTTGACTCGACACGAGTCATCAGGGGTCTCTAGGTAGATTTGAGCCAGTTGGCTCAGGATCGCATTCGACCTGACGTAGGTGTTGAGTATGACTGTATTTGACTCGACAAGAGTCATCAGGGGTCCTAGGTAGATTTGAGCCAGTTGGCTCAGGATCGCATTCGACTGACGTAGGTGTTGAGTATGACTGTATTGACTCGACAAGAGTCATAGGGATGTTCCTAGGTCGACTCGAGCCAGTTGGCTCAGGATCGCATTCGACATGTTGAATGTGTCGTACGTATTTCGAGATTCTACGACTTGGCATGAATCATGTAGGGGATGTCCCCTGGTCGACTGAACCATATGGTGGTTCAGGAATGACATCACTCGACTTGTCGTCTGAGTCGTGTGTATTTCATGTTTCCTTGATTGCATGAATCATATGGGGGATGTCCCCTGGTCGACTGAACCAGATGGTGGTTCAGGGTAATATTTTCGACACGTCGTATGAGTCGATAATACTCCATGATTCCATGACTGCATGAATCATGTGGGGGATGTCCCTGGTCGACTGAACCAGATGGTGGTTCAGGGTTAATATTATTCGACATGTCGTATGAGTCGATAATACTCCATGAATCCATGATGTATGATGAATCATGTGGGGGATGTCCCCTGGTCGACTGAACCAGATGGTGGTTCAGGGTTAATATTATTCGACACGTCGTATGAGTCGATAATACTCCATGACTCCATGACTGCATGAATCATGTGGGGGATGTCCCCTGGTCGACTGAACCAGATGGTGGTTCAGGGTTAATATTATTCGACACGTCGTATGAGTCGATAATACTCCATGACTCCGTGACTGCATGAATCATGTGGGGGATGTCCCCTGGTCGACTGAACCAGATGGTGGTGGTTCAGGGTTAATATTATTCGACACGTCGTATGAGTCGATAATACTCCATGATTCCATGACTGCATGAATCATGTGGGGGATGTCCCCTGGTCGACTGAACCAGATGGTGGTTCAGGGTTAATATTATTCGACACGTCGTATGAGTCGATAATACTCCATGATTCCATGACTGCATGAATCATGTGGGGGGATGTCCCCTGGTCGACTGAACCAGATGGTGGTTCAGGGTTAATATTATTCGACATGTCGTATGAGTCGATAATACTCCATGACTCCATGACTGCATGAATCATGTGGGGGATGTCCCCTGGTCGACTGAACCAGATGGTGGTTCAGGAATGACATTACTCGACTTGTCGTCTGAGTCGTGCGTATTTCATGTTTCCTTGATTGCATGAATCATGTGGGGGATGTCCCCTGGTCGACTGAACAGAGGTGGTTGGTTGAGGAATGATATCGCTTGACTTGCCGTATGACTGTTCGCTATTCATGGTTCTTAAATATTAATTGGGGGTCGTGCCAAAAATCGAGGAGGTACATTGTCGAGTTTGTTGTAAATGTTTGATGGCACTGATATTCCATTCGACGATTCCAGTTTGAAAATGGTTCTGGATCTGTACACGTGTCATCTGATGCTGCAAGACCTAATGCGATTTACGAGGCGTCCATTTTGGGCGGGAATCTTTGGCGCCAGATTTTTAGGTAGCATGTATAAAGGAACCTCGGTTGTTTCATTTCGCCTTATCCGGAAGTCGAGTAAAAGGTGTGCTCTCAAGAGTTCTCGAGGTATTCTTCGAAATCTTCTCTTGTTCTTCATTCTTTTAAACATTCATATTGAATACTCAAGCTGTTCTTAGAAAAGTTAAGCTGTTTGATCTCCTGGTCTGTGTGATTAGTTTTTAATTTGTGTTTGTGGGTTTTGATCTTTAGGAGGTGGGCTACTTAGAGGTTTTAGTTGTTTAATGCTTGTCGTCTGGAATATGTCGAGTAGTGAATCTTTAGGCAGCTTAGGTGCCAAGATCGATAAATATGTCGAATCATCAAGTGAGACCGAGGGATCAACAAGTGAAAGTAAGGAGTTAGTAGAGTGTGGAAATAAGTCGTATCAAGATTTTATCGAAAGTGGTGCTGTTACCTTAGCTATGCCTTCTCCACCAGTGATCCCTGCCGAGGCAATTCCTTTGAGGTCTTTGCCCGCAATTGGGGAGTCGAGCGAATTACCTTGTACGAGTGAGCCTACCAACTTATTATCAAAGAATCCTGCAAGTCGAATGACTGGGAAAGTATTGAGAGAACTTAGCTGTATGTATAGGTTCCCTAACACTTTGGAACTCCGGGTGCCTTTGTCGAATGAAAGAATTGATTATCGGGTTCCTGGGTGGATGGGATTCTATGTGCGTCCATTTTTTATAGGTCTGAGGTTTCCCATTCCGAGATTGGTTTGGGAGGTTTTGGATCATTTCCGAGTAGCTCCTTCACAGCTGATGCCGAATGCATGGAGGATCTTATTGTCGATTGAATGTTTAGCCTTTGAACTGGGGGTACTCTTCGAGGTGAAGGAGCGTTTTAGAGACGTACTATCTGAAGGAACATTTGAAGGAGAAGGGAAGGTATACGTTGATTCTTCGTCAAAGAAAGACGCAACTAGTCACTGGATTGCCAACTAATGATAGGGGAAATTGGCAGTCTTATTATTTCTTTGTGAAGGGTGAGGGTATATTTGGATCGGCGGGGTTGGTCGAATCCCTGAGTTTTGGTGTTTGTCGAGTGAGTAACGAGCTCTCGCTTTTCTTCAATCTTTGAGTCGTTCATTTGTCTTTGAGTAATCATGAACTTATTGTTGCAGGTCCTCTACAGAACAAGTCATTCGTCAAGACTGTACGTACAACTTCCAACACCAAAGCCATCTTGTCACTGCCGGTCGAAAAAAGGGATTGCAAAACTATTTTAACGGAAAAGAGGTTAAGGTCGACTCCATTGTGGAAAGAAATCTTTCACCGAGAAGGTAAAGTTCTGGCCTTATGTAACGACGTTTTGTCCGTGATAAATAGTAGATGGTCGTGTCAAAAGTTATATGGGGGAAATAGATATCGAGAGCCCTTAAAATCCGAGGAATTTTTATGCGCAGAGGAAATGATGACTGGGCCTTTCACCGTAGCTTCACTTGATGAAATGAAGAGCCGGAAAAAATCAAGGAAATTGAAGAAGAAAGAGTCGGAGGCTGAAAAAGAAGCTGGGTCTCAACAAAGAGAAATTGAAGCGGGAGAAGGTGAAGTCGACCGCGACGGTTACTGCGGGGGAAAAAGAGGAGGTTTGTTCCGAGGTCGAGGAGGAGAGAGGAAGATGATTCTGATAATCTCACCTTAAAGGTTCCTCGGGAGTCGACTGCTATATCCGATCCTTCAAGTATCGATTCGTTCGTAGGGGGACTTCTCCTCGAGGGGGATGAAGTAAGATTGGCACAGATTGGTCCCACGGAGGTCATGAAAAAAGCCATCGCACTGAATTATCAAGTAAGTAGCAACCTCAATTACTACTATATTACTATTATTATTCTTTTTCCTTTTTTTTTTTTTATAATATACTCGGCTGTCGTAGGCACTGGAATGCAGTTTATTCATGCGAAAAAATGTGGAATCTAATCAAAGAAGGACAAAGGAGCTGGAGGAGAAATCGCTGTCGGTGATGAGGAAGGAATCGTCAGAGTTGAAGTCTGGAATCATTGCTTCTCAAAGGAATGAAAGAGCTCTTGAGAAAGAATTGAAGGAAGTTAGGGCTGCTTTGCAATTGGAGAAGGAAACTGCTGAATTGACAATTGACAGCTACAAAGAAGGTTTCGAAAATGTGAAGAAAGAGAAGGAGCTATTGTTAGAGCAAATGGAGGATATCGCCATTGATTCCATGATGAGAAACAGGTGTGATTTAATGAGGGATTTCTTGGCTGGGAAACATGTCGACTGGAAACCTGAGAAGTGGATTAGTATGAGAGAGTATGAGAGCGCGAGGCCGGGATCTCTTCTTCGACAGATGATGCTTCCGAAGAGAAAGGATTGGAGGTTGAATCAAAGAAGAATGGGGCAGAAATAGACAGACTTGTCGCTGCCGAAACGAAGAAGTCGGAAGAAGAAGGGAAATGTGGAGGGGAAGAAGTCATGGAGGAAGCTACTGAAACCCAAGGTGACGCGCCCGCCAGTCTTCCTGCGGCAACCGATGAAGCACCAGACAATGTCTAGGTTGTTCATGTCTAAAATTAGCATTAAAATGTCGTATGAAATTAAGTCGATGATTTTGTCAGGAAAACTGTGATCGCATTTTGTATGTGTTGTTTATGTCGTATGGGATTCGGAGAACGATATTGTGATGTGTTTGTAAAAGTCGGTTGATTTGTTAACGTGACAAACTTTGCTTTTATTCGAATGACTACTGCTGATTCCTTTATTCAATCTCAACAAAATAACTAACTGAACATATAATTGGAAACAAACAAACAAATTAAAAAAAAAACATAAGGGTTACCGGTTAAATCGCTTGAGATGCATTGCGTTCCAACTATTGCGTACGAGAACCCCTTCTAAATTCTGTAGCTTGTATGCACCTTTCCCAACGACTTTCGTGACGAGGTAAGGGCCTTCCCAATTCGGACCCAATTTCCCGTCGCCTACTTCCTTGGTGTTCTGGAACACTCTCCGTAAGACCCAATCTCCAGCCTTGAAATTCCTACTTCTAACGTTTTTGTCGAAGTATCTGGCCATTCTCTGTTGATATGCTGCCAGTCGAATGGAAGCTCGATCTCTTGCTTCTTCAATCGTGTCGAGATTGAAATTCATCAGTCGTTGATTGTTTTCTTCGTTGAGATATTGGTAGCGTGTTGAAGGAATAACTTCTTCAGTCGGTATGACGGCTTCCGTTCCAAATGCTAATGCGAAAGGGGTTTCGCCTGTTGAAGACCTCGTCGTTGTCCTGTATGACCATAATACTCCTGGCAGTTCGTCGGCCCAGGCTCCTTTAGCTTTCTCCAACCTTTCTTCAGGGTGTTCATGATCGTTTTGTTGGATGATTCGGCTTGTCCGTTCGCCTGTGGAAAGCGAGGGGTGGAGAAGTTCAACTTTATGCCCCAATTCCTGCAGAAGTCTTGAAAGTGGTGGCTAATGAACTGTGCTCCGTTGTCGGTCACGATCTCCTTTGGTATGCCGAATCGGCAGATGATGTTTTTCCACACGAAAGTTTGGGCTTCCTTGTCGCGTATTCTGGCAAATGCTTCTGCTTCTATCCACTTGGAGTAGTAGTCTGTCATGACGAGCACGTACACTCGTTGGCCAGGTGCTGTTGGGAGTTTTCCAACAATGTCCATCCCCCACTTCATAAATGGCCATGGCGACAAGATGGGGTTCAGTTTCTCCGGAGGAAGGTGAGGTATTGGTGCGAATCTCTGGCATTTATCGCACTTCTTTGTGTATTCAGATGAATCGAATCTCATTGTAGGCCAGTAATATCCTGTCGTGTGCGCTCGTTGGGCTAAGCTCCTGCCACCAGAATGATTCCCACATTCCCCTTCATGCAACTCAGACAGAACAAGTTGCGCTTCGTTAGGAGTGAGACATGTCAAGTAAGGTCCTGTGAACGATCTTTTTAACAGATGTCCGTCGAACAACACAAATCTGGCTGACTGTCTCTGAATTTTCTTTGCTTGAATTCTGTCGTCTGGAAGTATGCCGTCTTGTAGATACTTTACGATCGGTGTCATCCAACTGTCGACACTGTCGAGCACCGCGACAATCGCTTCTTCATTACAAATCGCGGGCCAGTTTAAGTACACGATTGGAATCGTTCGTGATTCGTTCCCCTCCATTGTCGAACCAAGGGTTGCTAATGCGTCAGCCTGGCAGTTTTCGCTTCTTGGGACCTGTATGATGGAAAATTTCTCAAAGCTCGATCGTAGGTCTCTTACCTTTCGTAGATAAGAAGCCATGGCTTGTCCTCTGGCTTGATACGACCCTTCAATCTGGTTCACAATCAACTGGGAATCAGTTTTTACTTCAATATCTCTAGCCCCCAATTCTTTAGCTAGTGACAGCCCAGCTACCAATGCTTCGTATTCCGCCTCGTTATTTGTAACTCGAAATCCGCACTTGATTGCTTGCTGTATTATGTCACGGTTGGAGTTATAAGCATGACCCCAAGACCGCACCCCTTTTTATTACTTGCCCCGTCGACCGCTAATTTCCAAGGTGTCTTTTGATGGATGCAGTTGATATTGACTTCGGTTGCCGTAAGTAAACCGGGGGTGAAGTCGGCTACAAAGTCAGCCAGCGCCTGAGATTTGATAGCGGTTCTGGGCTGGTAAGTGATGTCGTGCTCTCCAAGTTCGATTGCCCACTTCATCAACCGTCCTGACATTTCCGGTTTATGAAGTATCCTTCTCAAAGGATAGGTCGTGTACACCGTGATCGGGTGCCCCTGGAAGTAGGGTCTGAGTTTTCTTGCTGCGGTAATGAGGGCGAAGGCTAATTTCTCCATCAAAGGGTAACGCGACTCTGCACCCAACAGCGCTTTGCTCACGTAGTAGACTGGTTGTTGGTCTCCTGCCTCTTCTCTTACTAAGACTCCACTGACCGCCTGCTCCGAAACACCCAAATATAGGAAAAGTCTCTCCAAGTCGTGTGGTGTGGTTTGGACAGCAAAGGTGGTGTGGTGAGGTACAATTTGAGCTTTGTCAGTGCTTCCTCACAGGCGGGTGTCCAGTCAAAGCTGTTTCCTTTCTTCAAGGCTGAAAAGAACAAAAAGCTCTTATCTGTAGATTTGGAGATAAACCTATTTAGAGCTGCGATTCTCCCAGTTAGTCTCATGACATCTTTGGGCTGGAAGGAGACGGGATGTCGAGGATCGATCTGATCTGTTCCGGATTCGCTTCGACCCTCGTCGAGTGACCACGTACCCCAAAAATTTTCCTGAAGCAACACCGAAAGCACATTTAGTTGGATTTAGTTTCATTCCATACCTATCCATGATGTCGAATGCTTCTTTCAGATGATTTAGGTGCTGCTCCGATTTGATCGACTTCACCAGCATATCGTCAATGTACACTTCCATGGTTTTCCCAATTTGGCCGTCGAACATTTTGTTGACGAGTCTTTGATACGTTGCTCCTGCGTTCTTCAGGCCAAAGGGCATGACTTTATAACAGAAAATTCCCTTGTTGGTTACGAAGGCTGTCTTTTCTTGATCGCCCGGGTGCATGAAGATCTGGTTGTAGCCTGAGTATGCATCCATGAAACTTAATAACTCATGTCCCGCCGTCGCGTCGACCATAGAGTCTATGTGTGGAAGTGGAAATGAATCCTTTGGACAGGCCTTATTCAAATCTGTGAAGTCGATGCAAACTCTCCATTTCCCGTTCTTTTTCTTCACCACAACGACATTTGCGAGCCATTCCGGAAATTGGACTTCTTTTATAGCTCCATTCTCTAATAACTTCTGGACTTCTTCGTCGATGATCGGTTCCGTTCTGGGGCAAATTTTCTTCTTTTCTGCCTAACCGGGGCATACTCTGGATCCACATGCAATTCGTGGGTCATGAGCGTTGGGTCGATCCCTGTCATATCTCTGTGGGACCATGCAAAACTGTCGTGTCGGCTCTTCAGAAACTCTATGATGTCGGCTCGGAATTTCGGATCTAGTCCAGCGCCAATTAACGCCTTGTGATCTTCAAACTGTGGATGAATCTGAACCTCGTCGAGCTTCTCTATGTTCGGTAATGTCGGCTCCGAAGCTCGAGGTTCAACCTGTAATTGCTATGCTGACTCGTCCTTCGCTTTCAGAGTGGTCTGGTAACAGCTCCTGGATGCCAACCTGTCGCCTCTGATTTCTTGTACCCCCCATTTAGTAGGGAATTTCATCACCTGATGGTAGGTTGACGAAACCGCTCTCATATCATGAATCCAGGGCCTCCCCATTATCAGGTTGTATGCGGAAGGGCATTCCATGACTAGAAATGTAGTCAGTTTGTTGATTCCAGCAACGTATACCGGAAGTGAAGTGAAATTTCTCCCATCGTGATCTTCTGTTCCCCACTGAACCCGATCAACACTGTCGTCCGCCGATTGATTTTATCCAACTCTGTCCCCATGTCGGCGAGGGCGCTTGCGAAAATTACGTTTGCCGAGGAACCTGTATCGATCAACACCCGTTTGACTAAGAAATTCGCCACCTGCAAGGAAATGACCAGTGCATCATGGTGCGGGTTAGGGTGTGAGATTTTTCATCGTCTGGGAACTCCAATGTCAATTCTGTGAAGGCTTTTTCTACAGACGTTGTTGTAGTATGAGAAACATTATTGATCAGAGCCCTTGTATGTCGTTTGGCAGCCGAGTAAGTTGTTCCACTGATTCCCGAACCTCCTGAAATAACGTTGACTGTGTTATTTATAGGGGGTGGTAGGACAGGATCTTCTCCCTGGTTGGTTTTCTCCTCCCTTCGTGACATGGTGGCCTTTCCCTTATCCGTTAGCAAGTCCCTGAGGAAGCCTTTGTTTAGTAACTCCAAAACCTCTAATCTCAAGGCTACGCACTCCGCTGTCGTGTGACCGTAGTCCCTGTGGAACTCACACCACTTCCTGGTGTCTTTCTTCGTCGAATTGTCTCTGCTGCGCGGAGGCCACTTTACTTCATTCCCCATCTTCTTAAGCACGGTGACCAGTTCCCCTGGAGAAATCGTAAAGTTGTAGTCCGGTAGCCTGGGTTTGCTTGCTGGTTGCTCGTCCCTGTGTGACCTTTGTCTTCTGTCGACATTTGGGTAGTATGGTCGCCGCTCACCCCTTTGTTGGTTCCTCCTTTCCCTCTGAGAATGGACATTGCTATCGTGCGGCCTGGGAGCAACAGGCCTTCGGTCAATCCGGGTATTCGCAACATCTGCCCTTCCGTTGTTTCTTTTATCTTCTTCCCATCTTATTTCTACCTGGGCCCGTGCCATTACTTGTTCCATGTTGTAGCATCGAAATTTCGTCAACTTCTTGTAGAGTCCGCTGTCATAGAGTAGTCCGTTCCGGAAGGCTTCTACTGCTGTAGGTTGGTGGAGATCTGGAACCGTGATTCTCTCTCGGTTGAATCGAGCAACGTAGCTCCGCAGAGATTCTCCCCTTCCCTGTTGTATAGAATTAAGGTCGTCCGAAGTTTTTTCTATTTTGCATGAACTTGCAAAGTGTTGCACAAACTTGTCAGCTAGCTCTTGGTAGGACTCGATTGACCTGTAGGGAAGGTTGATGAACCAAGTAAGGGCAGGCCCTGCCAGAGTCTCGCCAAAGCATCTGCACATTCCAGCCTCCCACTGACTTGGGGACAGGCCGGTGGACATCATCTTGTATTTGTAGTGTACGACATGGTCATCTGGATCGGCAGATCCATCATACGGCATCTCCGGAGGGCTGAATTTTCGGGGTAGGTAATCAATAGCAACAATAGACTCCGCAAATGGGGTGTCAGAAATCGCTCCAGCCTACTTTTCCTAAACGGCAACCTTACCCCTGGTAGTCTCGACATTATTGCTTCCTTGAATTCGATCATCTCCTTCCTGATTGAAGTGGCAATCTGTTGGGTTGGATCGATGAGAGAGACCGGTTCTTGCAAGATTGGCTGTTGATTGTTGTTTGGACCTTCTGTCATAAGCGGGATTGTTGGGTTGCTCTGGTCGTCTGGATTGCTTGTTTGGCTCAGAGTATTAGTATGCGGAGGATTGGATGACATCTGCTCCATCTTTCTCTGTAGATTGTCATTGGCACTCCGCATCGTTTGATTTTCTTCTTCTAGGGCTTGCAACCGTTCTTGGAGCATGGCAAGCTGTGCCATCATGGGATCTGGGTTTTGCTCATTGCTTGAGGCCATTTGCTGTGTTGCTATGTCTTACTTTTACGAAATTCGCTTGGTAGGCCCCACGGTGGGCGCCAAATTGTAGATCCTGATTTCGGTCGAGGTCCACAATTGAGAATGTGTGGGGGGGGGGCACAAGCGAACCTGCAAATTAAGAATAGAGTAAAAGAGATTTACTGCCCACCGGTGTGATGGAAACCGTAGTAGACTCTCCGACGCTCAAGTTAGCCAAAGAATGAGAGAATCTAAGTAGAAAGGATTCAGGTGTTAGGATACCTAAACCACTGATCAATTGCCGTGAGGGCGGACTATTGGATATTATCTGATGATAGGAGTTGTGTCTGGATCTCCTGTTATTCTTTGCCTTGCTCTTTTATAGGATTCCTCCTCCCGTTGGAGATTTCCTTCGTCATCTAATAATTTCAGGTCCTTTAGATCTCATAACCGTTGATTCCATGATGACGGTCATGAATTCGGATCCATTTCCTGATCTTTGTAACTGGTGTCCGTTTGTCTGCCTTTAATGAATTTGGGCTCGTGAGGCGGCCCATGGATCTTCTTCTGGGCTCCAGGTCTTGCGGCTGGCTTTGGTGGTAAAAGTCGATTTTACCCCTGGCCCAAATTTGGCCCGCAACCATGACTAATCATTCTAGGTTCATTACGTCTTTACCATATAAAAAGAATATATATATTATAGAACTGCGCATATATTATTACTAATAATATGTTTTACAGAAGTATTTTTTAACCAAAATACAACCGGGATTGGCGCTTGAGCACCAACCCCTAATGTCATATCGAGAAACTTTTTCTATCATATGCTCACGCATAAATGGATCCAATCTTATCTAATATTTCACAACGTTCGATATCCTGTTGGTGGTTTGCATCGTAATGAACTCATGTACTGTGATAGATAACTTCCCCAATGTGCGGCAAACCTTTGTATCGGAATTGACTGGAAAATGAAGGTAATATGCAATATCATGAACGCATGGCAATCAATATACCTTTTTAAATGAACAGTTGCACATTCCGACTAGTTGGTGAGATGCTTCTTCAACACATTTGAACTGATCATAATGTACTACATCGCTTCCAATGAAATCCGACACCGTATTTGATTTAAAAATCTTCTCACGCAAATGTGTATGGCGTGGAATGTTCAAAGATTTCTCGAATGACTTCTGAATTTCCCCAAACTGATTCTCAACATCTTGTGTATTTTTTCAAAAGATATTTTATGGATGACATGGTATTTCCCAAATATAACTTCAATCTCGAATGTGCAGACTCGGCCCTGTAATTAAAAAAAACATTGTATTTTTTCATTAGCTACACAATAATGACGAAAATTAAATTAGTAAGGCAATAAAGTAACTATACCTTTGACTTGAATTGCTCCCCAGGTGCATACATGTATCAATCCATGCTGAAATAAATTGGTCTCTGTAAGGGTGTAACCATGTCTCCCAAAGGTAATTTAGAGCACCATTGTATTGTTTGAACTCCTCGCACATCACCTCCCATTTCTGCTGGTAAGACCACTGTGTTGATGAATTAATAAGAGAGTGCATGATGAAAATAAAGTGTTTCCACTGCATACCAAGCATAGGTCTGCATTTCTTCATTATACACTGATTTATGTGCCAACACAAAGAATGTGACGAGCCATATGAAAACATGTTTCTATGCCTTTAATGAGTCCCAAATCACGATCTGAAACAAATACTGATGGCAACGAGGCCTCTTTTTCAACCATCCATTTTTTCAATATTGATAATGCCCATGTTAGTTGCTCTGCCGTCTCATTACTAAGATATGCGAACATAAGCGAGTAAGTTCGCATTGTGGATGTGATACCAACAACCTCCAATAGCGGTATCCGATACTCGTTGGTCTTGTATGTGGCATCAATGATCAATACAGACGGAAAATTAACAGATAACTCTAGGCTTTTAGGATGGACCCAAATAATATCTGTAATTTCATTGGTGTCTGGATTTGTAAGGTAATTATAAAAGTATTTTTTCTTAATCAATTGATCCAAAACATATTGAATAGAATTTAGACCACCCCGTTTAGCTTCTTTATGGATGGAAATAGCATTGTAAATGCTTCTGATTCCTGTACTATTTGACGAGTCTCTTTCTTTTAAAATACTAAGAATTTCACGAGGTGCGGTGCTGCTGGCCATGTCGAGCACAAATTGTTTCTCTAAGGGTTAGCCTAGACGCATACTCATGACCATCAAGATATTCTGCTACTTTATGATTATGGAAACCACATGTAACCTTTAATCCCCACATAACACCGTCGTGAGGTATTGGTATACCTCGCAACTCAAATGGGCATTCACGTTTCTTGTCCCACTATTCTTTACTATGGATTGACCTTCAACAAGATGTCGTGGCGGTCTGTACGTTCCTCCTCTTTCACACATAAGATGACACTTTGGCATTTTGCACCTTTTAAATTAGCAGAATTTTTAATCACTACCACAATATTATTTTCTAGACCAACTCTTTTCGCCCAATTTATCATATCTTCTATACTTTCAAATATCTACATAAAAAATATAACGAAAATGTATAAATAAAATATGCATAATTTCTCTACTTTAAAAAAAGTAACGAATATACATAATACAACGATAATAACTAACCTGGTCTGTAGTAAATTCAGTTGTATAATCACGATTATTGTTGGAGATGCTTTCCCCACTTAGAACATCATTTTCACATGACCAACTATCTGAAAATGAGCCCAATTTATAATTATCCATAATGTTTTACTAAGATGATAACTCTATTATAAAAAAAAGAAAATGATATGCTGAAGGGGAATGAGTAAATGATACAAACTACCTCTTTATATAAGAAGTAAACACAAATAAAAACAAATAACTTTTAATAAAGTAAAAGTAGATATGGATACTGACTTACGAAATTAAATAAGACAAACAACTTTTAATAAATAAAATATAAAATCAGAATCAGAATCTACATTATTTTTAATAAAGTAATTTTTTTAATAAAGTAAAAGTAAATATGGATACTGACTCACGAAATTAAATAAGTTAAACAACTTTAATAAAGTAGTAAAAATAAAATCAGAATCAGAATCAAATATACTATGTCAAAATTTATTTTATAAACTGATTTTGTAAATTTTTAAATAATCAAAAAATTAAATTAATAAATAGTAAATTTGTAATATTTATTAAACAAAAAAAAAATAGAAAAAATACAAATTTAAAATTTAAATCCCAAAGAAAACTATGTCATAGTTTTGCTAGGGCGCAAAACTATGACTATGTGAGTGAAAAATTTCCTGACATAATTTTGCGCCCTAGCAAAACTTATGTTAGGAAATTTTTCACCAACATAGGGGCAATTTTGAAATTTCCGGGGAGACAAGAGAAGAGGTGCATGTCAGGAGGGGTGGGAGTAGTAGTTTTCTTAAATGTGATAGGTTGTGATTGGATAGTAAAAGCTGGCCCGGCCCGACGGACTTTTTTCAGGGCTTCTGTTTGGACAAAAATATCCAGCCTAATATTTATTAATAAAAAAAAAATTTTAATTATATAAAATAATTTTTTAATTATATATTTATAATGAAAATTTTAAAATTTAATATAAAAAAAATTAAAAATACTGTTATTCTTAATTTTTTTTTCATTTTAGGTATTAAAAAATTCAAAAAAAATTATTATTTTCAAAAATTTATAAAAATAATAATTTTCTGTTGGGACAAACCTGAACCTGATCCAACCCTATAAATTTCGAGCCCGGGCCAAATATGACAAAACCTGCGCTCGATCTGATATTTTACCACACTTAAATGTGATCCTATAAGAAACAAAAATGGTACATATACACATAATAGAATAAAAGATGTCATAACAATATAAGGAAAGTTATTTATTTTTTAGCTAAATTTTATTGTCTTTTTGTGTGCTTATTTTATTTTTGTATGACTATCATTTCTTTTGAAGAATTCTTTACAAGTAAAATTATTTATTTTTTAATTAAATATTATCCGTCATTACGTGATTTTGTCCTAATTTTTATATTATTCTTTTTTTTAATTGAAAAGTGAAAACTCTCCTGAAGATTTGAGGATATCCACACAAAAAAAAAAAAAAAAAAATTAGCCTTTTTTTTTCGGCTTTCAATATTTGGCCTAGTATACAAAATATTCCTTGTACTTGCACAGGGAAAAAAAAAAGACTAAATAGTCTAATGGCTGTCCCATTTTTTTTTAAAAGACCAAAAAAAAAAAAAATAATAATAACTCTCGACTGTTGACGTGGACAAACGCGTGAAAAATAAACGAGTTGATGGAAAACTTTAAACAAAAACCAAGCATTGTTGTCAGATCTTTAATTACACACATGGCCAAAATTAAACTTGGTTAAGCATCAAACAACAAGCTTGCTAATGGTGTTTTTCAACTCGAGAAAGTTTGAAATATTGAGGAGGTGTAGAATGCAATTTACGTGGTCAAAAGAGAATGATGAGGGTCTAAAGACTTGGATAGGCTGAAGTCAGACAGATGATCCGGCTCTATCATACAGATGAGTTCTCCCGATGACAGAACCTGTCGATGATAAACTAGTATGGACACCGACCTGACTTGAAGAAAATGTGTCAGTTTTGGAAACATTTGAATGTTTGTGGAAGCCGACTCGAGGTGGTCCATGCTTACTGACCTGACCTCGTTGAAAAAGTTAGGAAGTTTGATCAAGCATCATTCACCTCGGCATGCCGACCTGATGAATGGAGCTGAGACAACTGGATATTATGTACTCGAAAACATGTTACATATGCCATACTTTGAAGTTTGAGCTTCTAGAAGGCTGATGTGACAGAAGTAAGTCAACGACTCTTCTTGGGAAGAGACTCTGCCAGACAGAACAATATTGGAGTGGTTGAACCGCAGGTTGTCACATTAACAAATTGTGCAGCAGTGGATAAAAGGTTGTAATGATGGGTTTCTGCTAACAAAAGTGATTGAGTCGGGTGTCAGTACAGCTGTTTGATGAGAGGTTGGGGGAAATGAGCATGAGGCAATGATGACATATTCAAGGGTTGGTGGAATAGTGAATTTGGGAGTCTATATAAAGAGATTGAAGTCAATGATTCAATGGTTAGCAATTTTTGCATCTCACTGCCTGTAAAAAAATAAGAGCTTTTAAACTAGTGATAGAGAAAGAAAGCAGGTCGGAACCCGATCATTTGAGAGAGTTGTAACAGACTAGTTTAAGACCCAAAGTGTTACACATAATTTGTAAGCCCACCCCACCACTTGTAGCTCGGGTCAGTCTTGACCTCGAGCAGTAATATAATACCTCCATTTTCCAGTGGACGTAGGTTGGAGTCACTCTCCGTCGATCCACGTAAATCTTTGTCTATGTGATTTATATGTCTGATTGCTAAGTTTGTTTTGGGTTCTTTAATAACCAAACAAATTCACTGTTGTGAGAGGTTTGTTCGAGAGGTTGATTTCCCAAATTGCCTTTGGAACGAAAAACACCAGTCAACAGTTGGCGCCGTCTGTAGGGAGCAGTTGAAAAGCAGCAAACACACTAAGACGATGGCAGGAGACAAAAATCACAAAGCTCTGGAGGCCTCAGTGGCGAGGTGGATGGAGAAAATGGAGGAGAACTTTCGGGTATAAAAAAGAAAATCAAGCCTTCATAGAGGCCATTGATGGAGAGAATTGAAAAGTTAGAAGAGAAAACGAAAAGTGAACGAACGCATATGGGGCCTAGTCGAAGGAAGAAAGATATCAACAGTGGTAAGAGACAAGTCGCTATAGAAATGGAGCAAATGGCTAGGAAAAGAAAACCCAGTAAAGTGGGGTCAGAAGATCATGAAAGAAAAAAAAAAACAAGGCCAGATACTCGTCGTAACGAAGTCAGCGGATGGAAGAGACCAGGACCAAGCCAGTAGGAGCTCAAGCCTACAATCCCAAGAAACTCGGCTTCATGATTAACACATCCGATCATAATTACTCATGTAATAGAGGACATTGTGTATACTGCCATCAACAGGCCTTTGGCGTAGATAGTTCGTGATATACAGGACAAGTGTCTACTGGCTGAACCTGATGCGAGGAGATTCAAGGTAAAGAATAGGGATCAAAAGGTCTATTGTGCCCACAATCTAAAAAAGGGACATAACGCGAAGAATTGTTGGGATCTGAAAGAACAAGTCGATGACCTGATAAGAAAGAGCTACCTCAATGAATATTTTGATCATGAGGTCATTAGGATGATGCAGCGCCGATAGCAAAAGTCATTAGGTCGGATGTCTATCACTTAGAGAAGCTGGATGGCATCCGGCTCAAGAAGCGAAGGAATGCATAGATGCCGCAGAGGTATTTTTCAATAGAGTCTCTCTTAAAATGACCCTCAAAGAGTTGTAGGAAGAGCATTAGATCTCATGAATATAAATAAGGCTTACCCTTTATAAATAAAAACTTATTCACATACGCTTGTTTATTATTTGAATGTGAAAGACTTGTTTAATATTCTTGAGAAATTCTCGTGATCGAAATACATCAAAATAGATGTACCATGATTTAAAAGATCTCTATTGGTGGGATGATATGAAAAGATATGTAGTGGAGTTTGTTGCTAAATGTCTTACTTGTCAGCAGGTTAAAACAGAGCATCAGAGACCAGCAGGGAAACTTCAAAGTTTGGATATTCCTGAATGGAAATGAGAGAAGATTACTGTGGATTTTGTAAATGGGCTTCCTCGTACCTCGAAATGGTATGATTCCATTTGGGTGATTGTAGACAGGTTGACAAGATGCGCATACTTTCTGCCTGTAAAGACTAACTTTTCAGCAGCTCAGTATGTCAGGCTGTATTTGGATAAGATAGTGTCATTACACGTAATACTTGTCTCAATAATCTCTGATCGAGGTTTTCAATTTACATCCAAGTTTTGGCAATCATTTCAAGAAGCCTTGGGTTCTCAGTTACGTTTTAGTACAGCTTTCCATCCTCAAACAGATGGACAATCGAAATGAACCAATCAAACCTTGGAGGATATGTTACGAGCTTGTGTAGTAGATTTTGAAGGTAGTTGGGACCAACATTTGCCACTTATAGAGTTTGCCTATAACAATAGTTATCAGACAAGTATACAGATGGCTCCTTTTGAAGCCTTATATGGTCGGAAATGCAGGTCATCAGTGGGATGGTTTGAAGCATGAGAACAAAAATTGCTTGGGCCTGACTTGGTACATGATGCAGTGGAAAAGGTGGAGTTGATTAGAGAAATGATGAAGACGGCTCAAAGTCGTCAGAAAAGTTATGCAGATCGCCGAAGAAAAGATTTGGAGTTTCAAGTGGATGATTCGGTGTTTTTAAAGGTATCTATTTTTAAATGAGTTATGAGATTTGGCAAAAGAGGTCAACTTAGCCCAAGATATATTGGGCTGTTTCAATTACTTCGCAGAGTTGGAGGTAGAGCGTATGAGTTAGCACTCTCACCTAATATAGATAGAATACATTCGGTGTTCCATGTGTCTATGCTACAGAAATACTTATACGATGAATCTAATGTTTTAGAGCCACAAACAATTGATATCTGTCGAGATTTATCCTATTTGGAACATCCAGTAGCTATAGTGGATAGACAAATAAGGAAGTTATAGTCTAGGTTGATTCCCTCAGTTAAGGTGGTTAGGCAACACCACAAGGGTCAAGAGACGACTTGAAAGCCAGAAGCTATCTGAAAGAGCAATATCCTCATTTATTTGCAGAAGATATATCCCTTATAATTTAAGCATTTTGATTCAAGGACGAATCATTTTAAGGGGGGAGAATTTGTAACGACTTGAATTTCATAACTTGATTGGAGTAATAATTTAGTGACTGAGATTAAATTATTCCGAGAGGTAGCGAATAAATTTGGAGATGGCATAAAAACTCGATTTTAGTCGCAATGCTTATAATATTTGGGTTAATATATTAAGGTCCGATAAGAGTTTTAATAGTTGGACTAATATCATTATGTTACAATGTGTTAATTGATACTTAAACCTTATGACATATGTTAACAAGGCTTGGTGCATTTGTTAAGCCTTGTTAACAAATGTCCATCACATGCTTTGTTTTGAATAAAGAAAAGAAGAAGAATACAAACCACACCACACAATCCACGATTTTCCTCACCTTCACCTCTCTCTCTCATTTTCCAAAACAACTCTATAGCTTAATAGCTTAGTTGCAGAAAACTTTCATCCCTCAAACCCAAAAATAAATGCCCTAAAGCCACATGCAAGCATAGAAATGATGAAAGGAAGCTTAAGGATCTCTATTAGAGAAGAAATAATTTGATTTAAGGTGAGAAATGTAAAAACCCAAAGCTAAAATTACTAAGTTTTGATGATTTGATGCTTGAAGAATGTTATTGGCTTGAGTTTAATGATGAATATTTGGTTTTGAGTTAAAGAATTAGAGATTTGAGGAATTACCATAATTTGTAAAATCCCAAAATGTGAAATTGAGATGGGGTTTATAATGGTCATATGAAAGTGTAATTAATGTTATGTGGTATATTTGTTATGGTTATGACTTGGTTATGTGGTGGTATTAAAGAGTGAAATTGATGCTAAATGATGTATTTGGTGTGATTGTGGTTTGTATGGTGTTGAAGAGATGGTGTATGAAGTGTAATTAAAATTCCGGATCCTGGAAAATTGGTACGCGTCGCGACGCCAAAGAGAGCGTGTGTCGCGAAGCGTGAAGCAGAGCATGGTTACTGGATTTTTGATTTGCGCCGCGACGCTAAGAACTGTTCCAAGGTTTGTTTTAAAACTATTCTAGTTTAATCCTAAGACATTTAGGGGCACTCTAGGGGCTTAGTATAGATGAGTAACCACATGATAAGTCATACCATAGGCATGGACATTTACCTTTGATTGTATATACTTTTCTAATTTATTACATGAAAATCTAACGGTTTCTTTGGCATTAGATCAACGACAAGCCACTCGGAGGTCACCGACGCCGCATACCACACCCGACTTGCCTTAGCACTGTGAGTGGAGTACTTATTTCAGAGTTTTGAATGTGGTTTTGGTTATGATTTTACATATCATTGATTAATTTGTTTTACATAAAATGATGATTTCATGTGAATGAGAAATATGATTTAAGCTTTGATTAAGCTTGGTTTCTGATAAATGCTTTGATGATGAAAATTATTTCAAATATATGGATTTATGATTTTGGAGGCATGTGGGAAAAACTCACCTTAGATGTAACTTGATACATATATGAAATTGACGAATATGGAATTGACGGACATGGTATTGATGGGTATCGGTATTGATACCGGATATAGACGTGTGCACACGGGTTACAGGACTAGAGATGACTGATGCCTCTAGATCTTGGGTATTGGGCTAGGGGGACTGTGGGTACAACGCCCCTAGACTCAGATATTTCAGAGACAGGTTAGTGACACTGATAGCACCACTGTTGTCTGGTTTGGTAGCTTGGGGGACTGTGCGTACAACGCCCCAAGACCACATGATTATGTACAGATTGACCGATGACATTTCTGATGATGATACTGATGTTTTCTTAGTTGATTTCAAAAGTTTTGAAAGGGAAAACTCTGGTTTATGATTTAAGAACTCTGAAAGTTATTGTTTTGAATATGAGTATTCTAATACTGTTTGTTTTCTGGTTTTATAGCTCTACTCACTGAGTTCTTTAGGACTCACCCCCCCTCTCTAGGTTTTGCAGGACCTTTCTTTTGGTAAGCCAAAGCTGTATTTTTTAGAGGCATGGATCCGAAACAGGAACAGCATTGCAGTCACTAGTTTTATAGGTATAACATGTTGTGTCTACATTCATATAGAATGTAGTTTCTTTTGAGTTTATGTGATGTATAACCTATGTATATATGTGTGGTTATATCACATTTGGATTGCGTGCGTGTCATGTTTAATGTTTCACACAGTTATTCTACTTGATGAGAAGATGCTTGCATGTATGGTTGATTTCTGGTTTCAGTCAGAGGCTTAGGTGACAGTGGGAATCTGTTGTCTGCCGGTAATATTCACGGATTGGGGATGTTACAAATTATAATTGGTACTTATTAGATAATAATTTAAATATAATTAAATTTCATTTGTGTATGACTATTAAAGCAGCGTGATAGAAGATAATAAAAAATCTAATACAATTCAATTTAATATTAGATCAATATTTGCACAAATTCTACGGGCGAGCCAATTTGCCTATAAATTTCAAAGTGGTCACACTGCATAAATTAGAATGTAACATGATATAGAAATTTTTTTTGGTCCCTAAAGGACGTGGTTTGGTGGCGTAGAGCTCAAGATCTCACTTTGAGGTCTTGAGTTTGAATCCAGGGAGTGCGTTTCTTATAAGAGCCTGAGACAGTCGGGAATTTTACCTACTCCGCTTAAGCCCGGAGATGGTGGTTTGACGACAGGATTTCCAACGATTCCAAAAAAAAAAAGGGATATAGACATTTTTTTAAAGGTTTAGGTCTCTTCATTATATATTGTATTTTCATCACCCAAACCTTGAGCTAAAGGATTTGAACCGGTGATCTCTTACTAACACAACAAAAGTTTAGGCAATTAGATTATTGTTTGGAGATAATAACATAAATGACTAGAATACCTTATAAATATTATAAATATTAAAATAGAAAATAAAACACTATTCTACCCGACATAAGTTTCGGATTTTGTTGTCGAATAAATAAAAATGATGCTATGACATAAAATTTTATATATTCAAAAATAAAATTGAAATATATATATATATATATATATATATATATATATTATATATATATATAATATATATATATATATATATAATAAATGAGAATGGTGTTGGAGGAAAGAGAATGTATCCAACGGCTCTCTTTATGTGGCTTAATTGACGGCCCAAATCATTTCATTGGTAATTGGAGAAAAGAGAGTGAATTGATTGATGGAAAGTGTCAAAAATTTTCAAATTTTCAAATTAAAAATTAGAAAGTTAAAATAAATAATTTAATTAAAAAATAAAATCATGTAATTCTGTAACACCGTGCCGTAGGCACGGGCATCATTTAATTAAAAAATAAAATCATTTAATTCTGTAACACCGTACCGTAGACACGAGCAAATACTGTAACATCATACCGTAGGCATAGATAAAAACTAGTATATATATAAAACAGAAAAGACACCTCATGCACCTTATTCTCAGCCAGCAGCAAATTGCATATATGATTGAGATACTTTTATCAAATGTAGTAATGGCATACGCAAGTAAGGGAGAGTCGTAAAATTTGAGTTGAGGAGAAATACTTTTATGAGTTCAGCGGTTTAATTGGTTGAAATTTTCAATGACTAAAAGGGTATATGCTTAAATCGTAATGGCACACGTAACGTAAGTGAGGAAGCCAAACTCGTAAAATTCTAAGGCTCTCTTTGAGCAGCCACTCTTTATTCAGCGGTTTAATTGGTGGCCAGGAGGCTGCCTCTTGTATCTTCATCACTCTCATCTCTTTCCAAATTATAAAATTAAAACTCTTTTCAAACATTTGTTGATCAATAAGACGTCAAGACTCTTTTCATTTAAAAATGATCACAACAAATCTCATTTTGATAATTTTTCCATTAAACTTTCAGTAAAATTTTTAAGAAAATAGAAAAAGACAAATAGACCCATAATATTTGCTCAAATGATCACAAATACTCCCTTAATTTAAAAAATAAATCCAAATAAATCAATAAAAATAAAAAACTATTTAAACAAAACATTAAGTTTAGAGTTATATATAATAAAATAGATATTATATTAAAATGAACCAGTTATACCCTAATAAATCAATTATTAACTTTAAGATTAGATTTTTTATTTAAATAAAAATTAATTTATTGTTAATAAATTAGCAAAAATCAATTAATTAATAATCTAAAAATCTAAAAACTAAAAACCAAAAAAACTGTTTACATAAAATATTAACTTTAACATCATATAATAAAAATATTTTTTTTTTATTTTTTTATTTGAGCAAATATTGGGGGTTAAATTGTCATTTTTCCAATAATTTAATGGAAAATTTATCAAAATGGAGTTTGCGTGACTATTTTTAAATGAAGGGTGTCATCTTAACTTGGGGTGGTAAAAAATCCTAGTCCAACCCGACTCGTTGTTACTCTTATTTTTGACCATTTCAACTAATGTTAAAGGTGACTTTATCATTTTTCCCAATTTTATATTAAAAATGAAATGAAATTGACTCGTGTGTGTATATGTATATATATAAAATAAAATTGAGCCAAGTAGTAGCAATTGATGAAAGATGACATGATCCAGGCCGACAACAAAGCAAAAGACCCATTACAAGTACCAGAAGGGCCAATTACGAGGCAGATGACCAAAAGACTCAGAGAAGCAATGGCGGGATTAGTTCAGAGTTTTATGGCCGATTGCAACAAACAAATAGAGACGCATGTGGGCTTCAATAGAGAGGGCCCAAAGCCAATTCACTTGGCCCAAATCAGCTTCAAAGGCCTTTGAAGACTTGAAGACTTAGGTATTTTTGTAATTTAGCCTTAGGGGGCATTGTTGTCTTTATGCCTTTAGGGTTTCTCTTTGTAACACTATTTAAGCTTTCTTTCTTTTTCATTTTGAGGAGAATCACGAAATTTGTAAAACACAAAAGCTTAAAGCTTTGGCTATGGCTATGGCCGAATTCTTGTAAGGGAGGGATTCCCCTTTTCAAGCTTGAATCGACTTATCTAAGTTTTGGCAAACTTAGTGACGTCTCCATTGCTAGCAAAACACTACAAGGATTCTTCTTAAAGGTTCTCAAGGGCAAGTTCTTTGTGGGTCTTCTTTGTGGCCTTGGAATGGTTTTGTTTCTACAAAATCAAATTCGCGGTTCTTGGGGTTCTGTCCGTTGCTTCGGGTTTGCTTGGATTTCGAATTCAAGTGGGTTTCTTGTCATTTGGTATCTAGAGCTCAGGGTTCCAAGGTCTGATTTTTCCTATCTTTTTTTTTGTTTGATTCTGTTTTTATATTCGTTATTTGTTATTTTCGTTTCAGTTCTTGTTGGACCTTGTTTCTGTTTTCGTTTTGTTTATTTCTGGATCTGATTTTGTTTTGTTTTGCATATCAGTTCATCTTTTATCATTTTCCAGTTCTGGGTTTTTTGTTCTGTTCTTCATATCAGTTCGTCATATACTTTCTGTTCTTTAGCATATGTTGAAGAAATAAGCATGTTCTTTGGCGGTTGTGTGATTTGTTTCTAAAACCCTAGTGAAGTCTAAAATCAGACCCTGAAACTTAGCATTTGAATTCAGACCCTGAAACTCAACCTCTGAAATCAGACTCTAACAACTTAGCCTTTGAAATCTGACTCTGAATTCAAACCCTGAAACTCAACCTCTGAAATCAGACTCTAAAAACTTAGCCTCTGAAATCAGACCCTGAAGATTAGCCTCTGAAATCAGACTATGAAATCAGACCCTGAAAAGTAACCTCTGAAATCAGACCCTGACTAGTAGCCTATGAAATCAGACCCTAAAAAATAACCTCTGAAATCAGACCCTGACCAGTAGCCTCTGAAATCAGACCATGACATCAGACTCTGAAATCAGACCCTGAAACTTAGACTCTGAAATCAGACCCTGATCAGACTCTAAAATCAGGCCCTGAAAACCAGCCTCTGAAATTAGAACCTAACTCAGCCTCTGAAATCAGAACCTAAATCAGCCTCTGAAATTAGAACCACAGTATCAGCATCTGACGTTATCAAAAAAAAAAAAAAAAGACTTGAGTGATAGTGATCACTTGAGCAAAAAAAAAGAGTAAAAAAGTGAAAATTTTTGGTTGAATTTAGTTTGTTCCATATTATCATTTGGGTGTCCGTGAAGGGTATTCCATCAAAATTTCTATAGAGGTGCCAAATTTTCTCCCGAAATTGCATACGACCGTGAATTTGCATGCTTATTTTTTTTTTCCATTGTGCTAATTGTTTACTTCTTTTTTTCTAATTACTCTAGCTTAAGTATTATTGATTGAGTCTTCGTCATTGCTATTCCTGTTCACATTTTGTTTTCGCGTGCCCTATATATATATTATTGGGTCCATTGTGTTTCATGCTAGCTTGAGGACTACACTTGGTTTTGTATTCTTGGATTGAGTATGATTCACATTTGAATTGAGGAAGAACTTAAGAGTGGTAAAAGGCAGTGATTGTGAGCACAGTATCGGGTAAAAGCCAATAGAGTGCAAACACGAGTGGAGTGATATCATTCGAGTGTAAACACGTGAGATTGTGAGGATTTACATATTTATTTTACTTTTTTGTTATTTCTAATCTGTTTGTTTAGTGTTGAGATGGCAGGTCTAACCACTGATGAAAAGCTTGAGGCTTTGGATAGGAAATTTACAGATATGATGGAGAACATGAATATTGCTTTAGAGAGATTGACCAAGAGTGTAGAGAGTATTCAAACTGGTAGCGGTCCCAGAACACCACCACCCCAGCATATACCACCACCTTAGAATGTACCACCACCTCATAATGTGCCACCTCGACGTGTACCACCACAGTATGTACCACCAGATGAAGAGGAAGCTGAAAATGAGTTTGATGATTCTGATGGTCTTGATGATGTGGAGGAGAGATTTCAGCCTGGGCATGATAGAAGGTATAATAGGAGGTTTGATAGGAGGAATGATAGGAGAGATAGACGGTTTGATGATAGAGGTGCATTTGATGCCAGAAGAGGGGATTATGATAGGAGGGAATATGGTAGACGAAGAGATGTAGATGGTGATCTAGGTAGCATCATGATCAAGATACCAACATTCCACGGAAAGAATGATCCTGAAGCTTATTTAGAATGGGAAAGGAAAATAGAATTGATTTTCAACTGTCATCACTACTCAGACGAGAAGAAGATCAATCTGACAGCGATTGAGTTTACCGATTATGTTATGATTTGGTGGGATCAGCTTGTCTCTACTCGGAGGAGAAATTATGAGAGACCGGTTCAGACATGGGCAGAACTTAGAGGTCTCATGAGAAAGAGATTTATACCCAGCCATTACTATAGGAAATTGTATCAGAAACTACAACATCTATATCAGGGGACCAAGAGTGTTGATGACTATTACACCGAGATGGAAGTTGCCATGATCATGGCAAATGTAGTTGAGGATGCAGAAGCTACTATGGCATGGTTTCTAGGGGGCTTGAATAGAGAAATTCAAACATGGTGGAGTTGCATCACTATGTTGATTTGGAGGATATGATTCACATGTCTATCAAGGTAGAAATGCAACTCAAGAAAAAGTCAACATCCAGATTTGGCACTCAGGCTACTTCTGCATGGAAGGGGAAATGGGTTCCGAATGAGAAGCGAGATGGAGGCTTTGACAAGCCTAGAGGCGATTTCAGTGGAGGCTTTAATAAACCTAGGACCGAACCTAGTGCCAAAGTTAAAGAGGCTGCATAACCGAGCAAAACTAGACCAAAACCTGAGGGTGTAGCGACTAGAACTAAGGATGTAAAGTGTTTCAAATGTTTGGGCATGGGACACTATGCTTCACAATGTCCCAATAGGCGTACCTTAGTGATTGATAAAAAGAGTGGAGATGTGTACTCTACCGATAGTGAGGTTGAGGAGGAGATGCCAGAGTTGGAGGATGCTAGTGACCATGAGGGAGCTGCATACCCGCTGAATAACTTATCCTTAGTTGTCAATCGTGCTTTGAGTGCACATGTTGTAGAGGATGAGAGTGTGCAGCAGAGGGAGAACATATTCCATACTAGGTGTCGTGTGAATGGCAATGGGTGTAATATGATCATAAATGAGGGCAGTTGTACTAATGTTGCTAGCACAGCTTTGATTGAGCGATTGGGGTTGAGTTGCTTGAGACACCCGAAGCCTTACAAGTTGCAGTGGTTAAATGATTGTGGGGAAATAAGTGTGACAAAGCAGATATTATTGAGCTTTACCATTGGGCCATACACAGATGATGTCATATGTGATGTGAAACCGATGCATGCTGGGCATATTCTTTTGGGCAGGCCGTGGCAGTTTGATAAGAAGGTTATTCATGATGGGTTCAAGAACAAATACTCTTTTCAGCATAAGGGAAAACCCATTACATTATACCCACTTACACCTGCACAAGTCCATGAAGATCAGGTTAAGTTGCAACTTGAGCGTGACAAAGAGAGAGCGAAGGGAAACACCACCTTGGGTGAGACTAGTGAGAGTGATGTATCTGGTGGGAAAAATAAGGCCAAGGCCGTGGGAGTTCCCAATGGGAGTGTGAGTGAACGTGAGGGGGAAACAAAAAGGAGAGTTAAAAAGAGTTTCTACATGGGTGAAGGTGAAGCGCGGAAAACGTTCAAGGCTAGCAAGCTCATGCTATTGTTAGTCTATAAGGAGCCTCATATTTATTTTACTAACACTGACCTTTTGTTTCCTGTGTCTATTTCATCTCTTTTGCAGGATTACAGTGACGTACTGAAAGAGGACATACCTAGTGGGCTTCCACCCATTAGAGGTATTGAGCACCAGATATACTTCATACCTGGAGCAGTCATTCCTAACAGACCGGCTTATAGGAGCAATCCCGATGAGACAAAGGAGCTACAAAGGCAAGTACGGGAGTTGATAGACAAGGGGTATGTAAGGGAAAACATGAGTCCTTGTGCAGTACCAGTGCTTCTAGTTCCTAAGAAAGATGGGATGTGGCGTATGTGCGTTGATTGTCGAGCTATCAACAATATTACGGTCAAGTATCGTCACCTCATTCCTAGACTAGATGACATGTTGGATGAATTGCATGGTTCCAAAATTTTTAGTAAGATTGATTTAAAGATTGGATACCATCAAATTCGCATGAGAGAGGGAGATGAGTGGAAAACTGCATTTAAGACTAAGTATGGCTTGTATGAATGGTTAGTTATGCCATTTGGTCTTTCAAACGCACCTAGCACATTTATGAGATTGATGAATCATGTTATGCGTGCATTTTTAGGTAAGTTTGTTGTGGTTTATTTTGATGACATCTTAGTTTACAGTAAAACAGGAGATGAGCATGTTATGCATTTGAAGCATGTTCTTGATGTGTTAAGGCAAGAAAAACTGTATGCTAACTTTGATAAGTGCACTTTTTTTATGGATAAAATTATTTTCCTTGGATTTGTTGTGAGAGCAGATGGCATCGAGGTAGATTTAGAAAAGGTGAAGGCAATTCAGGATTGGCCAACACCAACAACAATGACAGAAGTCAGAAGCTTCCATGGATTAGCAAGCTTCTACCATAGATTTGTTAAAGACTTCAGTAGTATTGCAGCACCACTGACTGAAGTAGTGAAGAAGACTGTTGGCTTTAAATGGGGTGAAGAGCAGGAGCGTGCATTCCAGGATCTAAAAATGAAGTTGTGCAGTGCACCAGTCTTGGCACTACCCAACTTTGAGAAGACATTTGAGATTGAGTGTGACGCATCCGAGATAGGCATTGGAGCGGTTCTTATGCAAGAAAAACGACCAATAGCTTACTTTAGTGAGAAGTTGAATGAAGCAGTTTTGAGGTACCCCACATATGACAAGGAGTTGTATGCGCTAGTGAGAGCCCTTGAGACTTGGCAGCATTATTTGTGGCCTCGAGAGTTTGTGATCCATACAGATTATGAATCATTGAAGCATCTGAAAGGCCAAGGTAAGCTGAACAAACGACACGCAAAATGGTTAGAATTTGTTGAGACATTTCCATATGTAATCCGCTACAAACAAGGTAAGGAAAATATTGTCGTCGATGCACTATCGCGAATGTATGCTTTACTTACTTCATTGAGTGCAAGAATGCTTGGGTTTGAATTTATTAAAGAACTTTATGCTAGTGATATTGACTTTAGTACTATTTATGCTGCATGTGAAAAGTTTGCTTTTAGTAAATTCTACCAACATTATGGGTTTCTGTTTAGGGAGAATAGATTATGCATTCCTGTTTGTAGTATGCGTGAGTTGTTAGTGAGGGAAGCACATGAATGAGGTTTAATGGGGCACTTTGGCATTGCCAAAACCTTAGGAGTATTGAGTGAACATTTTTATTGACCTAAAATGCGGAGAGATATTAGCGTTTGTGTGATAAATGCTTAACTTGTAAACATGCTAAATCTAAGGTTATGCCTCATGGGTTGTATACATCATTGCCTATACCTAGTGAGTCATGGTAGATGTATCGATGGACTTTATCTTGGGTTTACCTAGGACTAAGAAAGGTAGAGATTCCATCTTTGTAGTGGTTGATAGGTTCAGTAAGATGGCACATTTTATAGCATGTTATAAAACTGATGATGTCACTAACATTGCTGACTTGTTCTTTAGAGAAGTAGTACGACTCCATGGGATTCCACGGAGAATAGTTTCAGATCGTGATGTCAAATTCCTTAGTCACTTTTGGAAAGTTTTATGGGGTAAGTTGGGAACTAAACTTTTGTATTCTACTACTTGCCACCCCCAAACTGATGGCCAGACCGAGGTTGTTAATAGGACTTTGACTCAGTTATTACGTACTATTATTAATAAGAACTTAAAAACTTGGGAGGATTGTTTGCCTTTTGTTGAATTTGCATATAATCGTAGTATTCATTCCTCTACATCTTACTCACCATTTGAAATTTTTTATGGTTTTCATCCACTAACTCCATTAGATTTGTTACCTTTGCCTGTTGATGAACATGCAAGGCTAGATGGAAAAAGGAAAGTCGATTTGGTGAAGCATATACATGAGAAAGCAAGAGAGCAAATACAGTGAAAGAATGAGAAATATGTTTCTCATGCTAATTATGGAAGAAAACGTGTGGTATTTCAGCCTAGAGATTGGGTTTGGGTACACATGCGCAAGGAGAGATTTCCTGAACAACGTAAATCTAAGCTACAACCGAGAGGGGATGGTCCATTTCAAGTCTTGGAACGGATTAATGACAATGCATACAAGCTGGATTTACAAGGTAAGTATAATGTGTCTGCTACATTTAATGTTTCTAACTTAACTCCTTTTGATGCAGGTGCAGATTCGAGGTCGAATCATTTTCAAGAGGGAGAGGATGACATGAACCAGGCCGACAACAAAGCAAAAGACCCATTACAAGTACCAGAAGGGCCAATTACGAGGCAGAGGACCAAAAGACTCAGAGAAGCAATGACGGGATTAGTTCAAAGTTTTATGGTCGATTGCAACAAACAAATAGAGACGCATGTGGGCTTCAATAGAGAGGGCCCAAAGCCACTTCACTTGGCCCAAATCAGCTTCAAAGGCCTTTGAAGACTTGAAGACTTTGGTATTTTTGTAATTTAGCCTTAGGGGGCATTGTTGTCTTTATGCCTTTAGGGTTTCTCTTTGTAACACTATTTAAGCTTTCTTTCTTTTTCATTTTGAGGAGAATCACAAAATTTGTAAAACACAAAAGCTTAAAGCTTTAGCTATGGCCGAATTCTTTAAGTTTTGGCAAACTTAGTAGCGTCTCCATTGCTAGCAAAACACTACAAGGATTCATCTTAAAGGTTCTCAAGGGCAAGTTCTTTGTGGGTCTTCTTTGTGGCCTTGGAAGGGTTTTGTTTCTACAAAATGAAATTCGCGGTTCTTGGGATTCTGTCTGTTACTTGGGGTTTGCTTGGATTTCGAATCCAAGTGGGTTTCTTGTCAAAAGAAGCACACAAGAAACTAGGAATTAGGAAGCACAAGATAAAACATGACTTGATTTTTAATTTACCTTCAAGAACTTCTGTTAGTTTACAATGCAAAAGTGCCAGAGCATATAGTATGTCCTTTTTTTTTCACTTTTATATTCAAAAAATATATAATTGTATTTAAAGTTTATTTAGTTACATTCTATTTTATCATTTTTTTTAATTAAATAATGTTTGGAATATTACATATATAATCTCTTGCGTATTTTTCAAAATAAGATTATAATATATTACATTTCATTCCATTATAAACCATATCTCATAAATTTAGACCTAGCCAATGAACTGGAACCGAACCGTTTGGTTCACGGTTCCACTCTTGTGGAACTGTGGCCGAACCGGTTTATTCCGGCTCGATTACAGTTCTGTTCCGTTCAATTTTTTATTAATTTTAATTTTAATTAAAAAATAATGTGCAAATTAATTTTAAAAAATTAACCATGAGACATTACAAATAAATATAATAAAAAATTTATTAATTTGAATTTTCTTACATTAATTTAAAAACTTAAATTTAAAATAAATAAAGAGCTTGATAAAAACTTAAGTTGCCTACGTATCCTCTTAGGGTGAGAGGAATAAAAGTTTACGTAGTTCCATTATATTTTTTAGATATTTAATCACATTATAATTATTTACACATCATCATTATATGTTCATGTTGTTGATCATTTAACTCTCGTTTCGCTTTTGTAATTGTCGAATAAGTCTTCAAAATCATTGAGGACATCTTCTTGTTGCCTTATAGGGGTGGGCACTATCGGATTCGGATCGAATCGGATCGAATCTGAATCCGATTCGATTTGATAAGAGTGGATTTGTTTGGTTCAATCGAATTTTGAGTACTTATCGAATCAGATCAGAATTGATCCGATAACTATCGAATCAAATCAGATTTATTCGATTCGATTTGAAATCTTAACGAATCGGATAAATTCGATTTGATAGCAGATCTGAATCCAATAGAGCATTCGATTTGATAATGAATCCGGTAGTGGATTCGATTTGATAACGGATCTGATTCGATAAAATTGATTTGAATTTTAAGTTATCCGATCCGATCCGATAAAATTGATATGAATTTTAAGTTCCGATCTGATTCGATAAAATTGATATGAATTTATAAATTTTCAGATCAAATCGGATCCGTTATCGAATCGAATCTACTATCGGATTCATTATCAAATTGGATTATCTACCGGATTCGAATCTGTTATCAAATCAGATTCAGATTTGTAATCAAATCGGATAAAATCCGATTCGATCCGATAGTTATCAAATTTATCTGATCCGATCCGAAATTCAACGAACCAAACAAACACGATCCGATCGGATTCGAGAGACAGATCTGATCAGATCCGATTCGATGCCCAGGCCTATTGCCTTATATAAGCTCGAGTCCAATCATTGACACATGTTGTTGTTTCTAAGGTGCTTAAATGTAATGAAAATCATATTGCTTCCAAAATATTGCCTCATAAATTGAAGATTTGTTCAACCGCAACAGTGGTAACAGATGCTGTCAGCACTTCTTTAGTAATAATCGATAGAATATGAAAGATATTTTGATGTCGGTACCACCAGTTAGAAAACTCGAAATTTACTGTTAAATAATTATCTAATTCCGTGTCAAAATCAATTGTTAAAATTTTACATAATAAACCATATTCATCAAAAATTACTTTAATCATTTTATAAATATTATACCTCTACTAGATGAAGCGTACCTGACCATTTGAGTTTGTGTTGTATCAAGTCTGATTTCAGCGACATGGTGTTTATCCAAGTGTTTTTCATATTTTCGTAGCAGCCAGTAAATTTGTAATATACACCACAGAAGTTGCATATTGCTCTTGGACCATCATTTCAGTGTCGACTAAATGAAAATGAATTTTGAAAATATCAGAATATCGAGATTTAACTTCTCTTCTTCATGTAACGACACTTTGACCGTTCTCTTATGTTGGGACATTGATATTGTCAGATGAGGTTGCCACTTTTTTTTTTCTAGATATTGGAAAATTACAAAATGAAAATTAAGAGAATTGGAGAATATTTGAGAGAATTAAGAGAATTGAGAGAATGGTGGAAATGTTTGAGTGTAGAAAAAATGAAATATGTGGGGTATTGATAGATTTTTGGGTTAATTTTGTGATGCCTAAATTATTCATAAAACTAACTGTTTTATTAATGTTAATAATGATAATTTAAATATTTAACAAAAAACAAATAAATTAAAAATAAATAAATAAATTTACAAGGAGCTATTAGTAATGGCTCTCTGCCATAGGCCCAACGGCTACTAGCTGTTGGAATCAGTAGAACCTTACGATTTCAACGAACCGTAAGGTTCCAGTTTAATGGTTAGAACCGTAAAGTTCCAACGATTCCGGTTAAAATCATTGGAACCATCTGGTTCCTCCGGTTCGGCTGGGATGAAACCTTAGCCGAATCGAAAGAAACCGATTTTGATTCTGATTCCCGAATCAGAACAGAAACCTTTCAGTTCCTTCCGATTTGATTTCGATTCCAAACCAAAATCTTGATTGAGTCTACGTAAATTTACTCCCCATGTGAAGGAAAAACTTTCAATAATGGAAAGAGGTCTCAATTATATGAAAGGGGCAAATACATGATAAGCTAGTTCGAGAATGACTAATCACAAGGTAATCAAGTCTTGTACACGTGTAATTTTTTCCTCTATCTAGGCTTACCAGTTCCAGGTTAAAGAAGAGTTCATCTTAGTTAAAGCCCAATGATCAAAAATACCTCATTAAAAAGCCCATCATTCATTAGGCTTCGGAAGTCGGGTTAAAAAATGATAACCCTGAAAGGGAATTTTCCTCGTACATAAATGAGTCTACTTTTAAAAAATTCTTCATAATTTTAAAATTATAAGCAAATACTATGGATAAATGTTAAAATATTAAAGTTATAAAATTATAAATGTAAATTCATAATTTTAAGTCAGATCAGGTAAAGTCAATTGACCTCAATTCATAAAAAAAAAAAAAAAAGTATCTGTGAACTTGACCCTTCTCATATTGGTTGGATCGGGTCAATCATTTTTTTTAAAAACTCCCGCAAAGCAAATCGGGTTAAATTCAAAGATTATAGACCCATTTAACAACAGTAGCAAGCAACCATTTTTCTTTTTTTAAAAGGAAGGAGAAGAAGACAACTCCTCATTATTTTGGATTGCTTAATTTGCTTAAGCATGCCAGCACGACACTCCCAATTTTGAAATATAGATTATAGTTTTCTTTACAAACTACTGTAATAATTTAAATTTAATGTGCTATACTTTCTAACAATTTATCCCTACCATCATCAATTAATAAAAAGCTTAATTTTTTTTTTCTACCTAAATATTTTGACTATTTTTAACCCAAAAAAACACAAATACGACCCCTATTTTTTCCATTAGATTTACTTATTGACTGAAGTTAACATAACTCAGAAATATTCTTATTAAAACCCAGATAAAAAATTCACACATTAAGCATTTTTTTAAAATAATAATAATAATTATTATTGAGAAAAACTAAATCAATTGAGAAAATAAGGTATCGCTTAGATTTAAATCTTGAGCTATCCTTTATGGAAAAATATCTTAAACTAATTTTCGAAGGAGTTTTTGAATCCATAGATGAAAAATTTAGAGTGTAACACTTATTTTTGAAAGTGATTTTTAGATCAATAATTTTTATCTCAATATTACAAACTGTCATATTGTAATTGATGGTTAAGTGTTTTATCTATGATTAATAATGTTATATGTTATGGGTGTTTCAGGACCTATGTTATTTGACAAAAATTACGACAGGGGTAAAAAATGGTAATTCTCTCCTCGGTCGAAACCGTTAAAACCGACCCGACCACAACAGGTAAAGACCGACCACTTTGGTTCGGATGACCGATCACTATAAGGTCGGCAGAAACACTCTCAGCATAAAAGACTATCATGACCGACCTCATGAAGACGGACCAGACAGGCGAGATATGCTCAAAGATGGTGACACCCTATTCTTGCGGATAAGATAAACAAATCATCCTACTCTCACAAGGAAATGAAATCAGAATCCGAAAAGGAATAAGAAAAGAGAAGGCAATATTAGACTAGGAATCCTTGCAAGAGGAGAAGACAGAGTTCAGCTAGGATTTCTTATGCAAATAGGAGTCTGATTTCTGTACTATTATAAATAAGGGCAGAGTATGTGTAAAAGGCATCACAAAAAAAAGAGAGAGTGATCAGAATCATAAAGTTCTGACTTGTAAACACAAAAAAAAGGGTTGGGAGAGTATTTGAATAATAAAAAGTCTCATTCTGTTTTTGTCCGTGGACGTAGGTCGGATCCAAATCCACCGAACCATGTAAATCTCCTTGTCGATTGGTGTGTTTATCTGTTTTTCTTCGCTAAATTTGCCTTTGGTCCCCCATAACCAAACAAATTCACCGTTGAAGGAGGATTGTCTCGGGAGTAATATTCCATATTGCCCTGAGACCAAAATCCACCGTCAACAGTGGCGCCGTCTGTGGGGACAGATGTTGATGGTGTTTTCAGACCTATGTTATTTACAGAGTACGACAGGGGTAAAAAAGGGTAATTCTCTCCTCGGTCGAAACCGTTAAAACCGACCCGACCACAACAGGTAAAGACCGACCACTTTGGTTCGGATTACCGAGCACTATAAGGTCGGCAGAAACCACTCTCAGCATAAAAGACTATCATGACCGACCTCATGAAGACGGACCAGACAGGCGAGATATGCTCAAAGATGGTGACACCCTATTCTTGCGGATAAGATAAACAAATCATCCTACTCTCACAAGGAAATGAAATCAGAATCCGAAAAGGAATAAGAAAAGAGAAGGCAATATTAGACTAGAAATCCTTGCAAGAGGAGAAGACAGAGTTCAACTAGGATTTCTTATGCAAATAGGAGTCTGATTTCTGTACTATTATAAATAGGAGGGCAGGGTATGTGTAAAAGGCATCACAAAAAAAAGAGAGAGTGATCAGAATCTAAAGTTCTGACTTGTAAACACAAAAAAGGGCTGAGGAGAGTATTTGAATAATAAAAAGTATCATTCTGTTTTTGTCTGTGGACGTAGGTCGGATCCAAATCCACCGAACCACGTTAAATCTCATTGTCGATTGTGTTTGTTTTTGTTTGTGTTATCTGTTTTTCGCTAAATTTGCCTTGGCCCCATAACCAAACAAATTCACCGTTGAATGAGGATTGTCTCGGGAGTAATATTCTCATATTACCCTGAGACCAAAATCCACCGTCAACATTATATATCCTAATATGTGGATAAAGCAACAAGTTGTGTAATGTGTTCCTATTTAAAATTTTGAACAATTTGGAAAATGTACGAAATGATTTAATTCTTTTTCATACTGGATTTCTGAAGCAAACAAATTTAATTATCCCAAAGGATAGCTTATTGATTTAAGTCTTACAGTTGAAATAAGATGTCACAAAATTAATTTTTTTTATTAATCGTTTACTTTCAATAGTGACGTAATTGTAATATATTCATATTAATAAAAACTAGCTTTATCGCCCGCAAGTTTATTTTGATTTTACCTGATTGATTGTAGATTTAATCACATCAAGAAAATATCAGAAACAAGAATATTATACACTCACTAGATAAACAAATATTCTAAAAAGCTAAAAATAGGTGCACCTTAAAAACTTGATTATTTGCAGAGCTGTTAATGAGTGTTTTAGTGGCCTTACTCTGCCATTTTATAACAGTAGACTTACTTGGCCAAATATATAGTGAGGCTGATATATCCCTATGAAAAGTCTTGGATTTTCATATTTTCTCAACTTATCATAGAAGTCTCGCTAGATGGTCTATTGCTCGATCTACAACCGCCAAAACTTCAACTTTGAAAATACTTTCGTTATCATATCTTGCATCATCTACAACCTTAAGTAGCATGCATATCATATTGATATGGAAAAACCTTTAACCCAATATTTAGACCGGGAAGATAGCAAACAAAAAAAAAATTTTGAATGCATCATGCTAATAAAGACACTCGTAAAATATACTACGAGTAATGCATTGAACACGTTGTTATTATATACACGTACAATTATTTTTAAGATATTAAGCATATTAAATTTAGTTGAATGTATATATATTTTTAATGATAGTATTTGATTAAAATTAGTTCATGCACATGTTTTAATTATTTTTGAATCTTGAGCTTATTTATTTGAGTCTAAATTTAGTTCATGTGCTTGTATAATTATTTTAAAATCTTGAGCTTATTAAATTATATTCATATTTATTTTTTTTTAGATACAAGGATCATTAAATAAATTTTACTCGACCTTAGTTCAATGTATTTTTTTTGAATATAAATTATATTCATACTTATTTAGTTCAATGAATCTTTTTATATACGATGAGCATTAAATAAATTTCATATTTATTTTTAAATACAAAGAACATTAAATAAATTTTGCTCAATCAATTAGAGCTCAATATTTCCATTGAATTAAAAAGGGTACTCTATTTGGTTTTGTTTTACAATAGATATATATAGATAGATATATAGATAGATAGATATAGATAAATATATATACACCAACATTTTCCACAAATAAATGAAAAATTAATAAAAAAATAAGTCCTCAAAGTTTAAGTTGTTGATACTTGGAGGGGCGTAACTTGGTGGTGTAGGCTCAGGATCTCACCTTGAAGTCTTGGGTTCGAATCCATGTAGTGCGTTTCTTGTAAGAGTCTGGGATAGCCGGAGGTTTTATCTGCCCCGTTTAAGCCCGAAATGAGTGGTTTGGCGGTGAGATTTCTAACGATTTCAAAAGTAGGTGCGACCATATTAGCACTAATGCACCAGATCTCATCAAAATTTCATTGTTAAGCGTGCATGGGAGAGAGCAGTACTAAGATAGGTGACCTCATTGGGAAGTCCTCGTGTTGCACCATACTTAAGTCCCCAATTGGCGCGACTTAGTGGTGTAAGGCTCATCATCTCCTTGTTAGGATATGCCCTATACCCAACTCGTGGATGGGCTATATGTACATGTATTTGTAATATTTTCATTAATTAATAAAATGTCAATCTTTATTATACGTGTCTTACATAACTTATATGAATCATCAACATTGTAATAAAGCTTTTGGAGTAATAAGACGATGGCTTCCACGCCTTATGAGAATCATTACTCTTAAATGTTCCTAATCATAGTTTTGTGAATAATCTGGGCGTTCACAAAGTGGATAGACTAGCATGATGATATGATCCGCCCTTAAGTGGGGTAGCCGATCTCATAGGCTACTAGCAGAGATCCGTCCGCTTGGTGTATCACATGGATGCATGAGTTGCTCGTGTCCATCGAACTGACCGCCGAAAGTTTTCATATGGAGTGTTTATCCCATGTGTCCGTGAGAACTTTCATGTATCGATTATATGACTAGTCCTTGACTTGAGGTCTTTACAATCTTATGTGTGGATCAAATAACTTTGACATTCTTCCTTCCCGGTTCAAAAGATCCGGTCATAAGGGTATGATTGAGTCATTTGTTGAAACACATGAAGTTTGTAAAGATACAACAGAGAATCGTCACTCTCTCGGATAATATTTTCTTATAAGAGTAGTATTCCAGTTCGCGGGTTGATATGTGTGATCAGTGCTTGAGACTGTGGCCACATCGGAAGAATCATGTGAGATTCTTAGGTTAGCACGATTCATGACACTATCAACATCATACCTTTGACCATATGGGTAGACACTTTCCGTACCCTAAGTCAATAGGTGGGGATACAGTGAGGCGAGAGACGTATCATATGTAAATCGCTTACATAATGGGTATATATATCTTTCCTTCTCATTTGGGGGCCTTGGTATGTTGCTAGATGTCAACCTTGGTCATTGAAATCTAATGACCATCTGATCGGAGGAAAATTTATGTTTGATTAAATTATCATGATTCATTTCATGTCCAACTTGAGGGGAACTCGAAAGGTCACACACAACAAAGTCGAAATCAATGGTTAACAGTGCACAATACAAATATAACAGCATATATGATTGTTTTAGGAATTGTTCATAAATGGTTCAATGTGTTTAATTATTGAACATATCATTTATGAGGTTTATAGTGGCTTAGGGATTGGTGAATGACGATGGGGACACTTTGGGAATTAGAATTAAAAAAAATACTATTCACGTGAATAGTAATGTTTTTTTTTGTTATTTGTTTTGAATTCCAATTCGGCCTAAACTCTTATTAGGGTTTTATAATCTCATTAAACCACTAAATTAAGATCAAATAGCTAAGATTAAATTAGCTTTTATCCCACATCAGATTCTTAATTAATTTTGTTGTCTTTGGAGCACTATATAAACCCAAAGAATTCTTCATAAATTTTTACACCAAACCTTTCATATCTTGAGTTTATATAAGTGAGCAACTCTAAAGTGTAAGAGTAAGCCACTGATTTTGAGGATCCTTAAGTCTAATTTACTAGAGGAACCTCGAGTTAAAAGTTTTGAGGTATTTGCCTAGGCTAGCACTAAGGGCAAAATACCTGTGCACTCAAGGCGTAGTCTTTCCGTTGAGTTTTGGCTTTGGTGTGTGCATCTTTGGAGGCCACACACTTGGATGGCTCTTTGGAACGTGGAAGAGCTTGCTGAGTTCGAAAAAATCTTGTAGATTGGAGGGAGGACTGGAGGAGTCTACGGTTCAAGTAAGTCTTTTTCTTTCTTTATTTTATTTAGAGTTCTTATGATAGTTAGCATGTTTAGGTTTATGTTTTTGCATGTTTTATGAGTTTTATGCTTAGAAATATATAGTAACATTCCTAGGCTTGTAGAATAATCAAAACAAATGGGTCTTGGGCAAAGGGAAAGCGACATAATAATTTTTATTTTCCATGTGCACTCGCGGCCGTTTCCCAATAGTGGTATCAGCGCATCATTTTTGTTTTGATTAGTTCTCACTCGTTTGAGCTCGAAATTTGGTGTTTAAAAGCTCGTTGGAAAGCTAACACCCTGAACGTAATTTTAGGCACAAGTTTTGCATGATTTGGTTAAGATTTGAATTGTGAAATTGCATTTAAAGTTCACGCGTCTGCAAAAAAACGTGAATAGTAAATTCATTTGAATAAAATAAAATACAATATCATAATTAAATATTAATCAAAGTTATTTAATGCCTAAAATAATTCCAACATATTAAAACTCATATGCTTGATGATTCTATGTATGATTAGAATTGGCATGATTATTTTAGGGTGCAAGCATCTAGAGAGTTTATAAGAAATATAAAGTGTATTGCTTATCCCTTAGCTAATTAATTATTCTGTGATGAACTTAGAGATTTATTACATTTAAGGCTAATAAATATAAATCACTTGTTTATAATAAAAGACATTATAAAAGATACAAGTGGTTGGGACCAAGGGGTTAATAAAACTTTCCAAACTAAAGTTAATTTAACCAAAGGTATTACTAGAGTTAGATATTGATTTGGTGTCTTCCTTCACTCATTACCTTTTTATAGCCAAAATGAAAAGATGTGAAGACATCTTGATAATCATTTACTCAAAGCTTACCTTAAAGCATATTTAAAGTGTTGGACTAATTTGGAGGATTTATTGTTTATTCCTGTCACCAAAGCAATAAGAGCCTAAGAGGTAGGGGTATTTAAGAGAGTTCGCTCCACCCTCCCTCTGGGGAATTTTCAATGGAGGAATCCATTTGAAAAATATTCACTTAAACTTGCTAAAATCCTCAATAATAATTTAAGTCTAAAATTTACCTCTCATTGTAAAGTATAGACCCAAAGGGCTTAAACCGTATTGGCAGGACTAGGCTTTACCAGACTGACCAATACCAATTTGTTCCTAAATCGTACAATTGACAATGGTTTGACTTTTCTGAGTCATAAGACGCAGTGACCCTTAGGCGTGGTCTCATAACTTAGTGGCAAAGATTGAGTGTCCACAAGGACTAGCATAAGCTATGGCATGTTTGATTGCCCCACTCAATGATCAAGGAATTGTGATTTATATCATACATTGGTTGGGAACCTACCTAATTATCGAATTTTATAACTATCGGCCCTAGTCGGAGTTATGAAATGGTGATAATGGGATCTTGCCCCACAAGAAATCCATCATATTGGGTTGATGCGATTTGCTTAAAATTTTAAAATAATTGAATGGGAGCAACTTCATAATATTAAAAGCCCATGTTATTATGAAACAATAATGAAAACATATTCCTAATTTTAACATTTTTTTCTTAACATATGGGTTAAAATATTTCACAAACATTGAAATGGCAAACAAAGTATCACTTTGTTCCATCCTTGATGAGCATAAGCTCAAAGGGAACAACTACAATGACTGGTTTAGAAACCTTAAAATTGTCTTACGACAAGAAAAGATTTTCTATGTTTTTGAAAGACCATTTCCCCCTGAACCCGCAGAAGATGCTAACCAAAATACATTTGATGCTTGGAAGAAACACATCGATGATGATGAGCAAGCAGTTCGCATAATGCTTGGCTCTATGTCGGACGAACTTCAGAAAGCTCACGAAGATATGGATGCTCAAACCATCATCTTTCACTTGAAGGAGTTGTATGCAACTTCCGTTCATACCGTGAATTTCCAAGTGTCATGTGACTTATTCCAAACAAGGTATAAGGAAGATTGTTAGTGGACATGTGCTTAAGATGATTGGCCACATTGAAAAATTGGCCAACCTCGGGTTCATCATGGATCATGTGATAGGTCACGATCTAATTCTTCAGTCATTACCAAAAGATTCTCTAACTTTATTATGCAGTTTCATCTGTCTGATAAGAAGCTACTTTAGCAGAATTGCACAATCTGATAAAGCAAGCAGAGAAGGACTTGAAACCGGAGCTTAAAACCTCCGTCTGCTTACGGGTACGGACCTGAAGCCACGAGGCCCAAAGAAAAATAAGGGCAAAGCCAAGACTCCAGATCACCTAAAACTCAATGGTAAGGTGGAGAAGAAAAATGGAAAGAGGAAATGTTTCTTTTGTGGAAAGAATGATCACTGGAAGAAAGACTGCAGATCCTTGAAAGACAAGGAAACTAGGGAAGCCCAGGAGGCCAAGAAGCCCAATGCTTCATATATGTTGTATATGATTGAACTATATTATCAAAACTCCGAATCTTCTACTTGGGTGTTTGACACCGGTTATGGGACTCACTTGTGTAACAATGTGCAGGGCCTGAGAAACAGTAGGAGACTCCGTCATGGGGAGGTTGACTTACGCATGGGTAATGGAGCAAAACCGACTGCATTATGCGTGGGGACTTATTCATTAGTTTTTCCGAATGGTTTAGTTTTAGATTTAGAAGACTGTGTTTATGTACCTTCTCTAGTAAAGAACATCATTTCAATTTCTTCTTTATGTAATAAAGGCTTTTCATGCCTAATAAGTTGTAATGAATGTTCTATTTATTTCAATGAAATAAAATATGGAGATGGTATTTTGAATAATGGTATCTATGTCTTACAAACTAACAAAGAATGTCCAACCTCTAATATATACAACGTTAACTCGAATAATCTCAATGAATCACTTCTATGGCACAGTCGCTTAGGTCATATCAATGAAACAAGATTAACTAAGCTACATAAGGATGAATATTTCAAACCCTTCAAATATAAACCTTATGGAACTTGTGAGTCTTATTTACTTGGTAAAATGACCAAATTACCATTCAAAGGTAAATGACAGCGTGCAGCGGAGACATTAGAACTCATACACTCTATGTATGCGGACCAATGTCATAGACATTTGTTATTCCAAAAAACAAATACCATTTACAAAAATTCAAAATTCAAAATTTTGGTTCAAATCATAAAGTCTTTCAATCAACTCACATCACTCAAAGTGACAAGTTGTCAATCACCAAAAAGTGACATGACATCCATCACTTGAGTGACTAATGATGTGACGCATGATGTGACTTGTGGGCCCCAATTGATTCTAAATGCAAGTGGGCCCGCAAACACTCCCGGGCTCGGGTTCGCTAATTCCGAATTAATGAATTTTCCGTTGCGACGTAATTAAATCAAATTTTATTAAATAATTATGTCTAGCAAAATTACTATTCACATCGCTAACGAATTAATTCTAAATTAACTCGTTTGCCTGAATTAAAATCTAATTTTAATTCCGCGTCGAAATCTAATTTCGTATAATATATCGAATATATTATTTTATCGATTAATTCCAAATTAACCGTTCTCTCTCTTTAAATAATATTTTATCCCAGATAAAATATCTCCGTAATTAATCATAGATTAATTTTCTCTCTCTAATAATTAATCCCAGATTAATAATGTGCGAGTCATACGTCATCAGTGAATCTTCGGGAAGCGACCCATGAGATCCCCGGATATGTTGGCAGTAAATCTGGTCGTCGGACTATCCGAACACGTACGTACCTAGTACTACGTTTTTACTGATTTACAAGACATGGTTGGCTTCTAGCAAAGCACCGTGCCTACCCAATTCTCTAGAAATATTCTTAAAGGAATATGTAATCTATATCAGGCGTAATATACGTAGTATTGCGTATTGCGATCCAGTATCAGATGTCTCGTGCTAGGCCTGAGGCTGAAATTGTGTCTGCCCCGTACGAAGCACATGTCGGATCTCTGGTAACTAGTCTCTATAATCGGATAATTATGACCTAGTCATATTATCCCGATGACTGCAATACTAAAGAGTACTAGTTCCGTATCCTACGTGACCATCATCTCCATATGACTGAAGTGATACTTCCATCTTGACATCACACCCAATACACTACGATTCTCAATATACCCAGATGAGGCGTACACAGAACCTGTTAAAGCCCTGGACGACCAAAACCAAAGTATATTGATTGTCGCAAGTATTAGCGGTTCAAGTCTCAGGTTAAGACCAAATACACATACCCTGATTCGGACTTCCATAGACACATAGTCATACTACCAATGGAATTCCGAGGGGTCTATCCAGAGTGAAGGTGTTTCCGTACCATCGGTAAACACAACCTCCTATTACACTTGCATGAGTATCCAATACCCAAATATATGAGAACTATGCCGTTATGCTCCCATAACATGCACAAGTGCAATACTAGTCTATTCTGCATTATCGATGTCCAATCTCGATAATACTATGACTAGGGATGTTTTAATGATTAAACCTTCATGGATTGATACTGTCTCATATCTTATCAATCCGGAACTAATCATATGGACTTTTATCATTTATGTATCTCGGTAATCTAATTACAAATGATAAAAGAGTAATTTCCTTTGTCACATAGTTAATTTGTACAACAACACCATATTCTGTACAAATAGTGATGCTATGGATCATAATTGTCCAACAAACAGTTGGCGCCGTCTGTGGGGAAAGAATAAAAAACAGTTTGCTTAGTAAGACAACGGGAACCATAGATCGTCGGAGAGTTCAACAACAGAGTGGATGGAGAAAATGGAAGATTTAGAGGAAAGAGAAATAAAGCGTATAGAAGCTGGTCAGAATGGAAAGAAGAAGAAGATCGCATGAAGAAAGAAGGTTGACGATAACGGCAAAAATGGTGGAAGGAACACCCAAGGAGTTAGAGCGACAATAAGTCTCCTTATGGAGCTGTAGAATGGAATGTAAAAAAGGTGACCAGAAATCACCGATTAGGACTGAGCTGTAGAATGAAATGTAACGCTTGGGGGAAGCAAACTTTGCATGCTACCTCTGGCGTACGAACAGGCTCATCCTAAAGAAGTTGTGGCAGTGGTTCGACCTGCCAGATCAGCGGTTTCTCAGCCATGATGTTCCTCTTCAAGTGGCAAGCGAACCACTATGTCGGGGGTACTCGGTCAGTTTCGATGAGTGCCTCCTGCATATTATGCGGTGGTCACCCCGAATGAGGGGAAAGGAGAAAAATTTCACGGCGGCCACCAAAGACCATGGGAAGGGTTCTTGACCGAGCTCCGGAATTATCCAGAGATGTTTATGGAGCGCTCGGCACAAAGGGACCCTGTGAGCATGGTCAGGGATTTCAGAATCAAGTTCAGACCAGAAGAACGCAATTAGACTGCAAGACAAGAACACAAATATTATTATAAAAGCCTCTCTTGAAATGACCCGCAAAGAGTTGTAAGAAGGGCATTAGGTCCCTTGAATATGATAAGACTTTCTCTTTTGAATTAAAAACTTGTCAACTTTACTTGTTTATTAATTGAATGAGAAAGCTATGTTCAATATTCCTGGGATGTGCTCGATGCGAAGGGGTGCTCGGTAGCTGGGAAGGAAACCAAGCCCGTGGCACGCCAATTCCAGGTGTCATTATCAAACCCCCGGGGTGGAAGTGTTCCGACCTAGCTCCTTTCACCTTTGAGCATCTAGAACACATCAAGGGATAAAGTACATGTGGGAGAAACGCGAACCCCTCGTGGCACGCCAATCCCGGGTGTCATTATCAAACCCCCGAGGTCGAAGCGTTACTAATTCATGACTCGCATTTTTGAGGAATAGCTCGAGTAAACCAGAACTATGAAGGTTTCTTCCCCTGTGAGTCGACTGGTGAATCCCGTTGAGAATCACCAGGCACATGGCATAGGGATGGCCGAACGGCCTCCATGACCCTTGTGGCCTCGGGTAAACCGGACCCAAAAAAGTTTTTTTTCCATGCGAGTTGGCTGGTGAGTCCCGTTGAGAAACACTAGGTGCACAGTACGGGGAAGACCCTAGTGCCTTTGTGACTCTTGCAACCTTTAAGGATGGCGAACACGGGGAGGTTTCTTCCTTGTGAGTTATCTGCCTAACCGCCTCAGATAAGGAGAAGCATAGAATGGAGAGGTTTCTGCCCCCATAGCATTTGCAGACTATAGACCCGCCCAGCATGGGGAGGTTTCTGCCCCCATGGCTAGCCGGGACGCTGAATTATAAGGTTCAAAATTGTTGTTTTGGGAGGCACCAGGTAGGAAGCTGCCTCGGGGCCCCCGAGTTGTTATATTTTCGAGTCTGTGTGGAGTATGTGCTAAGTCACCTCCGATGTACTAACCTTGTCCAGTTTCCATTTTTAGTTTTTGCTGATGTCCGGCAAATGGACGTCTGCGCTGGGATCCGCGGAGCCTCAGAGGTTGAAGTTTTTTCCCTCGCGATTAAGTCTCATTTGTTCCACCAGCTCGGGGATGGATTCGTTCCGTCGAGACGATTTGTTCCACCAGCTCGGGGCTGGATTCGTTCCGTCGAGACGATTTGTTCCACCAGCTCCGTGTTGGATTCGTTTCGCCGAGGCTATTTATTCCACCAACTCGGGGATGGATTCGTTCCGCCGAGGCTATTTGTTCCACCGGCTTGGGGGCTGGATTCGTTCCGCCGAGGCTATTTGTTCCACCAGCTCAAGGCTGGATTCGTTCCGCCGAGGCTATTTGTTCCACCAGCTCGGGGATGGATTCATTCCGTCGAGGCTAAATATTCCACTACCTCGGGGTCGGGTTACGTCCCACCGAGAGGCTTATCATCGGCATGAGGTCGGATCATTTCCCCCATGGCCGGATTCCTATTTGTCCGGGGAGGTAACATTCCCTCGGAGCCAAGTGTTCCACTACCTCGGGGTTGGGTTACATCCCACCGAGAGGCTTATCATCGGCATGAGGTCAGATCATTTCCCCATGGAGGATTCCTATTGGTCTGGGGAGGTAACATTTCCTCGGAGCCAAGTGTTCAACTACATCGGGATCGGGTTACGTCCCACCGAGAGGCTTATCATCGGCATGAGGTCAGATCATTTCCCCCATGGCCGGATTCTTATTGGTCCGGGGAGGTAACATTCCCTCGAAGCCAGTGTATTGTTAGCTCGGGGTCGGGTTACATCTCACCGAGTGGATTATCATCAGCATGGGGTCGGAGCATCTCCCTCATGGCCGGCTCAAAATTGGTCCGGGGAGGTAACATTCCACGGGGTCGGGTTACGTCCCACCGAGTGGATTATCATTGGCTCAGGAATGGAGCAGTCCCCTCATGGCCGGATTCAAATTGATCGGGATCGAAACTTCCACTCACAATCAGAGTATGAAGAAAGAGTTAGCAAGTTAAAAATGGAAATCATGCTAAGTATGGAAGACAAGAAGTAAAACATTCAGTGATATGCACGGAAAGGGAAAGTGTAAATGTTATTACAAAATAAACATTGTTTTTTACACAGGGCCCCCTTAGGGTCACCCTCATTCATCAGCCCGCACATTGGCAACTGGTTCATCTCGGTTGGACTCAAGAGGCAAGACTTCTGGCACATGCTCGGCAGGAGGAATCTCAGCTTCAGTTTGGACGGTAGGAGGGGCTTCGACCTCTGCTGCAGGCACTTCGGGGGCGGGGGCATGAGCCTCAGGCTGTAACTCCTCATGAATTGGGGACATGTGTTGGACAATTATGACCCATAGCGTCACTATTTGTACAGATCATGGTGTTGTTATACAAATTAACTATGTGACAAAGGAGATTGCACTCTTATCATTTGTGATTAGATCACCAAGATATATAAATGATAGGAGGTCCCTGTGATTTGTTCCTGGATTGAGAATGATATGAGACAGTATCAGTCCACGAAGGATAAATCATTAAATATCCCTAGTCAGAGTATTATCGAGATTGGACATCGATAAATACGTAAAAGACTAGTATTATACTTGTGCGTGTTGTGAGGGCACAAACGACATAGTTCTCATATATTTGGGTATATGATACTCATGCAAGTGTAATAGGAGGTTGTGTTTTACCGATGGTACGAGAAACAGCTTCGCTCTGGATAGACCCCTTCGGAATTCCATTGATAGTATGACTATGTGTCTATGGAAATCCGAAATCATGGTAGGTGTATTTGGTCTTAACCTGAGACTTGCACCGCTAATACTTGCGACAATCAATATACTTTGGTTTTGGTCGTCCAGGGCTTTAACCGGTTTCTATGTACGCCTCTTCTGGGTATAACGAGAATCGTAATGTGTTGGGTGTGATGTCAAGATGGAAGTGTCACTCCAATCATATGGAGATGATGATCGCGTAGTGATACATAACTGGTTCTCTAAAAAGGTTGCAACCGTCGGGATAATATGACTTGGTCACGATTATCCAATATTAAAGAGACTAGTTTCTCGTAATCCGATATTTGCTTCGTACGGGGCAGACACTGTACCAGCCCCAAGCCTTGCATGTGATCATCCGATACTAGATCAAAATACGCAATACTATGTATACTACGTCTGATATAGATCCTTTATTCCTGTAAGGATATTTCTGGAGAATTGGGTAGGCATTACGCTTTGCTAGAAGCCAACCTTGCTTGTAAATCGGTATAAACGTAGTACTAGGTACTTACATGTTCGGATAGTCCGACGACCGAATTTACTACCAACATATCCGGGGATCTCATGGGTTGCTTCCAAAGATTCACCGATGACGTATGACTCACACTTTTAATTAATCTGGGATTAATTAGATGAGAGAGAAAATTAATCTGGGATTAATAGCAGAGATATTTTATCTGGGATAAAATATCAATTAAAGAGAGATAACGATTAATTTGGAATTAATCGATTAATTAATATATTCGATATATTAAACGAAATTGGATTTCGACGCGGAATTAAAATTAGATTTTAATTCGGGCGAAAGAATTAATTTAGAATTAATTGACGTGAATAGTAATTATGCTAGGCATGATTATTTAATTAAATTAGATTTAATTACGTCGCAACGGAAAATTTGTTAATTTGGAATTAGCGAACCCGAGCCCGGGATTGTTTGCGAGCGCATTCGCATTTCGAATTCGAGTGCGGCACGCAAGTCAAATCAAGCGTCAAATTGCTAGTCGCATCAAGCGTCACATCAAACGTCAAATCATTTGTCACTTTGAGTGATGTGACTTGACAACTTGATTGAATGATGTGAATAGTGATGGATTGGTTGTTGGCATTAATGTTTGACTTTTTGAAAGCAAATAAATTGCTAAATTATTTGGAAATTGAATAAGGGTATTAGATACACTTTTTCCCAAATCCATCACAACTCTCTCCTCTCCTCTCTTCTCTCATTTTCGCCCAAGGGGCTGCTGCATTTTCTTTCTTCTGGTTCTGTCACTGCCGAGAGCCAAGGATGAAAAATGGGAAGCAAAAGTTGCGATTTTGTGGCAAAATCGGGAGTGCTAGCACACTACGAAGTCATGCGAAGGTGATAGGGAAGTCCACCCATGAGCCGGGAATCGTTTGACGAAGCTTGGAGCTTGTTCAAGGAGCAACAATGGCCGAATTTGGAGGAGCCACTGCAGCTCACTGCCGTGCAGTCCATGGAGGCAGAAAGTTGATTTGGTTGCCTCGCGCGTCGCTCAATCGATCGATGTGAGTATTCCGTAACTCCTCGTTGTATTTGCACATGTTTCATGCTTGTTTAATGATCTTGGGACCTTAGCAAATACCAACAATGGTATCAAGAGCAAGGTTAAGCATGAAAATATTTTAGGGCTAAAATTTGGGTAATTTTGTAAAAATGTGTTTGAGCATGATTTATGAAATTGGATGAATGAATATGTTTAAATGTGTTTTAATTGAGGATTGATTGGATCAATTTGTTGAAATTGTGTTTGGAACAAATTTCCCCAATTTTCTGGTGTTGGCTGAATGTTATGCCATATTTTGATCTTGGTGTTTTTTTTATTTTTGATCATTGGATGACTTGAATCAATTGGAAATGTGGATTTAATGTTAATTTGGATATAATTGGATTGAATTCGGAATTGATATGAAAATCCCTATATTGCCGAGACTTTGAGCATGCATATTGGGTTTGATTTTTATTAAATAATGTTGGACATGATTTAATATTGATAAGCATGATTAATTAGGCTAATTTGATGTTTTGGAAATATTGATTTGGGTGATTAATTGTGTTATGCACTTTAGGATTAATTAGATTATGAAATTGGACTTTTATGATTTAATTAATTGGGCCTTAAATTGAATTGGGCTTGTTATGTTGTTATTGGGCTTGGTTGTACCAAGTTAGGTTTATGCCAAATGGATTGGATCCAATTGGGCCCAAAACCGCATCCATAAAGCCCAAATGCGACTAATAGACCTTTAAAGTTTAATTGGGCCTAAGGGCCTAAATTGATTTCTGGCTTATGGGTAACTCCCGGATTGGACTTTGGTTATTGGGTTTGACCCGAGTTGACCAAAAGTCCACGCCTTAAGAAATTAATTAAAAGCCCATTGGACTTTAATTAAATTGACGTTGGATGTTAATCGGGCTTTGAGACCCGTAACAATTAAATTTGGAATTTAAGTCGTAAAGGTTCGTAAATAAAGTGTGATATTTAATTTGGAATTAAATAGTGAATTAGTATTAAATACAAATTGAATTGGATTTAATTGTGTAGTTTAATTTAATTCGAGAATTCGTACTTTGAGTACTTATTCGCAAAACGAGTTTGACTCGCGCAAAATCAAATCGTTGTTTGAACATTGGATGATCACTAATTATCAGATTAATTAATTTGATTAGATTGATTGATAACATGCTTGTGTGAATACGTGGTTGCGATGCATGAATAATGTATATCAGATGGATATTAGATGGGTGTGGCAATTTAGAAATTGTTGTAATAAATTTGATTTATTAAATTGGATTGCGTGTCCAGCCTTATTACCTCCTTATTCTTTGTATTCTTTTCTCACCTATTCCTCTCAATGTAAATGAGGTTTCTTTAGAAGTGTAGTGTAACGGGTAGAAGCAAATACATGTGCTAGCGGGAGAGAGAGAAAGGAGAGATTTGATCTAGGATCAATGTGTAAAGTATCTATCCGCATATCATTATTATTTTATTTATACGCGCTTTATTATGTATTTAGAATGCATGTTTAATGGTGTATGATGATGAGACCTTAACAAAGATAATAAATTGGTTGCCAATTTGCACGCGAAAAACCCTCGCAAAATATTAAGCGTTTTTCATTCCATTAAGTGATTCTTACTCAAGATCCAAGACTGGCATTGGCTTGTTCGCCAAAGTCAAGGCATTTTTCCGTCGAGGATGTGTTTGAATTACGGAGGTTTTATTCCATATTGGTGTTTTGTCCAAGTTGTGGTTTGTTGGCCAAAGTCAAGACCACTTCTTGTCCATCGACATTGATTACGAAGCTTTCCATGGTCAATGGGTCACGCTTAACTGGGATCACTAAGTTTGTTGTGCCAAAGCCAAGGCTTAGTTGATTCAGAGGAAAAAGGTTAGGTAATATATTGGATATATTGGCATATATAAGATATATGTTTCGGACTTGGATGTCCCCCTACTGGATCTAGGAATTGGATTGGATCCAATGATCTTAGAGATCTACCTAGTTAATTATCATACAATTTGTTGGCCAAAGTCAAGATTGTGTGATATTTAACGGGATCCTAGCCCACTAGGAAACACGGTTTCCCGAGTACTCGACAGAGGGTTAGAGGCTCGCCGAAAAATAGTGGGAGGCAAGAATTGAATTTTCAATACTCTTTTAATTACTTGCCATACGCGCTCAAAACAAATATCATTCGCGAAATAAATTAAATGTTAGTTGGACTAATATTTAATCGTTGTTTTAATTAACAGTTGGACTGTATTCAAACTATTCATTTATAGTTGATTTTATAATTGGATTATAGTAATCAATATAATTGATTTAATCTATTAAATTATAATTGATTAAATAGTTGGACTATAATAATCATTATAATAAATAGTACCTGAATCGTTGATTAAATAGTTGGACTATTAGAATCAAGATAAAATTGAAAGATTGACATTTAAAACATAATCCTAGGGAAAATGTATTTAAATGGTTTAATTTTCAAATTGGGAATAAATTTCAGGATGGTCCTGGAAACTAATAAGTTACTTTATTTGATAAAATAACATATTAGGCCTAAGCCCGGAGTTAAGCAAACAGTAGAGCATGATCTTTGGAAGATTCATGTGATGATCACTTTAGTGCTTAATCCATTAAGCTTGTCGCAATAGACTCCTTAATTTCTGAATCAGAACTAAGGATTAGATCTTTAAAGTATGATAAAGAAATTGAAGGATCTTCATAGATCTTTATAGATCTTAGAAGTACTAAATTGCAATTAATAACTATTGGAGAGTTAATGACTATTCTCAAGGAGACAAAGTCAAAATTTACAATAAGGCAAGTAGCGCAAGGCGCACCTTATTTCGATATTCTAAGAAGGCCAAGGCTTGGCCAAAGGCTTCTGGAGTGTGAAAAGGGCAAAGACAAAATCATTATAATCTTCTAGGAAGATAAATGACATATCCCAAAATGTCTGCTTAAATATGGCAAACGGGATCGCGGAAGCGTGACTGCCGTTTGGACAAAGCAGACATGAAGGAATTGAAGACGAACAAGGCTCCGACTTCAAATGTGTGTTTGTCATAAATATATTCACTACTAGTATTAAAATTAGATTTTAGATTCTTTGTGTGATATAAATATATATTGATGTTCAGAATCTGCTATGAGTAGGATACTGACCTCAATTGAGATTTAATCTGCGGATTGGAAACGGGATGAAAATCGCTGTTTTAACCGTAGATACCTAAATTTAGGAACTATCTTCGGGTGTGTACCTAAATTTGGAAACTGTTATAATGTAACTAGTTTGACTAGATACATTATCTCTATATCAGTGTTTGACCCGCTGCGGGTGAACCTTTATATTCTAGAACACTAAAGTGTTTCATTATATAAAGATGATATTGAGATAAACACATTAGATATAAATAACAGAATTTATATTTTGAATATAAATAAATCTCGAATGTATTACATGACAAACAAATAGCTCAAACTGATTTGATCAGATGAAACTTAATTGTGGCATTATTGTCTGAGACACAATTAAACAAGACTTGTATATCCACACTTTCGAAGAGTGGGTACTAGGACTGATTTGATTCCATTCAAATAAAGTCTACGAATCTAGTTAATTGGGTAAAGTGCCTAAAACACTATTTACTTGGTAAAAGTGGAAAGGCCAATGATCTGTTAGCCCTAGTTCATAGTGAAGCAAGTGGGCCCATTTCTAGCTAGGCTAGAGGTGGATATGAATATTTCGTGGCCTTTACGGATGTGGCATAGCGTTATGATTATCTGTTTCTATTGAAACACAAATCAGAAACTTTTAAAGTTTCGACACGAAATAGACAAACAGATCGGCTATAGTATTAAACCGTCACGGTAAGACCGTAATGGAAAATACTTAAGCAATAAGTTTCTAGTATACTTGAAAGAGTATAGTATTCTTTCAATGAGGACTCCTCTCGGAACACGTCAATTTGACGGTGTGTCCGAACCGAGTAACCGAATTTTGTTGGACATGATAAGGTTAATCATGAGTCGCTCTGAGCTACCATTTCCTTCAACGGATACGCTTTAAACAGTGCAAAACTTATTTTGAATAAGGTTCCATAAAAATCTGTTAGACAGATTTCATATTAGATATGAACGGGAAAGAAACCGGGTTTCTCAATCCTGATATTTGGGTATGCTAGACATATGTTTGGATGATACCAAACTAAAACCCAAATTGGATAAGTGCCAATTGTAGGTATCCTAGGGATACCAAAGTATTGTACTTATACAACTCACTTGAGAACAATGTAATTGTTGCTCACCATGCGGTTTTCCTAAGAGGAATACCTATATGCAGTGGTAAGTGGGAGGATAGTAAAACTCGATGAAAAATCGGAGTAATACTGTTCCAGGCGCCGAATCCTAATGGAACACAAAGTTCATCAAGGATGAAACTATACCATTAATCTTCGAATACACAAGAACCAAGTATGTCGGAGAGAGTCAGAAAACAACCTGGGGTATGGGTTTCTGATCTCACCTCGTAAAGATGTCAATCTTTTGAGGTATACCAACTGACTACGTATGAGGAAGTGATGCAAGGTATCGACTCTCAATTATGGCAAAGTTCCATGACATCCGAAATGGATTCCATGTATATCAACAAGTTTGGATACTGGTTGATGTACCGCAAGGCATTGTGCCTATTGGTACTATATTAGTCTTCAAGGAAGACATACATGGAAGGCAACATACCAACGTACTAAGCTAGGCTTGTAGCGGAAATGTATCGTTATCAACATTGTGTTGATTACGATTCAACCTTTTACCTGTTGCCACGGTAAATCCATTTGGATAATGCTTGCTAAAGCTGGATGTTTCATTAGTGAAATATGTCAGCTGAACGGAAAAATCGCTTTCCTGAAAAGGAACCTTTTGGAGGATGTTTACAACATACTGTCAGTTTTGTAGTACCATAACAAGCAAACAAGGTTGCAGGTTATTCGATCCATGTTTGGATTGAAGCAAGCATAGGTTCTTAGAATTATCATTTTGATGTAATCATAATAGTTTATGATTTAATTCAAAACGAAAATGATTCTTGTGTATATAAGAGGTTAGTGGGAGCGCACTGACTGTGGCTGTCCTATAAAATAATGATAATACGTCATTTCTTGGAAATGATATTCCCATAATAACAATCGGTGAAAGCTTGGCTTTCGAGAAAATTCTCTATAGAATTCTTGTGAGAAACAACTTTTATTCTAGGAATAAAGATATATTGGGATAGATCTAAAAGTTGTTGAAACTCTCTGAGAACTCGTACATAGAAAAATGTACGCGACCTGGTGTCTCATACGCTTTGAGCATATGGATTCACAAACAGGCAAATCCAAGTGATAGTCACTGGATTGATGTTAAGAACATCCGTTAGTATCTTAGAGAACTAAGGATGTTGTCTTAAACTATGGAGAATGAGAACTTGAAGTGACTGGGATCACTGTTGCAAGTTTCCTAACCGACAAAGACGACTAAAAGTCGCAAATGGTACTATACAGTTTGAACAACGGAACAGTGAGCTGGAAATCTTCCAAACAAGATACTGTTACCGAATAAACAACAAATACGGGTTATTGCTGCAGCTGAGGCAGCAATATAAGCCTTATGGGTCGATAAATAAATCTAATTAGATTAGATATAGTTCTGTTAGCAGCTGAGCTAGGCTACATCACAGGCTAAAGAATTAATGGTCTCATTAACGATCCAGATATATACTTCGATATTCATCTGATTCGTTCGGATCATACATCGTGGCGATGTGATGATCGAATAAATCGCATCAGACGATAATCATGCAAATCCGCTGACGAAAGCCTTTCCTCAACAGTTTGAGCCAACCGTATATAGTTCGGGTGTAAGACACTCGAGTGACTGGCTATAGGCCAAGTGGGAGATTGTTGGACAATTATGACCCATAGCGTCACTATTTGTACATATCATGGTGTTGTTGTACAAATTAACTATGTGACAAAGGAGATTGCACTCTTATCATTTGTGATTAGATGACTAAGATATATAAATGATAGGAGGTCCCTGTGATTTTTTCATGGATTGAGAATGATATGAGACAGTATCAGTCCACGAAGGATAAATCATTAAATATCCCTAGTCAGAGTATTATCGAGATTGGACATCGATAAATACGTAAAAGACTAGTATTACACTTGTGCGCGTTGTGAGGGCACAAACGACATAGTTCTCATATATTTGGGTATAGGATACTCATGCAAGTGTAATAGGAGGTTGTATTTTACCGATGGTACGGGAAACAGCTTCGCTCTGGATAGACCCCCTCGAAATTCCATTGGTAGTATGACTATGTGTCTATGGAAATCCGAAATCATAGTAGGTGTATTTGGTCTTAACCTAAGACTTGCGACAATCAATATACTTTGGTTTTGGTCGTCCAAGGTTTTAATCGGTTTCTATGTACGCCTCTTCTGGGTATATCGAGAATCGTAGTGTGTTGGGTGTGATGTCAAGATGGAAGTGTCACTCCAGTCATATGGAGATGATGATCGCGTAGGGATACATGATTGGTTCTCTAAAAAGGTTGTAACCTTCAGGATAATATGACTTGGTCATGATTATCCGTTATTAACGTAGTACTAGGTACTTACGTGTTCGGATAGTCCGACGACCGAATTTACTGCCAACATATCCGGGGATCTCATGGGTCGCTTCCCAAAGATTCACCGATGACGTATGACTCGCACTTTTAACTAATCTGGGATTAATTATATGAGAGAGAAAATTAATCTGGGATTAATAGCAGAGATATTTTATCTGGGATAAAATATCAATTAAAGAGAGATAACGATTAATTTGGAATTAATCGATTAATTAATATATTCGATATATTAAACGAAATTGGATTTCGACGCGGAATTAAAATTAGATTTTAATTCGGGCGAAAGAATTAATTTAGAATTAATTCAGAATTAATTCGTTAGCGACGTGAATAGTAATTATGCTAGGCATGATTATTTAATTAAATTAGATTTAATTACGTCGCAACGGAAAATTTGTTAATTTGGAATTAGCGAACCCGAGCCCGGGATTGTTTGCGAGCGCATTCGCATTTCGAATTTGAGTGCGGCACGTAAGTCAAATCAAACGTCAAATCGCTAGTCGTATCTAGCGTCACATCAAACGTCAAATCATTTGTCACTTTGAGTGATGTGACTTGACAACTTGATTGAATGATGTGAATAGTGATGGATTGGTTGTTGGCATTAATGTTTGACTTTTTGAAAGCACATAAATTGCTAAATTTATTTGGAAAATTGAATAAGGGTATTAGATACACTTTTTCCCAAATCCATCACAACTCTCTCCTCTCCTCTCTCATTTTCGCCCAAGGGGCTGCTGCATTTTCCTTCTTCTGGTTCTGTCACTGCCGAGAGCCAAGATGAAAAATGGGAAGCAAAAGTCACGATTTTATGGCAAAATCGGGAGTGCTAGCACACTACGAAGTCATGCGAAGGTGATAGGGAAGTCCACCCATGAGTCGGGAATCGTTTGACGAAGCTTGGAGCTTGTTCAAGGAGCAACAATGGCCGAATTTGGAGGAGCCACTGCAGCTCACTGCCGAGCAGTCCTTGGAGGCAGAAAGTTGATTTTGTTGCCTCGCGCGTCGCTCAACCGATCGATGTGGGTATTCCGCAACTCCTCATTGTATTCGCACATGTTTCATGCTTGTTTAATGATCTTGGGACCTTAGCAAATACCAACAATGGTATCAAGAGCAAGGTTAAGCATGAAAATATTTTAGGGCTTAAAATTTGGGTAAAAATGTGTTTGAGCATGATTTATGAAATTGGATGAATGAATATGTTTAAATGTGTTTTAATTGAGGATTGATTGTATCAATTTGTTGAAATTGTGTTTGGAACAAATTTCCCCAATTTTCTTGGTGTTGGCCGAATGTTATGCTCTATTTTGATCTTGGTGATTTTTTGATTTTTGATCATTGGATGACTTGAATCAATTGGAAATGTGGATTTAATGTTAATTTGGATTTAATTGGATTGAATTCGGAATTGATATGAAAATCCCTATATTGCCGAGACTTTGAGCATGTATATTGGGTTTGATTTTTGTTAAATTATGTTGGACATGATTTAATATTGATAAACATGATTAATTAGGCTAATTTGATGTTTTGGAAATATTGATTTGGGTGATTAATTGTGTTATACACTTTAGGATTAATTAGATTATGAAATTGGACTTTTATGATTTAATTAATTGGGCCTTAAATTGAATTGGGCTTGTTATGTTGTTATTGGGCTTGGTTGTACCAAGTTAGGTTTATGCCAAATGGATTGGATCCAATTAGGCCCAAAACCGCATTCATAAAGCCCAAATGCGACTAATGGACCTTTAAAGTTTAATTGGGCCTAATGGGCCTAAATTGATTTCTGGGCTTATGGGGTAACTCCCGGATTGGACTTTGGTTATTGGGTTTGACCCGAGTTGACCAAAAGTCCACGCCTTAAGAAATTAATTAAAAGCCCATTGGACTTTAATTAAATTGACGTTGGACGTTAATCGGGCTTTGAGACCCGTAACAATTAAATTTGGAATTTAAGTCGTAAAGGTTCGTAAATAAAGTGTGATATTTAATTTTGAATTAAATAGTGAATTAGTATTAAATACAAATTGAATTGGATTTAATTGTGTAGTTTAATTTAATTCGAGAATTCGTACTTTGAGTACTTATTCGCAAAACGAGTTTGACTCGCGCAAAATCAAATCGTTGTTTGAACATTGGATGATCACTAATTATCAAATTAATTAATTTGATTAGATTGATTGATAACATGCTTGTGTGAATACGTGGTTGCGATGCATGAATAATGTATATCAGATGGATATTAGATGGGTGGGGCAATTTTAGAAATTGTTGTAATAAATTTGATTTATTAAATTGGACCTGCGTGTCCAGCCTTATTACCTCCTTATTCTTTGTATTCTTTTCTCACCTATTCCCCTCAATGTAAATGAGGTTTCTTTAGAAATGTAGTGTAACGGGTAGAAGCAAATATATGTGCTAGCGGGAGAGAGAAAGGGAGAGATTTGATCTAGGATCAATATGTAAAGTATCTATCCGCATATCATTATTATTTTATTTATACGCGCTTTATTATGTATTTAGAATGCATGTTTAAGAGAGTATGATGATGAGACCTTAACAAAGATAATAAATTGGTTACCAATTTGCACGCGAAAACCCTCGCAAAATATTAAGCGTTTTTCCTTCCATTGAGTGATTCTTACTCAAGATCCAAGACTGGCAATTGCTTGTTGGCCAAAGTCAAGGCCTTTGTCCGTCGATGATGTGTTTGAATCACGAAGGCTTTGTTCCATATTGGTGTTTTATCCAAGTTGTGTTTGTTGGCCAAAGTCAAGACCACTTATTGTCCATCGACATTGATTACGAAGATTTCCATGGTCAATAGGTCACGCTTAACTGGGATCACTAAGTTTGTTGTGCCAAAGCCAAGGCTTAGTTGATTCAGAGGAAAAAGGTTAGGTAATATATTGGATATATTGGCATATATAAGATATATGTTTCGGACTTGGATGTCCTCCTACTGGATCTAGGAATTGGATTGGATCAAATTGATCTTAGAGATCTACCTAGTTAATTATCATACAATGGCCGAATTTGGAGGAGCCACTTCAGCTGACTACGGAGCAGTCCATGGAGGCAGAAAGTTGGTTTTGTTGCCTCGCACGTCGCTCAACCGATCGATGTGAGTATTTCGCAACTCCTCGTTGTATTCGCACATGTTTCATGCTTGTTTAATGATCTTGGGACCTTAACAAATACCAACAACATGAGCACGACAAATATGGGTTCAAGATCTTGAATCTGATCCAGAAGAGGGGCGAGTAGAGCAACAGCTTCGTCCTCCGAGAGCTCCCCTTTGCAGAATTGGATAGCAACATGGACGGGTCCCATGTCTACCCCGGGCATCAGCATTGGAATGATTTGAGCACAATCACCAACCCTTTCGAGCTTGGCTTTCTCCAGCTCGTCTTCTAGTTGGGCCTCTCGGTTTTTCAGGTCCTTCTGACCATGATCCCTCTCTTTGATTGTCGCTTTGAGCTTAGAATCTGAGCTTGCGGCCTCCCACCTCAGAAGTTTGACTTCCTCCTCGGTGGCCTCCATTTTATTCTTTGCAATGACAGAGGCATTACGGAGGGAATCGATCAATGCGGTGGCATCGGCCGTGACCTGTCTAAGCATTTGGTTTTCCTTATCTTTTCTGGCCAGTTCGGAAGTAGTGGGAGTAAATCGGCACGAAGTTTGGCCGTCCTCATGACACCCGACGTGTGACCAGGATCGTTTGGACTTTTCCCATGATATGAATCACCGTACGAGAGATCTTCATAGGCTGTCATAATGATCGTGAGTGTGGCAGTGTATAAAACGGCGTGATGTGACAGAGAGTCAGATGGCAGGCTCGCTTTCGGCGAGGCAGTTGGGGCAGAGAGCCCGTCAATCAGCCGGAGATCCACGTGGCTGATGTCATAAAGATATGGTAACAGTGTTACATTTCTCTTAGTATATAAAGGGATGGTAGTCTCATTTGTATGGGTTGGTTAACAAAAATCTCAAAAAGTAATATTTTATAAGAACTCCACAAGGCAAACAGCTCGGTGGCATTAGACCACCTTTTAAAAGAGGTCGGCCGAGCTCGGTTTGGTAATAAAATCAACACTCTACTCTGTTCTTGTGGACGTAGGCAGGTTTATTCCGCCGAACCACGTAAACCCTCTTGTCGATTTTGTGTTTGCTTTGTCTTTTTGCCAAATTTGCTTTTGGTCCCCCATAATCAAACAAATTCACGGTTGGAGGAGGATTGTCCCGGGAGCACTATCCCGATATTGCCCATGTAACTAAAATCACCCGTCAACAATATTCTTAATCTACTTTATGGGACTCACTTGGAAACCACACTAACTGCCTACACCCACACTCATTATTATTATTATTATTATTATTATTTTCTAGACCTAAGATTCCACTCTTGATCGTCTATAAGTAGCTCAATTTCTGGCCATTGATGACCATCATCAGCATATTAATTCCTCCTATACTCACTTCATTTTCTTCTTTGAAGTGCAGATTGCAACAATGGAAACCAAGTTCATGATCATCCTCATATCAATCTCTATTGCTTCCTTTCTCAAAGCATGCATCTTCCCAAAACAAAAATCATAAACTCTCTCCAAGCCCCTTCCATTTTTCTATTATTGGTATTCTTTAATGGCTACTGAAATTATTGGAGTTGGTATTCGGTGTGTCAATTTCTCATGTATTTTCATGTAAATACGTGTATGAATAATATTTTGTTATGAATGAAATATGCAATTTCATCGATACATTTTCTTTTAAATAGTAAAGACGTACAAGAACTATGAATAATTAAGTTATAATGGGATTGCAAAAACTTTTCGCAATTGATATTGAGAAAAGTTATAACAATATCATTCTTGAATTGTTCCTAGTCAAGGTTTACAATCTTGATCCGTAAGTAAACCCGGGAGACCGGTACATATCTTATATCGGAATATTGGATTCCGGTAGTTTATCTCAGTAAGCCACGAGTATGAGGAGACTCGTATAGACATGTGGGTGTTCATAGTGGATGAACACTGAACGACTCACAGAATATTCCTAATAGATTGTACGCTTGCGTCAATAGGAATATTCTCGAGTTGAGTAGCATATTGGTAATTTGACTTGAGATACCACAGTGGATATATAAATTATCCTTCACACTTTGATGACAGTCACGTTTTCGACATTTTTAGGTTAGACATCCGTCTATTCATTGGGTGTGGACTGATACTCATGATATCCGGTGATGTATCCAAAGAGGATCCGCCAGTCATGCGTAGTAGATTTAGGTGTCCACTTCATGAGATTGTGATTTATCAGATACATGGCCATGGTACACTCGAAAATGAGTTCTGAGTGTTATTGAGAAATCACAAATTTATACGTCGACATGATTATACCTTATGAGATTTGACGATTATATCTATATCTCTGATATTTATCTGGTTACCTATGATGGAAGGATTATACGTATGCGAATATCTCGATTTGTATGGTTCAACGAGAATATATGTGGTCGTCATAATTTACGTGTGAATGAATTATGGATACGGAATTGGATTCTGTGACAGATATACCTAAACTTAGAGAGTCTCACATAATTAAAAATACTAGTAGAGAACTAGAGTAATTTATTATGAATAATATTGATTATTCGTAAATCGTTTAATGGTTAAAAGAAAATTACACATGCATGGGTATTCGATAATTTCGTAAATTAATGTGTATATGTATTAGATACATAATTTGATTAGATGCATATTAATTAATTATCAAATGAATTTGTTACGCATATAATCCATGGAGGTATTTTATCATTTAGTGTAAATGTAGAAATACATAATATATTTAAATTAAATAAATTAGTTAATTAAAAGGTTAATGTAGGACACAGAAACTGGGCGACGCATGCTGTTCTAGATTCAGGGCCTAATTGGGAGTACGGAGTAGCCCACGGGGGACTAAACCGGAGAATAATGGAGTCGCCACCCGGTGTGAACCGGAAAATGATTTAAGGCCGCACTCACCCCTCGCAAGGGAAGATCTCAAACCGTTGGGTTCGGAATGGTCCCTTACTTATGTCACTTGTAATGAATGGATTTGTGCAATTTTAACCAAGTCTACTTAACATACATGTCCAAGAATAACCTAATCTAGTTTACATTCATAAAGATAAATCCTATATCTAAGTTTGCATGCTTCGAAAGTAAGTTCTCATAACAGTAAATACACAACTCATAAATACATTAAATTAATACGTGCGAAATTAACATATGGCCAAAGGATTCGACCGTTTTCAATGTTGGACCTCGCATACCCGATTGGACGTATTCCACGTCAACTGAGCATGCCGTGTCCGGAACAACAAAATAAAATATAACAAAAGGTGCCCTCAGGTCTTACCTTTTAGTCGCTTTCCGGGAGTGCGTTTCACGGTGCCGAAATGGATATCGTTCTGTTGTTTTCACTGGTCCGCTGTTTCCACTGTTTTCATAGGTTCACTGTTTTCTCTGTTGTTTTTGTTGTAACTCACCGTTTTCACTGTTTCACTCGCGGTTTCGGGACGATTTTTGGGGTGATTTTTTGTATTTTGGTGAGGCTAGCATTTGTTGTTTGTGTGTGTTATATGTGAATGATGGAAGGAAAAAGTTGGCGAATTATTGGAGCGTGGTGGAATTTGGCTTCTTGTTGAATGGCATTTTGTGTTTTGTAAATTAGAGATGGGCGTGGGGCAAGGCTAAGAAAGAGAAAGGTAGTGTTTGTTATTTATTTATTTTGTTGTGGAAAGGTGGCTATTCACGTGTATGCATGGAATGAGTGATTTTGAGGGTTATGTGGATGCTTGTGCGTGCGTGAAAGTGCAAGGGCAGTAGGGTTTTGTGGCTACCGTGGGGGTGATGGCTAGGCGTGAGGCAGTGGATTGAAGGCAATGGCTAGGCGTGGTATACTTTTTTGGACAGATTTGAGGTGTGTTTTGGTCACTGCTTTGGGGCAGTTTGTTCACGGTTTCAAGGTTATTTTATGGGCAGTTTTGGGGTGAAAGGTTACTGTTTTGATCTCGGTTTGGTAAGGGTTTCAGTGGCATGGGGTTTTTTGGTGACAGTTAACGCGTGCAGTGGCTGTAATGCGTGAGGGTTTCGTTTATAGCTTATTCTCAGTGAGATATGGGCAGTTTGAAGGCTTGAATGGAGGGCAGCGAGCTGTTGAAGGGCGTGTATTTGAGGGGTAGTTATGAGAGGTTTTGGTGTGTGAAGTGGAGGGTTTAAAGGGTGCTTTCAGGGGCAGTGAGGGATGTGTCTGTGGCTTTATGGTTCAGTGTGAGTTTGAGGTTCAACGTGAGATTGAGGCCAGGGTTTCGTGAGGGTAGTTTGGACAATGAATGGAGCTGTGTGAGAGAGAGAGGGCTGGTCGTGAGTGAACTAAATGGGGGAAAATGGAGAGGCCTCGTGCGTGAGCTGCAGGGGATAAAATCGAGGCTTGAGGGTTTCACGTGGATAGGCAAGACATAGGTGTATTTACGTGTGTTGCTCTATGTGCTGCTATTCATGTGTCTCTTTTGAATGAAGGCAGAGGTTGTGGCGTGAGCTGCTTTGGAGGCAGTGTTGGCGTGACGCGTTTGTGTTGGAGTCGAGAGGGGCTGCTAGTTATTGCCGAGTGTGGTTCCACGTTGAAGGGCAGTGTTGTGCGTGAACTGGGCAGTTGACGAGGACTGAGAATGGGCGAATTGCGTTGATGCTTATGGGCTGGTTATGGTGCGTAGAGGGTGAAGCCGAGAGGGAGCTGAGAAAGGGCGATTTTGGGGCTTCAAAAATGGCAGTGAGTCAGTCCCCTTTTGCCGTGAATGATGGTAAAGATAATGGGCTGAGTTGGGTGCTATGTTTAGGGGCAGTGAGCTGTTGGTGGCGTTGTTTGGTTTGAGAATGAGAGTGCTGCTCGTGAGTGGTTAGGGGTGTTTCTGATGATGGTACCGTGTGAAGGAGATGGGGGAGAGCTGTCTTGAGTGATTATATATGCGTGAATTTATGGGAGGCAGATGGCTAGTTTAGGGGCTGAGTGGACGTGTATTAGGTGTTCCAAGGCAGAAAAATGAGGGTTTAAATAGGCAAATGGAGGGCATTAATGAGATTGGCAAGTGATAATGAAAGGTAATCAATTTGATGACAAGTTTTGTTTGGAAATGGAAGGAAGGTAATGTATAATTGTGATCCTTTGTTGAAAATTCAATAAAGGTTGAAAGGAAAGGAAATGAAATGACAAGTTTTGTTGAAAAATGGAAGAAGTTTATGTATAATTGTGATCCTTTATTGAAAATTCAAAAAAAGGTGATGGAAAATGAAGAAAATGAGAGGGGATGGTGATGGGCGTGGGGTGTGATGGCTAAATGATGTGGGGTTGATCTAATAATGCCTTGGAAATTAGGTGTCAAGGTAAAATGTGAGATCAAAGGTGTAAAGTAAATTGGTGGAAGGATAAATCATGTTTGAATAGTGCAAGGAGGGTGAATTTTGGTGTGTGGAATTTGGCTTCTTGTTGATTATTTAATTGTTTGTGTTGTGTATTTTATTTTTTGTGTTTTAATTATTTTTTATTTTTTTGTTAAAATTGTTATTAATTGGTTTGTATTTTTTTAATGGTTTGATTTAATTTGAATTTATTTAATTGGTTGGTGATTTTTATTTTTGCAAGGAAGTTGAAGGGACACAGGGGTATGTTTAAGGTTCGGGGCGAGAATAAATTTTGATACAGAGGCTCAACGAGCGAACAAAATCCAACAAAACGTCAATTCTTGACTTTTTCCTTCCGACGTCCGCTTCCCGCGACTCCCGCGACTTAAAAGGTGGTGCCTCCGTACGAGGCTCATCATCGGACTGATATGCAAAAATGCAGTGCCTACAGTTAATTAATTAATTTATTAATTGAATGTGTATATATATGTGTGTGTGTGTGTGTGTATCATTTTGTTTATGACATGTGTTATATTTTAAATGGGTACATGTGACATTTGTTTGGTATTAGTGGAGATAGATATTTTGCTTTAAAGTTTTGAAACAAATTTCCCTAAATGCCCCCTCCATTTCCGGGAAAATGACAATTTTTTGTATTCAAAGTGGGTTGCTCATTTGGTTGTTAAAAGAATAAAAAAGGAAATTATTCCTAAAAAACCCTAAGTGAGAGAAAATTGGCGAAATCAAATCCTAGAGCAATTTTGTTGAAGAATTGAAATTTTAAGATAAGTTTCCTTAATTCTTTCATTAGGAAATTATTTCCCTTTGCCTTATTTGAATACATATGATGTTTTATTTATTTTTCCTCCTCTTAAAAATGGGTTCTGCTTGTTGGGAAGAAAATATACATGTGTGATAATCTTTTAAGCTTAATAAGTGTTATTGAAGTTTAATTTGGTTAAAGAATGACGAGTTACCATTTCTAGAGTTTTTATGCCATTTTATAAAAACCTAGAATTGTTCTTGTGTGTTTTTTATTTTGGTGAGACACTTGAGATGTTGGAAAGTTTAGATTGAAACTTGAATGGAAGTTGATTTTAGTGTTATTTGGTTAATTTGATTAATTAAATAAATTAGGATTTATGCCTAATACTAAAATTGAGGCTTTTCATTTTATGGATGTAATTAAGTATATTAGAAATATACTATTTATTTTGGTAGTGTTTTGGAAACACTTAAATGTGTAATTGGTACTTTTGGATTAAAATGATAAAATTGTAAAAGTTTACACTTTATGTTAATTTTCGGCCAAAGGGTTTTTTGGACATTTTCAAAATTAATTTTGGAATTAAATATTGAAATAAATAGTTTATTTTAACAGTCCAAAGAAATTTTTTGAAATTAGAAAAATTTGATTTTTCACACGCCGTTGCGATACCCAATAAAATCGTAAATACGCCAACAAATGGTATCAGAGCTAGTATGATTCTTCATCCATGATATGATTCTTGCTTGATATTTGATATATGATCTAAAACTTATTTCCATATGTGCATGCTTTCTTAGATTGGATCTAACTAATATGTTCGACAGTTTAGCGAAAAGTTCCATTTTAATAAGGCTTTAAAGTAATTTGTATGTGTGTACGTATTTTTTATTGGTCCTCATTGTCAATAAGGATATAAAAAACTTTCTATGGCTATATTCGAGATCGTGCCAAAGGTGTGAGAATATAGTCGATAAGAATTTATTTATATCAGTTATATTTAGATAATATAATTTAATTGAAAATGAAAATCCTGAACGTGTCAAAGCTGTCAGGACTACACGAGTATTTTGAGTTTATCATCGACAAGTTAAGCCTTGAAAACGCCTCATTGTGAACATGCTAAAGCTGTCACAATGAGAAACGATCAGGACCGAAAATAATGAGTCACTAATTCGTGATTGACAATGGTTGTCTACCTAATCAATATACGTAGGCAAGAACATGCCAAAGCAGTGAGCCAAAATATATTTATGGGATTTACTTCATGCTGTAGAATTTAATTTGATTATTTTATTGCTTTCTATTTAGGGATTACAGTATTGCATGATTCAGTGGGAATACATCTTTTAAATTAAAAATCCATGATTTATTTGATGCTTTATATGATATTGCATCAAATTTTATTATCTACTAATTTTTCTTTCGCTATCTATACGATAGATTTGCGATGGCAGACTCTTCGTCTTCTAATCCCTTATCTCGTATGCTTGATACAAATAAGCTGAAAGGGCCCGACAATTTTACAAACTGGGAGATGGATTTGAGGATTGTCCTTGAATCTGAGAGGTTATGGTATGTCTTGGAGCCACCGATATCTGTTGCTATACCACCTGAGTCCACACCAGAGGAGCACCAGACCTTCCAGAAATGGAAGGATGATGACTTAAAAGTTAGATCATACATCATTGGTTCGTTGACTCAGGAGCTAAAGAGGCAATATTGAAATGACTCTGGTAGTTGATAATTATAATATCAAATATTATTTGTTATAAAAAATTATCGGCTACCCAAGTGCTCAACAAATACACCTCATATTGTGAGACTCTCTAAGTTCATACACGTCCGTCATATAAGCCTAGCTAATATGTACGCAATTTCGCCACCTCGAATTCACGAAGAATACAAACGACATTTCTGAACTATTCAAGTCGAGGTCATCATATATGTTTAATAATTCCTCTTCGTCGTAGGCTATCCGATTTATGTTTAGGAAATATAGAATACACCGTCAAGTTTCCGAGGTGCACATATCGTGTCGATATGTCCATAATTCTTTACAACTAATGTGATCCACCTTAGGTGATCGGCTTTGGCCAAAGTCTTAAGAATCGTGACTCACTCACATGGCTACATATGCCCCTTATGGTACACATACAGACTGACGGATCCTATCTTGATATGCACTTGATTAATGAGTGCATCGGTTCACACCCAACGAACATCTAGAGGCCAGACCATGAAATGTTTCTGACATACATGGCATCAAAGTGTGAAGGATCTCACACAAAATCAATGTTATCCTATAGTCAAAGGATTTCTTATGTTACTCGACTCGAGGAGTATTAACGATGGTGTGTACTTTCAACTATTATGAATCACATGTGACTCATTCAGTATTAGCTTCAACGAATACCCACATGTCTATACGAGCTTCCAAAGCCCATGATACATTGAGTTAAACCATTGGAACTCCAATTCCAATATACAACATGTGATAGTCTTATAGGTTATAGGAATTCGACCGTATTCCAAAACCAACGACTATGAATATTTACTTTCATAATACTTTATAATAGTAATATTATCCTAATGTCGGACCATCTAGTGTCCAGTATTACTACAAGACTATTCTAAGGTCGATGTCATTCTTAGAGTATTTATACATTAATCTAATATGTAAAATTACATTATCATCAATAAGATTTGAAATGAAAATATAGTTATTTTATTAATAAATAATAAAATATACAATACATTATTCGATTGACACTCCAAGCACAAACTCCAACATATATGATGGAGTAGAAGTAGAGGTAAAGATACTAGAGTCGGAAGTCATTTGATTGCAACAAGCAGAATCAAAATACCAAGAGACAGTACCTGATATAGTAGAAGAAGTAGAGATGTTACCAAATTGGGAGGCTATGGATTGAAATAGAGAGACGAGATCCTAAATAGGCTGAGAAGTTCGAGACTGCTCAGTGTCATCTGGATCATCAGAAGTTACAACAGAGAGAGACAGACGACCCTTGAAGAAGGGAATGGATGTAGGATGGTGAGTGGGAAAGTCTCGTTCAAAATGGCCAGAACCAATCTTACAGTAAATTCTGTAATGCTATGTGGGACATTTGAGGACCAGGTGCCCAGAAAACTTACAGTAATTGCATGGATTTGAAGAATGAGTGCTTGAAGGAAGTGTGACAAGTACGGTATCTATATTCTGTATCCGGCCAGTAGAGTGACGAGTTTCTTCCGAAATAAGTTTATCAATGGCTGAATCGAAAGTAGGCATTGGAGTTTAATGAAGCAATGAGGCTCGAGTGGGTTCAAACTTGATATCAAGAGCCATGAGAAACTGAATCAGTTGTTGCCGATCTCTATAGGTTGTGAATTTGACAGCATCAGTAGGATTGTCCCATTGGGGCTCAGAGAGAGTCAATTGATCCCAGAGAAACTATATTTGAGAATGAAATTCCGTAATAGATTGGCCAAGTTCCTAACGCATTTGATGGAGACGACAAATCAACCGATACTGATAAGATAAATTTATGGTCGTATAACGGTGAGCAAGAAAATCCCATAGAGACTTGGCTGTGTTAAAGCGACCAAATTAAAGATTTATGGTAGGTACAAAGGATTTGCAAAACCAGGTAATAATCTTATGATTCTGACCTTCCCAATCTTCAAGGCGATCGGCAAAATCGCCATCACTCTCAATTTTATGTTGGACCGTTTCAGTGAGAGTACCAGTAATATAGTGCCAGAGTTTACGACCCTTGAGAAAACTTCACATAACTTGGGTCCATAGGACATAATTATGACCATCAAGAAAGATTTGAATAGGCTGTGAAATGTCAGATTTCTCAATGGAGATAACCGTCAAAGTCTAAAAATAACCTGGAGGAGACAACCAATAAACTGTAATAAATCGCCATCACTCTCAATTTTATGTTGGACCGTTTCAGTGAGAGTACCAGTAATATAGTGCCAGAGTTTACGACCCTTGAGAAAACTTCACATAACTTGGGTCCATAGGACATAATTATGACCGTCAAGAAAGATTTGAATAAGCAGTGAAATGTCAGATTTCTCAATGGAGATAACCGTCAAAGTCTAAAAATAACCTGGAGGAGACAACCAAGAAACTGTAATAAAAAATCCACAGAATCTGTAAGGATGGTGCAAAATTTGAAATTTTATAAAAAAATCCCAAACTTTAGAAAATTATGAAAATGCCCCAAAACTTCAAAAAATGACAGATTTGCCCCAAGAAAAAACTGAAGAATAACATTTTTGCCCCAAACCGAGGAAAATAATAGACATGCCCAGAAGTTCTAAAAAATACACAGAATGCCTGAATGTCAGAGGCAGAGAATTAACAGGACTAAGAGAAAAAACCGTCTGATACCATATTAGAGATTGAATTGAATAATCTTTGTATTTCAATCTAATTTGAATCACAATGTAATTTCCTTTCTATAGGCAATACAAGAATCAATAATAGGAAAGGAAAACCTAAATATGTATACTAATAAAAGAAAAAAAATCTTCCTAGAATAGAGAATTTTAATAATAGAAAAAGAAATCTTCCTAGAAAAGGGAATTATAATAGGCAGTGGATATTATGTCCTTAACACATATGATAACATAACACAAGTATAGTATTGTAATCTCGGTATTCCTCCGCCTAAAGAGAATGTTATATAAATAAGGGAAATTATCCCATGTCCACCTGATGTTTGGGTAAAGTTTAGTTTGATACAAAAAAATTGAAAGTGTTCCCAAATATACCTAATGTTTTAATTTTGTTCCATTTTCCACCTTGGTCATAACGACATTAAATTGATAGTGAAGTCACGAGGTCAATTAATTAATTTCACAATGTTAAACCCAAAACGTCGTCGTTTGCAATGTGTAGGGTTAAAAATTACAAAGGGTTTGGTTCCTGTATTCTTTATTCATAAAAGCAAAAAAATTGCATGAAGAAATGCAAGCTTCACTATTGAAACCCGTCATCTTTTACACTAAAAAATGGCCCATATCATGTATTCTTTATTCATACAAGTAGCTTCTTTTTTTCCCCTGATTTCCTTCGACCGTGAACCATAACTAGCGAATTTGGATATGTCTCTTCCATCAAATAAGTTTCAACTAATAATCTTACTTTTCCATATATTTATTTTATGTATGATATCATGTATCATTTTACATCTATACAATTTATTTCGATGCAAACCCAGTATACCTGAAACTATCAACCGTTGTGTCATGTGCAAATTGATGATTGGATTTTGATGGTTTAGAGTTTCATATGTGGCTATTAGACTGCTACATTAATACAATTTTTTTTTTTTTTTTTTTTTTGGATTTTTATCTGATTGTAAAATTTTTATGGGCTATATTAATTTTTCCCAAGAAGGCCATTATCATCAATGAATCAGTCACAAGCTTCACAATCTTTTAGTCCTAGTAAGACCTCAAATATTGATACACTGCATATAAGGTTGGGACTATCAAAAGAAGAGGTACTGATAAATTATTGCATAAAACGAATTTGTTTATTAGTACCTTATTTCAGGTAGGCCATCATCAGTGAATCGGTCACAAGCTTGAGAATATTCCCAAGTTTAACATTGTGTAAGCTGAGCTAATGTTAATATTGATGTTAGTTTAAACATTATATTTTGTTTGGAATATGTTTTTTTTATGGGCTTTACTTTATGTTAGAACTTATGTTATCTCTATATGTGCTGGATTGATAGTGGAGTGTTTGTGAATTTGATGTTGGGAGTATTTGTGAAGGCCAAAATGTAGTTGTTCTGTCTTCCAACGGTTACATTTTGACTTTCATATTTTTTTGGGATAATTTCTACTTCTCTTAAATTACAACATAATGGCATAATTGTATTTTTATTAAGATTTGTTTATAAATTTTCCTGTCAAACTGAACTTCACCCAAACATCAAGTGGACATGGGATAATTTCCCTAATAATAATAATAATATCGAATCTTGGAAGAGTTAAAGGGATAAAAATTAAATTTATACTTTGCCCACCTCTTATTTTTTAGGTGAAAATAACTATGGAAGAAACTCTTAGAAAATTTTATTTCAATTTATTGCTAACAAATGAAAGTGGACTTGAAGAAACAATAGAGATGAATCGTAAAGATTCAAAATTTACGGTTACTAAATTAAATTAAACAAAATATTTTTCTATTAAGTGGGTTAATTTGATAAGATCAATTACATGTATCTTTTGATGTTACTGTATTATATTTAAAATTATTATTTCATTTAATTCGGTAAAATAGTTTTTATATTTATTTATTGTATTATTTCTAAATAATAAAAGTGTAAATAAAAGAATGCTCTGAGTCCGCATTCTCACGTTGCAAACCGGTCCATCACAAATTTCGTACGGGCCACAATTGGAATTTGTAAATAAAAATGAGGGGAATAAAAAAAAAAGTAAGGGCAAAGATGGAATAAAAAATCTGCTACATAATGCTTAGGAACGAAAGTAAATACCATTACGATACAAACAAAAGGAAATTCAAAATTTGAAAATCTCCGACGTACAGAGATAGAGATGGCAACGACGTCGTCGAAGGACAACATAAAGGGTTTCTACAGGCAGAAGAAGAATACCGGAGGCGTCACGAAGAAGACTTCAAACAAGAAGACGCCTAAAACCGCGGCCACTTTCGGCTCCGATGTTACCCAACCGACCGCCCTGATTTCTCACGGCTCCCTCGATCTTAAAGGTTTTCTTTTTTCTGCCTTTTCCTTTTTTGGAATTTTTTAATTAAGGATTTTAGTTGGAGTATTGAGGTTAATTCATTGTTATTTGTTGGTTAAGTTAGGGATTTTCATATTTTAGGTTTCTTCAAGAATGTGTGTTTGGGAGTGCTTTTGAGGTCAGCGAAAGCACTTTCAAATTGTTGGAATTTCTTTTATTCCAAATTATTAATGCTTGGTTGAAGTGCTTTTTAGGGTAACTTATTAGAAGCAGTACTTGATTTGATATATGTTTTTTCCCCCCAAAAGTCAATTGCTTAAAAAAAAAAAAATTACTTCACAAGTGTTTTATTGAGTGACTTGTAGCTCCAGAGCGCTTCAAAGAAATCCCATTGGAGTGAGTATTTTATAAACCATTAGAGAACTATATCTCGTCCTTATTGCAATAATCTTTGATTATATAAGCCACACTTTGCTTTGCATTTTGTTGTGTGTCAGATTCAGATCAGAAACCGCATGTTCTGAACTTGTTATAGATTCTTTCGATTTGGGGCACTGATTTGTTCCACAAGTAGTGAGGCTTGAGTGCGTGCCTATACAGAAATGAAATCCCGACACTAAATTTTATAAATGCTGAGATTATTAAACTTGAGATAAATTTATGACTGGAATATGGTCTTTTTCAGAATACCAGCTTGTTTTCTGTGATTGGAACCAAGATGATGAAAACTTTAAACAACATACTCCTGATTCTTAAAGGATTGTTGGTCTAGAATGCTGTATATTTAGTTAATATGTTTAAGCTGATATTCATGCTCTTCATTTTTGACAACCAATGTTACCATTAGAAATAACATGGTAAAAGAGTTGCGGTACTTGCTTCTTTGAAAGGAATTTTGTGTTTCCTCTTCATTATTTTTATTTGAATGTGGCAGGTGATTATGATGAGAATGAGGAAGTCTTGAGGCAGTTTGACATGAATATGGCATACGGACCATGCATAGGGATGAGCAGACTGGCACGTTGGGATCGTGCCAATCTCCTTGGAATGAACCCTCCCAAAGAAATGGAGGGACTGTTGAAAACTGGAAAGGTTCAGGCTGAGTGCTTGTGGGAAGATCGTGTTTAGAAAGTATTTTGTTGTGTATATCACAATCCCATGTCTGCTACTTTCTGCTTTTAGATGAATGTCCATCCTCTGGCTGGACCTTAGCTAGCTGATGTTTGTATGTTCTGATGAACCTGGAACTTTTGTAGCTATTTTTAATTGAGTTGCATTTGCCTATATCTCATGATGCTGTGTGTGGTTGATTAACTTTAATTAAAACTTTGAACTACGTATCTCCAATTAGCAGAACATTACATTACAATAAAATGTTTTGCATGCTACTACTGTAATTTTTTATTATTCCCGTATGACGATAATGATATAAAAATAATCAAAAAATTGAAATAACCTAATATACATCACTGACAAAACAAGACGAAAGATTGTGCGCACAGCCTGTATTACAAGGGCAAGGGGAAGCCCAGGAAAATCTTCTCCTGTGACTTCAGTGAATGATGCAAGTGCAACATCAAGATATCCGCTTGCTATGTAAACGCTGAAAGGAAGAATCTTAGAAAAGAACAGGACCTCTAGAATATCACACCCCCATCTCTCTGTAAACCCCTTTCACGAATAAGATATCCGAAATCATAAATTCTTTTGTGTATGACACTCATTCACTAAGTCTGAAGTTAGTAATCTTAAATAGTCCATAGAGAGAAACAAAGCAGGTACATTGTTTGTGGTTTATCTATAGATGCGGTCCATTCTATATTTGTATGACGACTTTGATCCGGGATCGTCCATGTAGAGACATGAGAATGGAGGTACCTTGTATGATGTGATCATATAGGACTGGACCCAGATGGAAATGACTTTCTTATGATATCCGTTAAACAAAGAAAATCATTTCGATCTACTAGATGATCATTCATTGATTGATCTTAATCCTGAGTGTACTACGAACTCCTGCATGACAGACTATGTCATTTGATTTACAAAGGCGAGGTTGGTGTAGCAGCCTGACCAATAACTACGTACTTTGGGGGCATGGTCTGTTGTGTATCTGTGAACATTTTACATAGATATAAAGTTCACTTTTTTCTTGCGAGAAGTAGATGAGTATCTTCCTTGAGGGTTGATTCAGTACTTGAACGGTTAGAGCGCTCAAGTCTTTCTATTACGAATAGAAAGATTAAAACTCATAATGGTTATGAATAAATCGTTCATTAAAGAATCAATGATACTTAAGTCTGAAGTTAGTAATCTTAAATAGTCCATAGAGAGAAACAAAGCAGGTACATTGTTTGTGGTTTATCTATAGATGCGGTCCATTCTATATTTGTATGACGACTTTGATCCGAGATCGTCCATGTAGAGACATGAGATGGAGGTACCTTGTATGATGTGATCATATAGGACTGGACCCAGATGGAAATGACTTTCTTATGATATCCGTTAAACAAAGAAAATCATTTCGATCTACTAGATGATCATTCATTGATTGATCTTAATCCTGAGTGTACTACGAACTCCTGCATGACAGACTATGTCATTTGATTTACAAAGGTGAGGTTGGTGTAGCAGCCTGACCAATAACTACGTACTTTGGGGGCATGGTCTGTTGTGTATCTGGGAACATTTTACATAGATATGAAGTTCACTTTTTCTTGCGAGAAGTAGATGAGTATCTTCCTTGAGGGTTGATTCAGTACTTGAACGGTTAGAGCGCTCAAGTCTTTCTATTACGAATAGAAAGATTAAAACTCATAATGGTTATGAATAAATCGTTCATTAAAGAATCAATGATACTTAAGGTATACATAATTAGAGAGGTATAATAGACATTATGACCCGGCTCTAATTACGAGATACTCGTGAAGGGTCAATTCGTATGTAGTGACTATATCGATGGACACCGACTTGGTTTGACTTAATATACCATCTGCGGCAATAAGAGTGCAACTTCAGATTTTTAGTGGAATAACCCGGAGTTAATAATTCGGAATATTTAATTAAGATCTTAATTAATATTTCGAGATTATTGGAGCTCGGAACCGTATGTCCATTTGGACCTCGTGCTAGCTTGATATACCATAGCAGATTTAATATAATTGGATAATCCAATTATATACTCACAAAGGTATAAATATTATTAATATGATTAATAATATTATTTTTGTCACACTTGAAACTTTGTATTAAAAGTTAATATATGGTTTTATTAGATATATGATATTTATACACGTATTAAATTATATAAGATATAATTTAATGTAATGTCAAATTAGAAATTCCAAATTTATTTAATGAAAGGGTGAATTTGGAATTTCCAAATTTTATGGGTTTTGGAAACCCTTGGCATTATTTTGGAAGTTACACCATTTAGATGGGTGTTAATTATTCAATTTTGTAACATATATTTTCTTAATGGAAAGTAAATACAATTGTTACAAAATTAATGAAATTACTTGCATTAGCCAAAAAAATCAATGGAGGAAAAGGGAAGAGTTTTTGATTTGTTTTGGAAACAAATAAACCTAAGTATAAAAAGAAAAATAGTTTTTCTTTTTGGGTAAGCTCTCATTCTAACCCTAGCCTCCATCTTCTCCTTCTTCAAATCCTCTCAAATTGTTGAGAAAACAAAAGAAGAACAAAGAAGAAAAATAAAATAAAATTGTATGTGACATTAATCTCTATAAAGTTTAGGGATTATTTTTGTGAGTCTAGCCCACACTAGTTTCCGTTGGTAACGAGACATAGCTTGGAAGACTTTGTGGTGTTGAACCAAAAAATTATTCTTTCCATCTAATATAACTTAAGGCAGTGGGGTGGATTTTTGCCCACTGCCGAGTACTTATTTGTGTGTTTCGGGGCTCGGTTTGATCTCGTATCAATCCAGAATTTCTGGGAAACACATAGGGGTATTTTGGGATTTTGTTTGAGCTGTTTTTTATTTTAAAAATCAGGCCTGAAATCATCACTGCATGTTACACAAATTTAGGACTGTTTTAGTTGTGTTTCGGGCGCACTTTGTGTTCAAAACAGTTTGGTTTTTGCATTGTTGTTCGGGGCTGAAATTTTGTTCACAACAGTAGCAAAATTTCAGTGGTACTGCTGGTCACATTCGACCACTGAAAGGGAATGGCAGAAAAGTTTTTCAAGTCCGATCCATGTGCCTAAGCCGTTTCCGTTGCGCAAGCAAAGCGTTTTCTACAATTGGCATCGAGAGCAAGGTTGAAAAGTGTTCTTAACCCTTCACTTTTTAATTTAAAGTTACTGTTTTTATATATTTATATGAGTTATAAATATTGATATGCATGTTTAGATGAGTAGGCATAAAATATTATTCATGTGATGAATGATTATTATTTTTCATGTGATGAATGAATTTTGCATTCGTCGTAAAATTTTCCGGCACTTATTTTATTGTTGGTTTTGATTTTGGGATGTAAGGCCATAAGGTCAATTTTTGCAATTGTTGTAATTTTAATTTTCTAATGTAAAAATTTCAATTGTTGTACTTTGGAGTACCACCGCCTTGGAGTGTGATTTGAAGACCAATGGATGCCTTGGGTATTTTTGTACTAATTAGATTAGTTTATGAAAAATAAGAGTCCGGTCAATGCAAAATAATCTTTTTTTGTTATATGCATGTTTCATTAGAATTGTTTGAATAACATGTCATATAGCTTAGGGTGCCTACTCTTGCATTTCACATGCCATAACATGCATTGGATGCATAATCATTATAGACATGAAATACATTTTATGTGATTTAAAATGTTTAAATTAGAATATGATATGCATGGAAAAACAATTAATTGTATTAATTGGTTTTATGGTTTAAAATTTTAATTCTAATATATTGGCCTTAATAAGTGCATAATAAATTCCATTGGTATATAAGATGGAAAATGATAAACGGAAAATATATCAATATTCACCGTTCCTTTTACTTAATATTTTATATAGTTTCTTGAGTTTTGTGAATATTTTGATGTGTTTTGTGTATTTTGTAGATAAATAAGGTTTCAGGACTCACTGGAATCAAATCAGGGCTAAAACAACGAAAAACGGAGCAAAATGGCAAAATTGGAATTCTGTGTCGCGACGCGCAAACCTTTTGCTTCGGGATCGCTAACGTGCGCCGAACATGTGTCAAAATCAGAGAAAGTTTGCTATCATACGCACCGCTAAAATACACCGACCACGTGTCAACATCACATCAATTTCGCTAACATACGCCGACACTACACGTCATTGCTTACGTCAGCGTCGCGACGCGTAAACCTTCACACGTCGCGACGCCGAGCCAGTAATTCAGCTGCCGACGAAAATGTGTACGCATGTCAGCTACGGATGGCAAAAATCCTCGCGAGGATGGGGGCCCAAAGTATTAGGGGCGGGTATTTAGCGATCTTTTTTAAAAACGGGCCGGGTGCGGGTATAATTTTTAATACCCGTTAGGTATACGGGCCGGGTACGGGTATAAGACTTTATAACCCGTACCCGCTCAATAAATCCGTTTGACTTTGGCTTTTTAATTGTTAATTTTTTTAGTCAAGAAAATTAATTACTTATTAAATAAAAAATAGGAAAAATATAATTTATTTGTTCAATTTAATATAATATTTTTCTCTTTATTTTGAAGATGATATTTCTATCAATATTAATTAATTAATTCATTTCATTTTGTTTTGTTTTAAAGATGAGATTTCTACCACAATAGTATTTATTTGGTAATTTATGTATTTTTCTTCTTTATTTAAGTACTAAAGTAAATTTAAACATACAGTTATTAATTTAAAATTTTTATTTTATATCTATTTGTTCAAATAATTTTTTAATTGATTTTTTTAAAAGCATAAAGATAAAAAAAATATAATTAATAAATAAAAGGGGATAGGGGATGGGGACATGTATATTATTTTCTATACGGGGAATCCCCGACCCGTACTCGCACGAGTGACAGGCCGAGATCTGGGACATTATATATCATGCGGGTACGGGTGCCGGTATTGACATCCTTGCCTTATACCCGACCCGTTGCCATCTCTAATGTCAGCATCTCAGGAAGCCGCAAACATGTGTCACAAATCGACCGTGCGTTGCGACGTGCAAGGTTACACGCGTCGCGGCGCGTGGACCAAAAATATGCCTATAAGTTGAGGCCGAATTCATTTGAAATTTTCATACTTTTTTCTGGGGATTTCCTTAAGAATACTAAGAAGATTGTATCTTGTTTGTTTATTTACAACTTTCTTATATTTAATTTTTATTTTATACAATAGTTCTTTATTTATTTTACTTTTCAGTATGATGAGGTAACTCCCCTCTGCTGGGGTGAAGGGTAAAGCTTTTATTACTAATATTTAAATTAATCCCCCTTAATTATAATATATAAACTATTTTAAAACCTGACTTAATGGGATACTGCCTTTATGTTCGGTTGGACTTAATTAAATTGATTTTAACCTGACTAAATTGGATACCGCATTTATGGTCGGTTGGAATTAATCATAAATTTGACTTAATCACGATACCGCTTATATGATCGGTTGGTAATATCATGCAAAGATTAAATATTATAATAAGAGAGATATCTAAATTAGAAGTAATAAAAGTGGATCCTCTAACCCCATCATTTTTTTATTGTTTATTTATCTTTTTAATTTCCAACTTTACTTTATGTCATTTATTTTATTTATGTCTTTAATATTCCTAGATATGTGTGGTAACTAAACCCCTTATCTAGGGTTGTGATGAATTCCAATATCATCGTTTTATAAGTGGTTATTTTATGTCTTGAGTAATATAACGGTTTATTTATTGAGTCTTAAGCTTAATGCTTCTTGTTAACTGACCATTAATAAGATTGATTTGGTAAACTTAAAATGAACTTGGAAAATATATTTTAGGTTTAGACTTAGACTCAATAGCTCACGATCTCACCTCAGGGCAAATGACTCTTAGGTAGATTTCCTTAGAGGATAGGAATATACATGTTGGGCGGGGGTAGCCATAATTGGAACTTAATCTTAATGAATTCAGATAACCTGGTTAACATAAGAATATGATTAATTGGGTTAATTTGGGTGTTTATATCTGACCATCGGAAGAGGCTTTTGCATAACTTCGTGTTCAAGTTCGATCTGGGTGCCTAAGACATTTTCGCTGCTCAAGGAAAGCGTTTCCTACAGATTTAACGATTAAGTTAAGTTATGTTTTCCCGGGTAGAATTAAACTGTTGAGGAATTGATGTAGATTAAATATCTACATTTGATGTAGAGTAAAACCCACTTTTGGAACATCCTCGCTTAATAAGGTTTTATAGTAACTAGTATTATGAATACTTTTTTCTTGGTCCGCCTTGTTAGTACAGATGCGAATGATTTCCTGATGTTGTAGTTGTATCGTGCCAAAGCTGTGCAGTTATGGCTAATGGTAGTTCATTTGCACCGGTAGAACTTATATGATAAGAGACAAATTCAAGTGAAAGTCGAAATCCTGAACGCGCCAAATTTGTCAAGACTATATCGGTAGCTTGAGTTTTTCATTGACAAGTGTAGCCTTTATACGCCTCATGTGAACGTGCCAAAACTATCACAATGAGAAACGGTCAGGACTAAAATTAGGAGTCACAGCGAGTGTGATTGACAATGAGTTGTCTACTTGCGAATATACGTAGGCGAGAACGTGTCAAAGCTGTGAGTCGAAATATATTCATGGGGTCCACTTCTGACTATGGAATTCGATTTGATTATTGAATTCCTATTTCCGTTGGGGATTACAGTATTACGTAAAGTAGTGGGAGACACTACTGGGTTAAAAAAATCCATAACTTAGGTAGTGTGTAATGTTATGGAAATTATCTGATATTTTTCCTTATTCCGTCGTGTAGATGGATTTTAACTTCTAATTTACTGCATGCATATTTGATATATATTTTCTGACTTCATTTTTTGGTTATAGATTTCTAGAATAGGTTCTAGAGTAGACTAGTTTAGGATATTATTTTTAGAGAGAATAGTTTCTTGTGCAGTAAGGATTGACATGAATTGGTTAATGTCTCGAGATTCTTCATTGGCATTAAGAAAAACTCATTAGGTATTTGTTTATATGATAATGATGTTTCTTGGCTTTAGTGACGTTTAGAGGTCACATGTCTGACATTGTTTGCTAGTCAATTGTTTGCAACTGTTGTGAATAGTTGAATGTAAATTAGAAAGCTAAAGATATGAGATGTGTATAGTTGTGTGCAGAGAATATCGATTCTCACAACACGATAAATATAGGTATTGGATACCAAATATTTCGTCTAGTTATTTAAAATATTATTTAATGATTTGTTTTGATATTTGATATCAAAAACTTGTGAATATTAGATAGTTACTTGTTCTATGTAAACAATTGTTATATATTCTAATACGACCAGTCGTGTCATTGACGTAGAGATAAACATTAAGAAAAATATTCGGTTAAGTAAATAACTTAGAGCATTAGTTTATGAAGTGTTATCACTTAACCATTAGATGTTTATCCCGCATGGTAAAGGATGGTCTGATACGAGATCATACCACATATCTATATCCATTTAATGAATATTGTATTCAAGGAATGTGATTAAAATCTCATTTAACCAATGATCATCATTGGACCATAAATTTATTAAACTAATACATTGGATGTATGTAGTTTAATAAATTATAAATTATATTGTGTAGTTTTCTTTATTTCGTAACTTAGTTAATGAGTTGTATTGATGGTGTTTTTTAAGCACTATGATATTTAAGCGGTACGACAGGGGTAAAAGGGTAACTCCCTTATTGATCGAGATCATTAATGCCGACCCGATCACATGAGAGAGGGGCCGAGCACTTTATGATCGGTAACTCGACCACTTAAAGATCAGATGACCGGGCATTATCAAATCGATAGCAGCATTCTAAGTTCAAAAGACCATTGTGACCGACCTCATGAAGACCGGGAATATGGCGGGATATGCTCCAGAAGATAAGACATCTTATTTTTACGGAAAGATGACAAGTTATCCTACCTTCATGGGGTAAAATGATAAGTCAGTGTCCTTGTAGGATAAAGAGAGTGAAGGTAGTTTTAAAAGTAGGAATCCTGATAGGAAAAGGAAACCATCTCCAACTGGGAATTCTTGTACAAATATGAATATGATTTCTTCACCATTATAAAAAGGAGGGTAGAGTGAGTGTAGAATGAATGTGGAGAGAAGAATGAATATCAAGATCATTATGATCAGACTTGTAAAAACACAAGAGATATCAGAGAAGCATATCTCAGTAATAAAAAGTATCGTCCGTTCTGTGCCCGTGGATGTAGGTTGGATCCGATCCGCCGAACCACGTTAAATCTCCTTGTTTGATTGGCGCATTTATCTGCCTTCTGATAAGTTTGCTTTTGGTTTCCCCCATAACCAAACAAATTCACTATTGAGGGAGGATTGTCTCGGGAGTAATATTCTCATATTGCCCTGAGACCAAAATCACCCGTCAACAGTTGGCGCCGTCTGTGGGGAACTCCAACAAAAAGTAGCTCGCGTATTAAGACGATGGCAAAAGGTGGAAATCGACAGTCGTTGGGGAGTCCAACAGCAGAATGGATGGAGAAAATAGAGGAAAATATGAGGAAAGAAATGGAGGAAAATCAAAACCTGTTCAAGTCCATGATGAACAGACTGGAGAGGATGGAAGAAAAGAATAATGAGAGACTAGAAGCCGGAACCAGTCGGAGGAGAGGTGAAATAGCGGAAAGAAAAAATTTCGCAGATGTGAGTGATGACGATGAACCGAGGAGGAAGGGTCCCTACGGATTGAGGTCCGTAGTGGTAGAAAAAGATTTACAAACGGAGGATACGTGGGAAGAAGAAGAGGGGAGACAGTCGCCAGATTCATCCTGTGATGGCCCTCGCGATACCAGAAGGGGAAACATGAAGGATAGTGAAACTGGACGGGAAGTCTTAAGTCACGAGGAACACCGAAACCATGGTGACAGACGCGAAGGAGGCCGCGGGAGGCGGCATAGTGACACAGATGGCAGTATAAAGTCTTGGTTAAGAAAAGAAATGGCCAAGTGGGGAGTAAACCCCAAAATTGATACAGCAGATGCTCGGGACGACGAGGTTGAATCTCCCTTCATAGAAGAAATAAGGTCGGAAAAATTCCCAAGACGTTTCAACATGCCATCCACGACGCCCTACAAAGGCCATACTGATCCAAAATCCCATATTGAGAGTTTTGTCCTATTAATGGAAGTCCAAGAAGTAGTAGGGGATGCCGTTTGCAAAGTTTTCCCCCTAAACTTTGGAGGATCTGCCATTCTGTGGTTCAGAAGTCTAGCCCCAGGGAGCATCGGAAGCTTCACGCAACTCATGAAGTCATTTGTTCGGCACTTCAAAGGGGCCTGCGTCCCAAAGAAAATGGTGGGAGAATTGAGACTGATGAAGCAAGGGGATGATGAGCCCCTGAAGAATTTTATTGAAAGGTACCACAATTTGGTGCTCGAGGTCGGAGCACACGAGTCATCGGAAGCGCTAGAAAGTCTCAAGGGAGGTCTGAAGGTCGGGAAGTTGTGGACTCACCTGAGGATTCAAGACGTATCGGATTATGCCACTGCCCTGGAGTTGGCTAGGAAGTTTATCTTAATAGAGGAGGAGAAAAAGATTGCCCGGGGAGTAGACACCCGAAAGACTAAGATACTCAGGTCAGACAATCAGCGGGATTCGATCAGAAATTTGAGGAAACCGGTCCCGGAGCAGAAGAAACTCAGACTGACACCTTTGAGTAGTCATGTTCAAGAGATAAAGTCATCTGTCCAAGTCAACCGTGTCGCGGGGAGGACAATATACACCCCCCTAAACAAACCTATGGCCCAGATAGTTCGGGAAATCCAGGATAAAGGTCTGTTGGTTGAGCCTAATTTGAGGAGGTTCCCGATTGAGGAGGGAAATAGTAGGGCTTACTGTATCTACCATAACGTAAGGGGACATGCCACGAATGGGTGCAGAGACCTGCGAGAGCAGGTGGAAGACTTGGTGAAAGAAGGCTATCTCAGTGTGTACATAGACCATTCGATTTTTGAGGTCGACCAAAGTTGATAGCGGAAGTCATCCGGTCGGATGCGTGGAATGCTGAGATGCATAGAGGACATATTAAGAAGAGCCTTACTTGTAGTGACCCTTGTAGAGTTGCAAGAAAGACAACGGATCCCAAAAATGTGAGTAAGACCTCTTATGTCTTAGGCTGACATTTATTTATGCTTGTTTGTTGTGGCCCACACAATGGTTTTGATATTTGTTTTACGGCTCGGGTCTGCTCTTGTACCACCGAGACCGATGTTTCTTTCCGACTCGGTTCTGCTCTTGTACCGCCGAGACCGATGTTTCTTTCCGACTCGGGTCTGCTCTTGTACCGCCAAGATCGATGTTTCCTTCTGGCTCGGGTCTGCTCTTGTACCGTCGAGACCGATGTTTCTTTCCGAATCGGGTATGCTATTGTACCACCGAGATCGATGTTTCTTTCCGACTCAGGTCTGCTCTTGTACCGCCGAGATCGATGCTTCTTTCTGGCTCGGGTCTGCTCTTGTACAGAGAGGACGATGTTTATTCGGCTTGGGGATGGATTTCGTTCCGCCGAGGCCACTTGTTTATTCGGCTCGGGGCTGGATTTCATTTCGTCGAGGCCGCTTGGTTATTCGGCTCGGGGCCGGATTTTATTCCGTCGAGGCCTTATGGTTTATTCAACTCGGGGTCAGGTTACGTCCCATCGAGTAGGCTTCTTTGGACTGGGGATGTAACATTCCCACAAAGCCAAGTCTTTCTTTCAGCTCGGGGTCGGGTTACGTCCCACCGAGTCAGCTTCTTTGGACTGGGGATGTAACATTCCCCCAGAACCAAGCGTTTCTTTTAGCTCGGGGTAGAGTTACGTCCCACCGAGTCGGCTTCTTTGGACTGGGGATGTAATATTCCCCTAGAGCCAAGTCTTTCTTTCAGCTCGGGGTCGGGTTACGTCCCACCGAGTCGGCTTATTTGGACTGGGGATGTAAGATTCCCCCAGAGCCAAGTCTTTCTTTCAGCTCAGGGTCGGGATACGTCCCACGGAGAGACTTATCATCGGCATGGGATCGGAGTATCTCCCCCATGGTCGGCCCTCTATTGGTCTGGGGAGGTAACATTTCCCCAGAGCCAAATGTTCTTCTCAGCTCGGGGTCGGGTTACGTCCCACCGAGTCGATCGTCATCAGAATAAAGGTAAAATATTTTCTCCACGGGTAGATATCGGGATCCTCGTTGGCTGAGCACATGAAAGTGGCAGGAAGGACCAGATTTGCGGCCAAGGCATTTTTCTCTGCGATTCCTGGAGTGACCACCGACGGACTCATCGGCACACCATCTTTTTTTATAGTTCCCGGCATCAACTCGCAAACTCGTTGTTACTGAGAACTATGGGATAGATGTTGATGGTGTTTTTTAAGCACTATGATATTTAAGCGGTACGGCAGGGGTAAAAGGGTAACTCTCTTATTGATCGAGATCATTAATGCCAACCCGACCATATGAGTGAGGGGCCGAGCACTTTATGATCGGTAACCCGACCACTTAAAGATCGGATGACCGGGCATTATCAAATCGATAGCAGCATTCTAAGTTCAAAAGACCATTGTGACCGACCTCATGAAGACCGGGAATATGGCGGGATATACTCCAGAAGATAAGACATCTTATTTTTACGGATAAGATGATAAGTTATCCTACCTTCATGTGGTAAACTGATAAGTCAGTGTCCTTGTAGGATAAATGGAGTGAAAATAGTTTTAAAAGTAAGAATCTTGATAGGAAAAGGAAACCATCTCCAACTGGGAATTCTTGTACAAATAGGAATATGATTTCTTCACCATTATAAATAAGAGGGTAGAGTGAGTGTAGAAGGAAGGTGGAGAGAAGAATGAATATCAAGATCATTATGATCAGACTTGTAAAAACACAAGAGATATCAGAGAAGCATATCTCAGTAATAAAAAGTATCGTCCGTTCTGTGCCCGTGGATGTAGGTTGGATCCGATCCGCCGAACCACGTTAAATCTCCTTGTTTGATTGGCGCATTTATCTGCCTTCTGCTAAGTTTGCTTTTGGTTTCCCCCATAACCAAACAAATTCACTATTGAGGGAGGATTGTCTCGGGAGTAATATTCCCATATTGCCCTGAGACCAAAATCAGCCGTCAACAAGTTGTAATAACTTAGTTACATGTTTATGAAAGAACACATATTGAACGCTTTGAAAGGTTCGATAACTTTCAATCTGTTCTGATGAAACGTGGATTGAATATTTTGTCTGGTTCAAAGAATTTCGATATGAAGTTTTGAAAATTGTATCTTTAAAATTCATCGTGAATTTTTGAATTATTCAAAGATGTCTTATTTGATCAAATTGATGAATTTATGGCAATAATTTCTCTGATTATTTAATGAATATGGTTCTTACTGAATATTATCATTATATGATTCCATCGCGATGGAATTGTTGAGTAGGAGGAATCGAATCTTATATGATTTGATTCATTAGATATTGAGTGTTACCGAATTAATTTCAATACTCTTGGGAATATGCTCCAGCAACACTAATTCATCTTTTAATTAAGGTTCCATAAGTTTCTACAATTACGTATATGATATGTATAAGTAGAAAATTTGAATCTTGAAATGTTTAGGATTTGAATATTTCTTTTATAGAATGGTTGTACAATTGAAAGTACTTAAGCCTCGAAGGTACAAGTAAAATTTTGTCATTTAATCTATTTAATAGAATATAGTATTCTGTTTGATAGAATATATTTTTCTACGATCCCGAGATATAAAATGGTTTTATTACTTGGTGTGTAACATCGGATATTGACGATTGTAGAAAAGACTTGACTTATTGAAGTCAAATATGAGAGCGATAAACTATAAATGGAACTATATAATTAATTACTTGAAAAGACCATTTAACATCTTCCATATAAGTCCAATAGGATGTCAGAATCATTTTTGAAATATTTGATACTTAATGATTCCAACTGTTTTCTTATTGAAGGAAATTATCATGTAACTTATAATGGAAGCGATATCTGATATCGATTACGGAAGTTCGCATTAAACCATTGATCTAAGATTGTTCGTAGCTTACTACAATCATATTTTGAATTGGATTGAGCTTTTTTTAATGAATTGTTCATAAAATGTGCAAATGGTTTGCCCAACAAAAGTAAAGTGAGCTTATTAAAGGTTTAACCTTTGTAGTATGACAATGAGAAAGGTTATACTCAGCAATCTATTATAGATTATGAGGAAACTTGTCTCCAGTCGCATTAATTGAACAATTAAATATCTTTTGGTTAATATTAATATTAAACTGTGCATTTTGGCTAAGAATGCAAAGTGACTTTCCGTTGTAGAATGGCCCTAGAATTTTTATTTTGCTAAGATAATAGTTTGATATACTAGCTGTTGGGAAGCGGCCGCGAGTGCGCAGCGGAAAATTAAAATTTATTATGTTGATTTCCCTTTGCCCAAGACCCATTTGTTTTGATTATTCTACAAGCCTACGCATGTTACTATATATTCTAAGCATAAAACTCATAAAACATGCAAAGAACATAAACCTAAATATGCTAACTATCATAAGAACTCTAAATAAAATAAAGAAAGAAAAAGACTTACTTGAACCGTAGACTCCTCTAGTCCTCCCTCCAATATTAAGTTTTTCACGAACTCAGCAAGCTCTTCCACGTTCCAAAGAGCCACCCAAGTGTGTGGCCTCCAAATATGCACACACCAAAGCCAAAACTCAATGGCAAGACTACGCCTTGAGTGCACAGGTATTTTGCCCTTGGTGCTAGCTTAGGCAAATACCTCAAAACTTTTAACTCGAGGTTCCTCTAGTCAATTAGACTTAAGGATCCTCAAAATCAGTGGCTTACTCTTAAACTTTAGAGTTTCTCACTTATATAAACTCAAGATATGAAAGGTTTGGTGTAAAAATTTCTGAATAATTCTTTGGGTTTATATAGTGCTCCAAAGACAACAAAATTAATTAAGAATCCGATGTGGGATAAAAGTTAATTTAATCTTAGCCATTGGATCTTAATTTAGTGGTTAAATGAGATTATAAAACCCTAATAAGAGTTTGGGTCGAATTGGAATTCAAAACAAATAACAAAAAAAAAAATTACTATTCACGTGAATAATAATTTTTTTTTTATTCCAATTCCCAAAATGCCCCCATCGTCATTCACCAATCCCTAAGCCACTATGGAACCTCATAAATGATCTGTTCAATAATTAAACACATTGAACCATTTATGAAAAATTCCTACATCAATCATATATGCTGTTATATTTGTATGTGCATTGTTAACCATTGATTTCGACTTTGTTGTGTGTGACCTTTTGGGTTCCCCTCAAGTTGGACATGAAATGAATCGTGATAATTTAATCGAACATAAATTATCCTCCGATCATATGGTCGTTCAATTTCAATGACCAAGGTTGACATCTAGCAACATGCCAAGGCCCCAAATGAGAAGGAAATATATATATATATATGCGATTTACATATGATACGGTCCCTCGCCTCACTGTATCCCCACCTATTGACCTAGGGTACGGAAAGTGTCTACCCATATGGTCAAATGTACGATGTTGATAGTGTCATGAATCGTGCTAACCCAAGAATCTCACATGATTCTTCCGTTGTGGCCACAGTCTCAAGCACTTATCACACATATCAACCCGCGAACTGGAATATTACTCTTATAGGAAAATATTATCCAAGAGAGTGGCGATTCTCTGTTGTATCTTTACAATCTTCATGTGTTTCAACAAATGACCCAATTATACCCTTATGAACGGATCTTTTGAACCAGGGAAGGAGAATGTCAAAGTTATTTGATCCACACATAAGATTGTAAAGACCTCAAGTCTAAAGACTAGTCATACAATCGATACATGAAAGTTCTCACAGAACATGAGATAAACACTCCATATGAAAACTTTCGGTGGTCAGTTCGATGGACACGAGCAACTCATGCATCCATGTGATACACCAAGCGGACGGATCTCCGCTAGTAGCCTATGAGATCGGCTACCCCACTTAAGGGCGGATCATATCATCATACTAGTCTCTCCGCTTTGTGAACGCCCAGATTATTCACAAAACTATCACTAGGAACATTTAAGAGTAATGATTCTCATAAGGCGTGGAAGCTATCATCTTATTACTCCAAGGGCTTTATTACAATGTTGATGATTCATATAAGTTATCTAAGACACGTATAATAAAGATTGCCATTTTATTAAATAATGAAAATATTATAAATACATGTACATATAGCTCATCCACAAGTTGGGTATAGAACATATCTCTAATAATCTCCTACTTGCACTATAGCCAACTAGTATGAATCTGGACACCATACTCTCGGATATTTTCTCTATAATAACTTCTTTTCTCTCAACAATCTCACTGATGAGATGAAATCGCCTGAGTACATGCTTGGATTTCTGGTGGGACCTTGTTCCTTTGATTGAGCAATGGCGCCCGTGTTGTCACAGTACATCGTGACGCCATTCTTTATCGCGTGAAGCACTTCCAGCTCCGTGATGAACTTCTTTATCCAGACTGTTTCTTTAGCAGCCTCAGATGCTGCAATATACTCGGCTTCAGTGGTGGAGTCTATTGTAGTTGACTGCTTTGAGCTTTTCCAACTGACAGCACCGTCATTCAAAGTAAACATATATCATGTTTGCGATCTGCTGTCATCCATATCGGTCTGAAAGCTCGCATCACAGTAACCAATGACTTTCATCTCAGAATAATCTCCGTATGTCAAAAACACATCCTTAGTTCTTCTCAGATACTTGAGGATTATTTAACAGCTGCCCAGTGTTGCGCACCAGGATTTTTCTGATACCTGCTCATTATGCTAAGAGCATAAGAGACATCAGGTCTTGTACATAGCATGGCGTACATGATCGATCCTATTGCTGAAGCATAAGGGATCCTACTCATACGCTCTCTATCTGAAGAAGTATGTGGACATTGCTCCTTAGATAATTTGATTCTATAACAAGTAGGTAAATTACCTCTTTTGGAATCTTCCATTTTGAATCTTTTCGAAACTTTATCTATGTACGTAGATTGAGAAAGTCCTAACAACCTCTTAGATCTATTATGGTAGATCTTAATGCCGAGGATGTAGGCCGCTTCTCCCAAATCTTTCATGGAGAAATTATGAGATAACCATTGCTTGGTGGCTTGCATCATGGGAATATCATTCTCGATGATTAATATGTCATCGATATATAATACAAGAAATACAACAACACTCCCACTACTTTTCTGTAAACACAAGGCTCGTCTACATTTTTTATGAAGTCAAATTCTTTGATTGTCTCATCAAATCATATATTCCAACTTCTGGAGGCTTGCTTGAGTCCATAAATAGATCGTTTAAGCTTGCATACTTTATTATGATCATCCTTAGATGCAAACCCCTCAGGTTGTGTCATATAGACTTCCTCTACGAGGTTCCCATTAAGGAAAATTTTTTTGACATCCATCTGCCAAATCTCATAATCAAATTGTGCAGCTAGTGCCAGTAAAATTCAAATGGACTTTATCATTGCAACAGGCGAGAAGGTTTCGTCATAGTCAATTCCTTGGATTTCTCTATAACCTTTCGCCACCAACCTAGCCTTATAGGTTTGGATGTTGCATTCTGCATCAGTTTTACGCTTGTAAATCCGCTTGCAGCCTATGGGTTTTATCCCTTCAGGTGCATCTACCAAGTCCCAGACTTGATTCTGATACATAGAGTCTATTTCGGATTTCATGGCCTCAAGCCACTTGACTGAATCAATGTCACACATTACTTCTTCATAACTGGTGGGATCGTCCTGATCATGTTCCTCGTCAATATGGAAACCATATCTTTCAGGCTCATGTCTTTCCTTATCAGACCTTCTGAGTTCATAACCTTGTGGTTGTTCTGTCGCTGCCTTTTTGAGGGGCTTGAGGTTTAGTTCTATGTTAGTTTGTTTTTCTCGTACCTCATCGAGGTCAAGTCTACTCCCACTATATTTCTTGAGAAGGAATTCATTCTCTAGAAATTTAGCATTTCGTGATACAAATATTCTTTGTTCATTTGGGACGTAGAACATGTATGCTATTGAGTTCAAGACATATCCTATAAACTTACATTTAATTACCCTATCATCTAATTTGTTAGTTTGTGTGAGCTTGGAATATGCGTCACATCCCCAAACTCTTAGATAACTAAGACTATGACGTTTCCCAGACCATAACTCATATGGTGTTTGACTAACAGTCTTGGAAGGAACTTGGTTTAGTAGTAGTGTTGCAGTTTCTAAAGCAAGACCCCAAAATGAAAGAGGTAGATCAGTGCCTAGCATCATTGATCGGACCATATCTAATAATGTCTTATTTCTCCTTTCGGAGACCTCATTATACTGTAGAGTTCCCGGAGGATTCCACTGGGAAACAATGCCATTTTCTCTCAAGTAATCTTGAAATTCGTTTCTTAAGTATTCACCACCTCGGTCAGACCTTAGTGACTTAATACTTTTATTAAGCTAGTTTTCTACTTCAGCCTTGAAGTCTTTGAATTTCTCAAAGGCTTCAGATTTGTACCGCATAAGGTACACATACCCATATCGCGAATGATCATCGATAAAGGTAATAAAGTAGGAGAATCCACCTCTAGAAGTGACTGATATGGTCTAATGTCTCCGCTGCACGCTGTCATTTACCTTTGAAGGGTAATTTGGTCATTTTATCAAGTAAACAAGACTCACAAGTTCCATAAGGTTATATTTGAAGGGTTTGAAATACCCATCCTTATGTAGCTTAGTTAATCTTGTTTCATTGATATGACCTAAGAGACTGTGCCATAGAAGTGATTCATTGAGATTATTCGAGTTAACATTGTATATATTAGAGGTTGAACATTCTTTGTTAGTTTGTAAGACATAGATACCATTATTCAAAATATCATCTCCATATTTTATTTCATTGAAATAAATAGGACATTCATTACAACTTATTAGGCATGAAAATCCTTTATTACATAAGGAAGAAATTGAAATGATGTTCTTTACTAGATAATGTACATAAACACAATCTTCTAAGTCTAAAACTAAAACATTCGGCAAAACTAATTAATAAGTCCTCACGCACAATGCAGCCAGTTTTGCTCCATTACCCATGCGTAAATCAACCTCCCCATGACGGAGTTTCCTACTGTTTCTCAGGCCCTACACATTGTTACACAAGTGAGTCCCACAACCGGTGTCAATCACCCAAGTAGAAGGTTTAGAGTTTTGAGAATATAGTTCAATCATATACAACATACCTGAAGCATTGGGCTTCTTGGCCTATTGGGCTTCCCTAGCTTCCTTGGCTTTCAAGGATCTGCAGTTTTTCTTCCAATGACCCTTCTTTCCACAAAAGAAACATTTCCCCTTTCTCTTTTTCTTCTCCACCTTACCATTGGGCTTTAGGTGATCTGGATCCTTGGCCTTGCCCTTATTTTTCTTTGGGCCTCGTGGCTTCAGGTCCGTACCTGTAATCATGACCACGCCTAAGGTTCGCTGCGTCTTAGGACTCAGAAAATTCAAACCATTGTCAATAGTACGATTTAGGGACAAATTGGTATTGGTCAGTCTGGTAAAGCCTAGTCCTGCCAATACGGTTTAAGCCATTTGGGTCTATACTTTACAATGGGAGGGAAATTTTAGACTTAAATTATTATTGAGGATTTAGCAAGTTTAAGTGAATAACTGTCAAATGGATTCCTCCATTGAAAATTCCCCAGAGGGAGGGTGGAGCGAACTCTCTTAAATACCCTTACCTCTTATGCTCTTATTGCCTTGGTGACAAGAATAAACAATAGATCCTCCAAATTAGTCCAACACTTTAAATATGCTTTAAGGTAAGCTTTGAGTAAATGATTATCTAGATGTCTTGACATCTTTTCCTTTTGGCTATAAAAAAGGACTGAGTGAAGGAAGACACCAAATCATTATCTAACTCTAGTAATACATTCGGTTAAATTAACTTTAGTTTAGAAAGTTTTATTAACTCTTTGGTCCCACCCCACTTATATCTTTTATAATGTCTTTTATTATAAACAAGTGATTTATATTTATTAGCCTTAAAGGTAATAAATCTCTAAGTTCATCTCGGAATAATTACTTAGCTAAGGGAAAAGCAATACACTCTCTATTTCCTTAGAAAGTCTCTAGATGCTTGCACCCTAAAATAATCATGCCAATTCTAATCATACATAGAATCATCAAGCATATGAGTTTTAATATGTTGGAATTATTTTAGGCATTAAATAACTTTGATTAATATTTAATTTTGATATTACATTTTATTTTATTCAAATAAATTTACTATTCATGTTTTTCTGCAGAGGCGTGAAATTTAAATGCAATTTCATAATTCAAATCTTAACCAAATCATGCAAAACTTGTGCATAAAATTAATTCAGGGTGTTAGCTTTCCAACGAGCTTTTAAACAACTAATTTCGAGTTCAAATGAGAGAGAACTAATCAAAACAAAAACGGCGCGCTGATACCACTATTGGTAAGCGGCCGCGAGTGCGCAGCGGAAAATTAAAAATTATTATGCCGCTTTCCCTTTGCCCAAGACCCATTTTTTTTATTCTACAAGCCTAGGCATGTTAGTATATATTCTAAGCATAAAACTCATAAAACATGCAAAGAACATAAACCTAAATATGTTAACTATCATAAGAACTCTAAATAAAATAAATAAAGAAAAAAACTTACTTGAACCGTAGAGTCCTCCAGTCCTCCCTCCAATCTACAAGCTTTTCTCGAACTCAACAAGCTCTTCCATGTTTCAAAGAGCCACCCAAGTGTGTGGCCTCCAAAGATGCACACACCAAAACCAAAACTCAACGGCAAGACTACGCCTTGAGTGCACGGGTATTTTGCCATTGGTGCTAGCCTATGCAAATACCTCAAAACTTTTAATTCGAGATTCCTATAGTCAATTAGACTTAAGGATCCTCAAAATCAGTGGCTTACTCTTAAACTTTAGAGTTTCTCACTTATATAAACCCAAGATATGAAAGGTTTGGTGTAAAAATTTGTGAAGAATTATTTGGGTTTATATAGTGCTCCAAAGATAACAAAATTAATTAAGAATCTGATGTGGGATAAAAGCTAATTTAATCTTAGCCATTGGATCTTAATTTAGTGGTTAAATGAGATTATAAAACCCTAATAAGAGTTTGGGCCGAATTGGACTCCAAAACAAATAACAAAAAAAATATTACTATTCACATTACTATTCACGTGAATAATAAATTTTTTTATTCCAATTCCCAAAGTGCCCCCATCGTCATTCACCAATCCCTAAGCCACTGTGGAACCTCATAAATGATCTGTTCAATAATTAAACACATGGAACCATTTATGAACAATTTCTACAGCAATCATATATGCTGTTATATTTGTACTGTGCACTGTTAACCATTGATTTCGACTTTGTTGTGTGTGACCTTTTGGGTTCCCCTCAAGTTGGACATGAAATAAATCGTGATAATTTAATCGAACATAAATTATCCTCCGATCATATGGTCGTTCGATTTCAATGACCAAGGTTGACATCTAGCAACATGCCAATGCCCTCAAATGAGAATGAAAGATATATATATATATATATATACACACACATTTTGTATGCGATTTACATATGATACGGTCTCTCACCTCATTGTATCACCACCTATTGACCTAGGGTACGGAAAGTGTCTACCCATATGGTCAAATGTATGATGTTGATAGTGTCATGAATCGTGTTAACCCAAGAATCTCACATGATTCTTCCGCGGTGGCCACAGTCTCAAGCACTGATCACACATATCAACCCGCGAACTGGAATATTACTCTTATAAGAAAATATTATCCGAGAGAGTGGCGATTCTTTGTTGTATCTTTATAAAATTCATGTGTTTCAACAAATGACCGGATCTTTTGAACCGGGGAAGGAGATTGTCAAAGTTATTTGATCCACACATAAGATTGTAAAGACCTCAAGTCTAAGACTAGTCATATAATCGATACATGAAAGTTCTCAGAGACACATGGGATAACACTCCATATGAAAACTTTCGGCGGTCAGTTCGACGGACATGAGCAACTCTTGCATCCATGTGATACACCAAACGGACAGATCTCCGCTAGTAGCCTATAAGATCGGCTATCCCACTTAAGGGCGGATCATATCATCATGCTAGTCTCTCCGTTTTGTGAACGCCCAGATTATTCACAAAACTATGACTATGAACATTTAAGAGTAATGATTCTCATAAGGTGTGGAAGCCATAGTCTTATTACTCCAAGGGCTTTATTACAGTGTTGATGATTCATATAAGTTATGTAAGACACGTATAATAAAGATTTTCATTTTATTAATTAATGAAAATATTACAAATACATGTACATATAGCCCATCCACAAGTTGGGTATAGGGCATATCCCTAACACTAGCTTATAGATCTTATTGTAGATTCAGACAAACTTTCTGAAAATGTGTGTTCTCTAAGTTTAAAATGAGTCAGATTGTCTGATTCTATCAAAGCATAGATAATACATATGTGATCGTAGGGTTAGTGGGAGTATACAAACTTTTTTCTAATGTTACATATCCTAACGACATTATTATTATTAAGGTAATGATGAGATCTTTATGAGGTAAAAGGTTTACCTAAGTCTTATTTTCTCTATGAATACAGTGAGAGTAGTCTCTATTATATTTGATATAAAGTCTTATATATGATATAAAACTAATAGACTTGTGAGATACTCTCATTAATCGTGCATTAGATATGATCTAATAAAAGACACAACATGACTATCTGTTTGACAGTTAATGTAACTGTTGGAAAGTTAGTGTGTCTTTTAGATATAGTATTCAACTTTCATAAAGGATGATTCCTTAGTCGAAAAAGAAATTGATTAGAATATCTAGTCAATTTTATGCATCATAGGATGATGGCATAATAAATATTGAACGAGTTTCTTGTTAATTGAGATTATAGTATGCAACTATTAGGGTCACATTAGATTTGAGTTTAATTGTTACGTTAGATGGTCTATGTCATTTAGAGTCTAAAAAGATACATTAAGAGTGTCACATTTGATTCTACTGTGCGAGTGGAACTAATTGTAACTTATAAAGTACTGACTTATGAAGTTGCATAGTGACATTGTATATTAGGAGTTTTGGTATTAGTGTTGTGCTTGTGGTTGTCTGTTTAGTATTGTGGATTTGATACTGAAATACTTAGACAACTCAGTAGTTGTAGCACAATATTGATGTAGAACTTAAGTTCTACAAAATTTGAATGATGCTAGCCAATGGAAACATTTGGGATTGTTGGACAAACTCAAAATGTAATGGCGAACTTACTCACTTATGCCTACCTCTAAAGTGTTAAGTGAGCTCTTGAGGGCCATGCATATACGATACACATTAAGATTTGTTTATGATACCCTGGATTGACACAAGAGCAAGTGGGAGAAATTATTAGGATTGGTACTTGGAGCGCCAATCTGGATCGTATTTATGTCCGGTTAATAAATACGAACAATTCATTTTCCATAATATTACATATTTATGGTATCTTCTTTTGTCTTATATATATATATATTCTATCTAATTTGATGATAATAGAATTAAATATGATTTAGTCATATGTATATATTAGACAAAGACTCGATGATTTACAACGTAGTGCGCTGTTACAACATAAATTGTAATTGGCATTTGGAAGCATCACTATAAGTTATATATTCTCAAATAAAGTTCCTGGTCAAGATTTACTAACACGGGTAGATTAGTAAAATCCATCGAGACACATGTTGTATATCGAGACTTGGATCGATGTTTTATCCCAATGAGCCATTAGTCTTCCGAGACTCGTATAGACATGTTGGTGTTTATTTGATATACACTGAACGACTCACCGAAGATTTACTAATAGATGTTATACCAATGCCAATAGGAATCTTCTTGAGTCGAGTAGCATAGTGGTCCTTAGACTTGAGATACCACAGTGGATATATGAGTTATCCTCCACACTTTGATGACAGTCACGTCAACGACCTATTTAGGTCATACCTTCGCCTGCTCGTCGGGTATAGACTGATGCTCATGATATCTGATGTGTATCAAGATAGAATCCATCAGTCATGTGTGCATGGCATAAGTATCATGCACGTGTTTACGATCCGTTAAATTTATGGTTGTGGTATACTGCGAAAGCGAGTTCCTTATAGATCGTAAATTTATAAGTCGACTATATTATATCTTAAGGATTTGGCGTTCTCATCTATATCGCTGGTATAATATGGATAGCCTGTGACTGAAAGATTATACATATGTGATGATCTCGACTTGTATAGTTCAACGAGATAATCTGTTATCGAAATGATTTACGAATGGGTGAATTACAGACATGAAATTGGATTTCGTGACAGATGTACCTGAACTTAGAGAGTCTAATAGTATGAAGTGTACGCGTTGAGCATTTGGGCAACACATTATGAATAATACTGATTATTCATAATATCTTATCAGATTAAATTAGTTAATTTGAATCATGTAATCGGTAAACAAATTTACACATGGCAAGGAAATTTTGATCGTTCTAATATGTATTTATATTAGATACATAACTAGATTAGATACACATTCCTTAACATATTATATGTTGAAACATGAAAAGTAAATAATAATTGTCTTTATTAAATGTAATGTTTGACTTTTTATTATTTAATTTACATGTGTAAATATTTAGTTTTTATTTACTATATATATTAATTGTAATATATGTCATACTTTTAGCCATGTGGATGGCTTATTTACCAAGTAATTTTAATTGATTACTTTTAGCCATGTGGATGGTTTCCATTTTAGAGTGTAATGACCACTCTTGTTATGCCTATAATTGTTCTAGAGTTCTTCATTAGTGGTGAATTTGATTTGATGTAAGATTAATTTGATTAGTCTTGACAAAATTATATTTAAAATATGAAAAATGATAATTTTTACTCACTGTTTTGTGAAGGGGGCGATGCTCCCTCCTTTGATGAATCCTCACATCTGATGATTGATGAGCTTTGCTTGTGAATACTTTGTGTGATTTGTGTATCTTTTCATTATGTAGATTGTAATAAATTTCCTTCTTCTTGTTCCTTTTGTCTTCTTCCCATCTGATTTCAATTTGGGCTCGAGCCAAGGCTTGATCCATCGAGTAGCATCGAAATTTAGTGAGCTTTTTGTAGAGTCCACTTTCTGAAAGTAATCCATTTCTGAATGCTTCCACTGCAGTAGGCTGATGGAGATCTGGGATAGTTATCCTCTCTTTATTGAAGCGAGTCACATAGCTTCACAATGACTCCTCTTTCCGTTGCTGGATGGCATTGAGGTCATCGGTGGTCTTTTCAAGCCTGCATGAACTTGCAAAATGCTCCACAAATTTTTCTGCTAGCTGTTGGTAAAACTCGACGGATCTGTATGGAAGATTGATGAACTAAGTGAGGGTAGGGCCCGCTATAGTTTCTCCGAATCCTCGATACATTCTAGCCTCTCATTGGTGTGGAGCCAAGCCAGTAGACATCATTTTATATTTATAGTGGACAACACAGTCGTCTGGGTCTGTTGATCCATCATACAATTTCATTTCCGGGGGACTGAACTTCCTCGGAAACTCGATGGATGTGATGGTCTCCAAAAATGGAGTATCAGAAATTGTTCCAGCTCCGCTCTTTCTTATTGGTAACCTTACATCATGTAGACTGGATAAAATTTTTTCTTTAAACTCTAGCATTTCTTTTCACATAGTGGCTGTGCCTGGTCGATTGGAGAAATTCGTAGACTCATTAGGTAATTTTGGGGTTGATGGTTTATTAGTGGATCATCCCTTGCCACATCATTGAATGCCCCCAAGAGGTTGGTTGGGATCGCAGGATTGCTGGGATGATCTGAAGTGTCACGATGTTGAGAGATTGAAGAGATTTGCTCCAACTGTTTTTGAAGGTTTCTGTTGGAGTTTCGCATGGTTAGATTTTCTTCCTCTAAAGTTCGTAAACGTTCTTGGAGCATGGCTAATTGTGCTGCCACAGTATCTGATGTCTGCTTACTTCTTGAAGCCATGTGAGGTTGTGTTTCAGGAACTATAGACTGAGAGATATTTACTTGTAATAAATTGCTAAGGCCCTACAGTGGGCGCCAAATTTTATACGCTGGTTTTCGCCCGAGATCCACAATCGAGAATTTGTAGTATGAGGCACTAGCGATCCTGCAAAACAAAGGTAGAGTTAGTGGGGAGTCTCTGCCCACCAGTGTGGTGGGTGCCCTAGGCACTCCGATGCCCGACGAAATATAAATGTTGAAGGAATAAGGCCATAAGCTACATTGACCTTCTGTAGACTGCCGTGAGGGTGGTAGGCTGTGTTTATAGAGTAAGAAGCTTAGATAGCTCAAGTAAGAGAGCTAAGACTTGACTGCCATGTACATTGAGTTATGTTTCCATTTATACGTTGAAATAAGTCACTTTATAGCTGTAACAGGAGCTGTACTTGTGATGGTGGGACCCACAATATACTGATAACTCTGGCGACGAGGCCCACAACGTGCTCAAAACTTCATCTTTCGGTGATGAAGAATATTCTGTTTAGTAAAATGGCATACAATAGCCAATGTGATGTTTTTCGGTAGGGACCTGTTCGAAGGACCAAAAGGCTGCCTGGAAGCTTTAATTGGGCTTGTATGGCGTTCATATATTTGGCCCAATCTTAGCTCCTGATTTGGGCAATCAAAATGAGCTAGGCTTAGTCGGTTACTAGGCCTGCGGTGAAAAGATGACTTTACCATTGGACCCAAATTTGACTCGTACAATATATATATATATATATATATATATATAAAATTTAAAACCACAATCAATGTGAGTACCGAATCCCTACCGCAACCCGACGTTCGAAACGCGAAATCGATCTCAACACAAAGATCGTCGCGTCTAGTCAAATATGTTAGTCACACTGTATTATAACACTCTTCGAGCTCACTCGGAGCATTTCATGAGACACACGAGTGTAGGACACAAATGTTGGACGACTCTGTTCCGGGCTCGCGGCCCGGTTGGGAGTACGGAGTAGCCCACGGGGGAACTAAACCGGAGAAATAACATTGAGTCGCCACCCGGTGTGAACCGGGAAAATGATTTAAGGCCGCACTCACCCCTCGCAAGGGAAGACCTCAAACCGTTGGGTTCGGAATGGTCCCTTACTTATGCCACTTGTAATGATATGATTTGTGCAATAATCTAACCAAGCTTAATCAACGTATATTTCCAAGGATAATCTACTCCTAAGTTCGCATGTATAAAATGAATCATCATAACGGAAAACATATGATATCACACAATAATCTCATTAACATGTTGAATCATCAAACACGGAAAATAAATAACAACTTAAACATAAACATAAAGAAACACCTATTGCGAAATGAGATAACAAGATCATCCATAGAGGAATAACATACTAATGGCTAAATCATGCTTGAGAAACAAGTAACATCCTAACGACCTAATCATGCTTGAACACAATCTTGCGAACACATCAAATAGATGAATGCGGGAATACAAATGGATGATAACAGCAAAAGTGTCAATAATGGAATGGCATGGTTAATTACATAATACAAGAGAAATCACCCAAGAAGCGATTATGCATGAAATGAAAAGGAATCAGTTCAGTGTATGTGCGTTCGTGTGTAGCGTTTGAAAACATGTTCGAACGGTAAACAGAAGGTTTGCGCTCGTATAACGTTCGAGAACGCGTTCGAATGGGACAAGACATGATGCATGATAAAAAAAATGCATGAACGTTCGAGTAGCGTTCGTAAACGCGTTCGAATGGTAAACAGAAGGTTCGCGTTCGTATAGCGTTTGAGAAAGCGTTCGAACGAGACCAGACCTGATGCATGATAAAATAAAGAAAATATGTGTGCGTTCGAGTAGCGTTAGTAAACGCGTTTGAATGGTAAACAGAAGGTTCGCGTTCATATAGCGTTCGAGAATGCGTTCGAACTGGACAAGACCTGATGCATGATAAAATAAAGAAAACTCATGTGCGTTCGAGTAGAGTTCGTAAACGTGTTCGAACGGTAAACAGAAGGTTCGCGTTCGTATAGCATTCGAGAACGCGTTCGAACGGGACAAGACCTGATGCATGATAGACGACGCAACGCATACATAGATAAGCAAATCCATAATGTAGGACCCCGTGTGCCCGATTGAACTCATTCCCATTCAATCAGGTGTACCTCGTCCGGTGCAGCAAAACATCGTGGTAAAGGTAGCCTTTAGGCATTTTCCCTCGAATAGAGGACCTTGAATCCACCCTAGTTAGCCCATGCGCACAAGGATGCAATGCATGCGTAAATAAAGCAACGATATGCAAAGGGTAAATGACATAATAAAGGCGCGGCAAAACATCATGGTAAAGGTAGCCTTCAGGCATTTCCCTCGAATAGAGGACCTTTAATCCACCCTAGTTAGCCCATGCGCATTATGTTACCGTGCATATAAAATAAAGACAACAATACTATATGACCTCGTATGCTCGATTAAACATATCTCACATTCAATCAAACATACTATGTCCGGCGCGGCAAAGTATTGTCGTAAAGGTAGCCTTTTGGACTTTTCTTCCCTCAAATAGAGAACCTTTAGACCAACTTACTAAGCCCATGCGCACTACATCATCAATACACAAACAAATAACGTACAGAAAGTAAAGCGAAAATGACTAAATCATGCTTAAATATAATAACATACTAGCGACTAAATCATGCTCAAACACAAGGTTGGATGAAACGAAATATGTGTGTCTCTCAAGCGGTATGTGGCGTTGTATCCCGAGTACAGACCGCACTACCGTCCATTCGGATTCGGCTACGAAATTTACGTCTGGGTTTCCATCCGATATGCCACAAGAGAGAACATATATTCCGTTCATCCGGAAATCACATCATGCACCAACCCACAATACTAATGCAAAATAAAGTAAGAAAATAAATAAATAAAAGGAAGGGTGCCCTCAGGTCTAACATCTTAGGTCGTCTCTCGAAAGTGTGGTACACGGCCGTTAGAAGGGTTGATGCTCCACAACTCCTCCGGTCCACTGGTCCACTGCTCTCATTCGCTACTTCACTATTTTGAGTCGTCGTTTCCTCTGTTTTGCTGTTGTTCTGCTGCTGTTTTTCAATCACTATTTTGTGGTAAAAGGCTACTATTTGTTTGGGGTTTTTGGCTACTATTTTTTGGCAGTATATTCTTCACTGTTTGTGGGTTTTAATCGGTCCAGGGGCTGGTTTTCACGGTAAGTTAAGGGGCTGTTTAGAGTGCAGTGATTTACGGCAGTTTTGGGTGTTAATGCTTTGTAGAATTTTCTGTGTTTTGTATATATGTGCTAGGGTGTGAAAGGTTGGTTTAGGCTTCTTTTTATAGGCAAAGGCTAGGGTTTCTAAGGTTTGAATAGGAATGGATCAAGTAATTATGGGGGGAATATTTTGATTAGTGTCTCACAAGGAAAAAAACTTCTTAAGTTAGGGAGGAGATTTGGTTTGATTGGGAAGGTGATATATTTGATTTGTTTATTTAGGTATGTGAATTATTTAGATTGGGATGTGATTTATTTAATTTAGGAAGGATATTATTTTAATTTGTGACATGTTTTAAATGTTTTAATTATTTTTGGGTGGGTTTTGGTGGGCTAATTGGGCTTAGGCGTGAGGCTAGCAACAAAACCAGAAGTACCGACATCGTTCGAACGCCGATTCGAACGCTGCATGAATACCCGCAATCTGCTTGACGTTCGAACGTGTTCACGAACGCAGCACGAACGAAAGTAGTGAAAATGTGAATTGAATCTGTTGACATACTTATTCTAAATTTCCCCTTCCGACATTCGTTTCCCGCGACTTTCGCGACTTAAAAGGTAGTGTCTCTAAATGAGACTCATCATATGGACTTTTATGCAAAAATAAAGTGCCTACAGTCGCCCCCACTTTGATGGGACTTGTGCAGTGTGTGACAATGACAATCCTATCAAAGTTATGCAATGCATTTTTACTTACCTGGTTCGCCAGCTGCCACCTGACTTGCCTGTTGCTGCGAACTGAGTTGATCTGGTGGTTCATTTTCGAACTGTGCTTCATTTTTAGAGCGTCATTTTCGGCATCTGTTGTGTGTGCTCCATTTTGGAGCGCTATTTTCGGCATTTGTGGTGTGTGATCCATTTTGGAGTGCCATTTTCAGCATCTGTCGTGTGTGCTCCATTTTGGGGCGCCATTTCCGGCATTTGTTGTGTGTGCTCCATTTTGGAGCGCCATTTTTAGGCATCTGTTGTGTGTGCTCCATTTTGGAGCGCCATTTCCGGAATCTTTTGTGTGTGCTCCATTTTGGAGCGCCATTTCCGACATTTGTTGTGTGTGCTCCATTTTGGAGCGCCATTTCTGGCATTTGTTGTGGTCCATTTCCAAACCGTGTTGTGCGAGAACGTGGCTCATTTTTGAACCGTTACTTGATGAGATGGTCTTTGCCGCTACAAACCTACGAATACAAACAAAAATTGCATGTATGTGATATGTATACATGTATGCATGGATATGTTTCCTATTCCGACGGGTTAGGCCTTCCTTGGTCCATTTCCGAACCGTGATCCATTATCAGAGTGTCATTTTCGGCGTCTGATGTGATAGTGGTCCATTTCCGAACCATGCTCCACTTTCAGAGTGCCATTTTCGACGTTCGATGTGATGGTGGTCCATTTCCGAACCATGCTCCACTTTCGGAGTGCCATTTTCGGCGTTCTGATGACGTGTGGGCCTCGACCCTGGGATGCATCCCCAAAACCGATGCTGATGTGGGCCTCGACCCTGGGACTCATCCCCAAAACTGATGCTGATGTCGGCCTCGACCCTGGGACTCATCCCCAAATTGATGCTGATGTCGGCCTCATGAGACTCATCCCCAAAACTGATGCTGATGTGGGCCTCGACCCTGAGACTCTTCCCCAAAACTGATACTGATGCTGAGGTGGGCCTCGCCCCCGGGACGCATCCCTAAAACTTACATTGATAATAATGTGGGCCTCGCCTCCAGAGTGCCATACCTGGCAAGACTGATACTGATAATGATGTGGGCCTCGCCCCCAGAGTGCCATACCCGGTAAGACAGATACTGATGCTAATGTTGGCCTCGCGCTCCAGAGTGTCATACCCGACAATACTGATACCGATGACGTGGGTCTCAACCATGGGACTCGTCCTCAAAACTGATATTGATTCTAATGTGGGCCTCGCCCCCAGAGTGCCATACCCAGCAATACTGATACTGATGATGTGGATCTCAACCCTGGGACTCGTCCCCAAAACTGATACTGACAATGCTGATGTGGGCCTTACCCCAGAGTGCCATACCCGGCAATACTGATACTGATGACGTGGGTCTCAACCCTGGGACTCGTCCCCAAAACTGATACTGACAATGATGATGTGGGCCTTGCCCCAGACGGATACTGATGTGGGCCTCAACCCTGGACTGATACTAATGTGGGCCTCGCCCCCAAACTGATACTAACGTGGGCCTCGCCTCAAATTGATACTGACGTGGGCCTCGCTCTAAACTGATACTGACGTGGGCCTCGCCCTCAAACTGATACTAATGTGGGCCTCGTCCCCAAGCTGATACTGATGTGGGCCTCGCCCCTAAACTGATGCTGACGTGGGCCTCGCCTCCAAGCTGATACTGATGTGGGCCTTGACCTTGGGACTCATCTCCAAAATTGATGATGTGGGCCTCGCCCAAACTGATACTAATGTAGGCCTCGCCCTAAACTGACACTGATGTGGGGCTTTACCCCAAACTTATACTGATGTGGGCCTTGCCCTAAACTGATACTGATGTGGGCCTCACCCCCAAACTGATACTAATGTTGGCCTCGCCCCCAAAATGATACTGATGTGGGGCTTTGCCCCAAACTAATACTGATGTGGGTCTTGCCCTAAACTGATACTGATGTGGGCCACGCCCCTAAACTGATATTGATGTTGTGCGGGCCTCAACCTATGCTCCATCCTCAAACTGATGACACTGTACGGTTGTTGCTTCTGGTTGGCTTGTTTTTGATGTTTTCTCTTATTCTTCTTTGAAACCTGTTATTAAAAAACATGACAAACACAAAAGAATGCAAATATATTACGTGTATGCATGCATGCATGAATGAATTTCTTATTCCGTTGGGTTAGGTCTTCTCTTGGTGACTGCTCAGTTTTCTCTTCTTCAGGCAAAGTACTGCTTCAATCTGTCTACGTTGATCGGCTCGGTGAACTCATTCCCTTCTAAATCTGACAGTCTCACTGCCCCATTTCCCAATTTCTGAATGGCTATCCTGTCTTTCTGCTTGCTTCTTCCGAGGATTCCCCGTGTTCTAAACATCGCTGAGTATCATAGTACCAGGGTTGAATGCTTTTGCCGAATATACTCATGTTACAGGTTGAAAGGAAGAGACTCAAACAAGTAAGCAAAATGAACGTCTTTATTATCATTAAGAAAAGGTTCGAACAAGTAGATAAACTCAATGTCTTTGAAAATGCAAGATCAAATAAACTAAGAGGAACAATTTCATCATTCGCAACATTGCCTTCTTCCTTGGCCTATAGTTCTCCACTGCTGTCGTTCCCTATCCCCATGAAAGAAACTGGGTGGTTGAGGGTTTGGAGGACAAAGCTTTCGGGTAGGCCGGAGTTGATCATGTAGGTGGGTGGTGGAACGAAGTGGTAGTTTGGTAGAGGATTCTGGTGTGTGTTGGGTTGTTCTTTCTCAGGATCGGGTATTTTATGGGCATCAATGAGGTTTTGGATTTCATGCCTAAGGCGGGTGCAGCTGTCAGTTTCATGGCCTCTCCTCTGATGGAAGTGACAATACAGGCTTAGGTCAAGGTTGGGTGGTATAGGATCTGGAAGTGGTTTAGGCTCTAAGGGTTTTAGGAGTCCTTGCGCCTTCAGCTTCTCAAGCACCTTAGATAAAGGCTTCCCCAGGTTAGAGAAATGCCGGTTCCTGATGGCAGCAACCTCGGTAGTAGTGGGCTTGGTCTCAGAATGTCCCCCAAAAGTCCTTCTATTCTGGCCATAGAACTTTCTATTCTCCGCTTCTTCTTCTTCGATGTCCATGACAGTCTCCCTCAGCTGTCGGAAATCTGCAATCATGGAGGTCATCCTTCTTAACTTGCCATAAACGGAGGGTTTGGTGCCCTTGATAATCATTTTTATCTGGTCATTCTCTGAGGGCCGAGTCTGCATCTTCAGAAGCTGGCTCCTCCAGCGATCTACATACTCCTTGAAGCTCTCATTCGGCTTCTGCTTGGTATTCTCCAAATCGCGGAGTGACAAATCAATCTTCAAGTCTGTAACATACTGTTTCAGAAATGCATCTGCCAATTCCTTCCAATCTTCATTGACCTTCCTCTCGAGGCTATGATACCACACTACTGGCGCCCATTCAAGTGACATCCCAAACATTTTCTGAACTTGGCGTTGTGACAGGCCCACTGAACACATAACTGACGCATATTGTCGGAGATGGACCCTCGGGTCCCCATTCCCATTGAACTTGGCCATATCAGGCATTTTGAACTGAGCCGGCAGTTGTTCTCCAAAATTCATTACCTCATAATCTAGCAAGTCTTCATGTTTATCCCTCATTTTGCGGGTAACCAATTCTACCTGATCCCGTAGCTTCTGTAATTCTGCCTGAGACCCAATCATTCTTCCCGTCGCATATTCAGCCATGTCATCATCAAAAGTGGGGATGTCATCCCCCAACCCATTCGGAGGCTCCTCACGCCTCACATTCTCAGAATTTCCCACAGCACGGGGCACAACTATATTTTCCATAGCAGTAGTCAGGGCTTGTAACTGTTCAGTAATCTTGGTGAGACTGTTCTCAAACTGATCCATACGGGATACCGAATTCTCTGATTCGCTCATGTTTGCTATTGGCCTTTTAACAAGTCTTCCCTTTTTCCCTAACCCAACGGATATCTATGATGGCTCTTAAGACACAAGAGAGTTAACATGATTGTGTGTATGCATGAGATGCATGAGATACGTGCGATGTATGGAATATATAATTGGGCCCATTACCATTTTAAAGCATTTAATCATACAATTGCGAGGTGTAAACTTGTCCCAGTTGAAAAAGGCCCAACGGGTTTACACTTTTACGATAACATAGGTAAACAACTTCAAATGATAAGAAGCCCAAACACAAAATGGCCCATCGGCATTTTAGAAGTTTTGGGCCCAATTTCCATAAAGCACGGACTCGTCCCAGTTTAAATGGCCCAACAAGTCCATACCTAATGACAAAAAGTCCAACTGAATTTAAATGACGATGGTCCTAAACATAAACACAAGGAAATAGTTTTTATTGGTCATACAACTATGGTCTACGCGGGTTCATAGGGGTACAGACAAAGGCTCTCGTCGACGAAGGGTTACCCACAACTAGGTCTCCCCACTCAAGGGTTCGAGCGACTAAGTGAGCGCATCTTTTTTTATACACTAAGGTACGTGCCAACGAGTTATGGTGCGTGACTGACTGTCAAATAGATTTCCCGTTGTAGATTCCCCAGAGGGAGGGCAGAGCGAACTCTCTTAAAACCCAAGCCTCTTAGGCTCTTATCGCTTGGTGACAGGAATAAACAACGAGTCCTCCAAATTAGTCCATCAGAGTAAGCTACGAGTACATGATTATCTAGGTGCCTTCACAGCTTTTCCTTATAGAAAGGTAGTGAATGAAGGAAGACACCAAACCATTACCTAGCTCTAAAAAATGCCTTTGATTAAACCCCTTTCAACCCACGGTAAACACGGTTAATTAAATCACAAATCACAATCATTATAATGCATTATTTCGAGGCCAATTCTCTATCCCCAGTGGAGTCGCCAGACTGTAGGACACAAATGTTGGATGATGATGTTCTGGGCTCGCGGCCCGGTCGGGAGTACGAGTAGCCCTCGGGGGAACTAAACCAGAGAAATAACATGGAGTCGCCACCTGGTGTGAACCGGGAAAATGATTTAAGGCCGCACTCACCCCTCGCAAAGGAATACCTCAAACCGTTGGGTTCGGAATGGTCCCTTACTTATGCCACTTGTAATGATATGATTTGTGCAATAATCTAACCAAGCCTAAGCAACGTATATTTCCAAGGATAATCTACTTCTAAGTTCGCATGTATAAAATGAATCATCATAACGGCAAACATACGATATCACACAATAATCTCATGAACATGTTGAATCATCAAACACGAAAAATAAATAACAACCTAAACATAAACATAAAGAAACACCTATTGCGAAAGGAGATAACAAGATCATGCATAGAGGAATAACATACTAATGGCTAAATCATGCTTGAGAAACAAGTAACATCCTAACGACCTAATCATGCTTGAACACAATCTTACGAACACATCAAATAAATGAATGCGGGAATACAAATAGATGATAACAGCAAAATTGTCAATAATGGAATGGCATGGTTAATTACATAATACAAGAGAAATCACCCAAGAAGCAATTATGCATGAAATGAAAAGGAATCAGTTCAGTGTATGTGTGTTCGTGTAGCGTTTGAAAACGTGTTCGAACGGTAAACAGAAGGTTTGCGTTCGTATAGCGTTCGAGAACGCATTCGAACGGGACAAGACCTGATGCATGATAAAACAAAACGCATGAACGTTCGAGTAGCGTTCGTAAACGCGTTCGAATGGTAAACAGAAGGTTCGCGTTCGTATAGCGTTTGAGAACGCGTTCGAATGGGACCAGACGTGATGCATGATAAAACAAAGAAAATACGTGCGCGTTCGAGTAGCGTTAGTAAATGCGTTCGAATGGTAAACAGAAGGTTCGCGTTCGAGAACGCATTCGAGAACGCGTTCAAACGGGACAAGACCTGATGCATGATAGACGACGCAACACATACATAGATAAGTAAATCCACAATGTAGGACCCCATGTGCCCGATTGAACTCATTGCCATTCAATTGGGTGTACCTCATCCGGCGCCGTAAAACATCGTGGTAAAGGTAGCCTTTAGGCATTTTCCCTCGAATAGAGGACCTTGAATCCACCCTAGTTAGCCCATGCGCACAAGGATGCAATGCATGCGTAAATAAAGCAACGATATGCACAGGGTAAATGACATAATAAAGGCGCGGTAAAACATCGTGGTAAAGGTAGCCTTCAGGCATTTCCCTCGAATAGAGGACCTTTAATCCACCCTAGTTAGCCCATGCGCATTATATTACCGTGCATATAAAATAAAGACAACAATAATATAGGACCTCGTATGCTCGATTAAACATATCTCACATTCAATCAAACATACTCCGTCCGGCGCGGCAAAGTATTATCGTAAAGGTAACCTTTTGGACTTTTCTTCCCTCAAATATAGAACCTTTAGACCAACTTACTAAGCCCATGCGCAGTACATCATCAATACACAAACAAATAACGTGCAGAAAGTAAAGCGAAAAGGACTAAATCATGCTTAAACATAAATAACATACTAGCGACTAAATCATGCTCAAACACAAGGTTGTATGAAACAAAATATGTGTCTCTCAAGTGGTACGTGGCGTTTTATCCCGAGTACAGACCGCACTACCATCTATTCAGATTCGGCTACAGAATTTACGTCCGGGTTTCCATCCGATATACCACAAGAGAGAACACATATTCCGTTCATCCGGAAATCACATCATGCACCAACCCACAATACTCATGCAAAATAAAGTAAGAAAATAAATAAAAGGAATGGTGCCCTCAGGTCTAACCTCTTAGGTCGTCTCTCGAAAGTGAGTTACACGGCCGTCAGAATGGTTGATGCTCCGCAACTCCTCTGGTCCACTGGTTCACTGCTCTCATTCGATGCTTCACTATTTTGAGCCGTCGTTTCCTCTGTTTTTCTGTTGTTCTGCTGCTGTTTTTCAATCACTATTTTGTGGTAAAAGGCTACTGTTTTTTGGGGTTTTTGGCTACTGTTTTTGGGCAGTATATTCTTCAATATTTATGGGTTTTAATCGGTCCAGGGGCTGGTTTTCACGGTAAGTTAATGGGCTGTTTAGAGTGCAGTGATTTGCAGCAGTTTTGGGTGTTAAAGCTTTGTAGAATTTTCTGTGTTTTGTATGTATGTGCTAGGGTGTGAAAGGTTGGTTTAGGCTTCTTTTTATAGGCAAAGGCTAGGGTTTCTAAGGTTTGAATAGGAATGGATCAAGTAATTATGGGGGGAATATTTTGATTAGTGTCTCACAAGGAAAAAAACTTCTTAAGTTAGGGAGGAGATTTGGTTTGATTGGGAATGTGATATATTTGATTTGTTTATTTAGGTATGTGAATTATTTAGATTGGGATGTGATTTATTTAATTTAGGAAGGATATTATTTTAATTTGTGACATGTTTTAAATGTTTTAATTATTTTTGGGTGGGTTTTGGTGGGCTAATTGGGCTTGGGCGTGAGGCTAGCAACAAAACCAGAAGTACCGACACCGTTCGAATGCCGATTCGAACGCTGCACGAATGCCTGCAATCTTCTTGACGTTCGAACGTGTTCATGAACGCAGCACGAACGAAAGCAGTGAAAATGTGAATTGAATCCGATGACATACTTATTCTGAATTTCCCCTTCCGACATTCGTTTCCGCGACTTCCGTGACTTAAAAGGTAGTGTATCCAAATGAGACTCATCATAGGGACATATATGCAAAAATGCAGTGCCTACAACGGGTCCACTAATTGGTAACTGCCAAATGGCCACCCAAACGTGCTATTTCGAGACTTGAGATGTAAGCACCTAAATTAATTCCCCCCATACAGTCCTAAAGAAAAATCAGCATAGTCCCGTTTAAAACACGAACTATCTATTTACAATACAAAACCACAAAAAACACTCGTTCATGGCATACGATAATCATCACAATTTATACTTCGAATCCAAATCCACAATCCATGCATTAATGTAATCCAATAACATCAATCCAGTAATAAACAAATGCAAAACTCGATATTATAATGCGAATGAAATAAAATTTGAGGTTCGAGTTCAATACCGTATAAAAAAGATCAATCCAACTCGTCAGATGCCTAAAGTGCAAAATTCAGTCTTCATCATCCTCTAGAATAAGAAAATTAATTCATGACTAAATAAAAGAATAATGAAAATGAATTCAAGAACATATTGGACATCATAAGAGCTTAAAGAAAAAAACTAGAAAATAAAACCTGAATCGAATCCCTTCATCTTCAGACGTCACTGCATTCGTCTCCTTTTGTTGCTCTTCAATTCCCTTCTTGGATCTCTCTAAATTATATATTTTGAACTCTCTTGTTGTGTCTCATTCTCCTCCCTAGGGTTTTGGATGCACTATGTATTTATAGGGAAGTCTTGGAGTCATTCTACAGATAGAAAAAAGATTTCCTAGTCTGAAAATCATCTAGAGCATCACAACCTAGAAGTAGCTTTGTGTCGCCAGCTTATTTGGACAAACATATGTTTTATTCATGTTTGTTGGCATCGCGATGCCAGCTTCTCTGCCAAGATGTGTTGTTTTCCATATTTTGTCTTTCCTGCATGCTTCATTTGCATATTTAAGCTTCCAAAACAAGTCCATTTGCTCTAAGATCCATGCTCAAATGCTTCCTATCAATAAAACTAAAACGAACTACAAAAAATGTAAAATGACATGATATCTAAAAAAATAATAAGCTAAGAATGTATGAATAAGTGGGTATAAATCACACTTATCAAACATCCCAAACTTAAGATTTTGCTAGCCCGAACAAAAGACTAAAGAAAAACTAAATAAAAGTAAACAAACAAAAGTAACTAAATTAAATGTGCCACTTTCTTAGGGATCACGATTGCATTTAGCATATACAACAAGCCTTTAAACCCCTAGTAGACGAGTTATAGTCCCGTGAGGGCTTGAAGCGACGACACCCACAATTGTCATTCACACACATGTAATCATACAAAAAAATAAAGAAACAAATAAAACAGTCCCAGTAGTTTCATATAATATTGTCCTCAAAGAATGCCTACCAAAGAAATCAGAGAACCTTCAAAGTACTCAATGCAAATTAAATCCAAGTTATTAAATAAATTATCTAAGTCAGACTCACAATGTGTGTGTGTAAAGGTTCGACCACAACTCGACTCCTAAATAGCCAACTCAATGATTTTGTTTCAAAAATTGGAATCCAATGGGTCAAGCCAATCTAGATATCTCAAATTTGTTATGTTTTGGACACTTATCGTTTCTAAGATTTCACCATAGAGCAAACAAATGCATTATTAGACTTATGTTTTACTATCTATGACTAATTTTTTTTAAGAAAAAAATTGATTTATTTTCTATATAGTAGGAACTAACACTAACATGCACAAACCCCCAAACTTGGAACTTGCATTGTTATTAATGTAAGATAAATATAAGGAAACAAGAGTGATGAATAACACTACCGTGCAAGGAGTTGCTCAAGCTCCTACTAGTCAGAATTTGGTTGTGCGAACTGTGTGGGTTGCGCTAGTATCTGCATAAATATACATGCAAACTAATAAATACGCAAACAACACACAATAAAATAAAACTAAAGTAAAGTAAAGAAAATAAAAAATAAATAAATAAATATGTGGGTTTCCACCCCGCTAGCGCTAAGTTTAACGTTTTCACCTAGACGTAACCACCTAAGTGGTCATAGCGGCTTCAATGCATCAGACCAGATAGTCTCATGTGTTTTCTGCTTTGTTATCCACTAGTTGTTATGACATGAAAAATACTACGACTGGCTGTGGCAGAGCAACTATACAAGGTCTGCCAGGATCTTTTAATGGTTCAGCTATTGGCTCCACCATTGGGTCAGGATATGTAAATTTTATGCCATTTTGAAATTATGGACTGTACATGCGGCAAAATTGGCTCGACTTTTTTTTAGCTTTCCAATGATCATCTTTTGGCGAGCATTGACTTTTGAGTTCCTCTTATAGCAACGCCTTGGGAATGGCTTCAGTTTTGGCTGAGGGAGATCTTCTTTGCATGAATTTACTTTGTTCGTTAGCCTTTTGACTGATGGTTCACCCTACATATTGGCATGAATACATAGAGACACACCTAGCACATGGTCAATGTCCATTGAAAATCTCTTTTCTGCAATATCTATCATGTGATATTCTTCATCACCTTGAGGACTTGGCATGACTCTGAAAACACTAAAGAAGACTTCTTCGTTCTAAACTCCCATTGTCAGTTCACCTTTTTGCACATCAATGATCGCTATGTCATTTTCTAAAAAAGGTATCCCAATGATGATTGGGACGTCATGATCCTCCTCCATATCAAGGGCAAGGAAATCAGCAGGGAAGTATAATATATCCACATTAACTAACACATCATCTATTATTCCTCGTGGGTAAGTCAGAGATCTATCTGCTAGCTGCAATGTGATGGTGGTTGACTTCACCTCACATAAGCCCATATGTTTATAAATGGAAAAGGGCATGAGATTTATACTCGCACCTAAATCACATAGCGTCTTACCAAAGTATCGATTTCCAATAGTGCACGGTATGGTAAAGTGGTCATGATCCTTCAGCTTTGGAGGAAGATTCTTCTGTATGATGTCACTACACTCATTTGTGAGTGCTACTATTTCAAAATCAGCCAACTTCCTCTTCTTGGACATCATCTTCTTCATAAAACATCACATATTTAGGCATTTGTTCTAACGCATCTGCAAAAGAGATGCTGATGTGGATCTTTTTAAGGATGTCAATAAATTTGGAAAATTGAGCATCCAATTTCTTCCTTTGAAAGCATTGGGGATATGGAAAATGTGTCTTCAGGATGAGATGGCTTATACGGAGGAGTTGTTGTACTATTCTCTTCTTTCGTTATTGTTTCCTCATGAAATACCGCTTCTTTATCTTAACTGCTTTGGTACTTAGGGGCATCTCTTATCTATAATCCACTTCTGAGGGTAATGGTCTGACACTGCTCCTTAAGGTTGTCCTCGGTATTGCTAAAAAATGCCATTTTCTATTGATTAGCTATGGAAGAGGCGAGCTGCCCAATCTGGACTTCTAAATATTTCATTGTTGCCCCCATATTTCCCATTTGGGTTTCAATATTGTTCAGCCGGACCCATTCTTCTCAAACCTCTCTGAATTTTTAGCATCAAATGTGTTCATAAGGTCTTCTAAAGATGGTTTCTGCTCAGTTCTTTGATTATTGAAACTAGGAGGAGGTTGCAAGGCATTCTCTGTGTTCACACATGACAAGTTTGGATGATAATAGTTAGGCATATGATTACCTCTATAGTTATTGAAGTTCCGATTGTTCACATATTGAGCTTGTTCAAAACTTGTTTTTTTGTCTGGTAACATCATTCTATTAGCAGCAACAACTTCAATAGATAGTTGGGCTATTTGATTGGTCAATATTGCTATATGAGTCGTGAGGGATGACACTTGAGCTATAAATGTAACAATAGGATCCACCTCATGTATACCAACTACATTTTTCATCGTCGAGCATTGACTTGGCCATTGGAAATTGTTAATGGTCATCTCTTCCAATAGAGCATAAGAATCTTCAGCAATTTTCTTGAACAGGGTTCCTCCAGCAGCTGCATCAACCATAGTCATGTTCAGACCATTCAACTTATTATAAAATAGTTGAATCTGGACCTAGTCTTCATAATTGTGATGTGTGCACTTCTTGAGTAGATATTTAAAGCGCTCATATGCCTCATATAGGTTAGGTCTCCAACTTCTTAAATGTGCTAATCTCTGTTCTCAGTTGGGCTGATTTAGCAAGTGGAAAGAACTTCTCAAGAAATCGTGTGGCCATATCCTCCCATGCCATGATGCTCCCCACTGGTATAGGTTGTAGCCAACCCTTCGCTTTGTCCCTTAAAGAGAATGGGAACGAGCGCAACCTGATGGCCTCTTTAGTTACTCCATTCATTTTAATGATATCTGCCATTTCTAGAAACATCTTTAAGTGAATGTTTGGAACCTCCACAGTTGAACCCTCAAACATATTATGTTGCACCATATTGATCAGTGCAGGTTTCAGCTTAAAGTTATTGACATTGATAGGTTGGTGCGCAATCTCAGAATAATCATCATCAATGACCGACTTAAAGTGATCTCGGATTGCCACTTGGCGCATGTTGTTCTCTCTGTTGTCAACCGCCATTGCTTATTTTTCAATTCTCTTTTATTTCCTTAGTCTCATTGTTATTCTTTCTATTTCTGGATCAAATAGGAGCGATTCGAGACTTGTGGATCTTCGTATTCACTGAAGCACAAAAAGAAAGAAAGAAAAAAGTAATAAAATGAAATAAAAAACTAAATTAAAGTGAAGGTTACTTGGTACTAATATTAATTTGAATAAGATTAAATAATTTGAGGCAACAACGCCAAATACTTATTGCGAGATTATCGTACTGCAAGTATATAATGTCAAGTTTTAGTAAATGATGAATAAATAGTGTCGAACCAACAAGAATTGAAATCAAATTCAAACTAAGTACTATAATTAATAAACTTAACTTTATATAGAAATCAATTTAAAATAAACTAAATTAAAATTAAAAACTAAAGAAGCGAAAAGTCAAAATATTTTAATTAAGAAGACCGGGATTAGATAAATCTAGAGTCTGATTTCACCTAGTTATCCCCTATGTATTTATTATCTCAATTAATTTCTTAATTTCTTAATTTATAATCCAAGAATCCTAAATTATTCTACTTCATCTCCCGAGTGCCGAGTTAAAATATTATTAATTACTGACTCCGATATCCATATAAAAACAAATAATTACAACTCATTACGCTATGTGATTCTTTGTTAACGACTTCAAAGGAATTATAGACCTCCCGAACTCTATAAAATTCCTAGGTTATATTTTCTAGATCCTATTCAAAATCCTCTCTCCCGAGTGATAGATTTTAAACATGGGATCATCTAGTTTGTGGCCAACAAACATGAAGCATTAAACATGAGAAAATATAAATAAACAGAATGAAAACTTCATAATAATTAATTGGCAATCAAACACATAGCTTCAACCATAGATTACATCATCTTATAGAATAAGAAAATTAATTCATGACTAAATAAAATAACGATGAAAATATAGTAAAGAACATATTGGACATCATAAGAGTTTTAAGAAAGAAACTATAAGATAAAACCCAAATCGAATCCCTTCGTTTTTGGACATCACCGTCTTCGTCTCCACTTGTTGCTCTTCAATTACCTTCTTGGATCTCTTTAAATTATGTGCTTTGAACTCTCTTGTTCTGTCTCATTCTCCTCCTTATGGTTTTGGACTCATTATGTATTTATAGGGAAGTCTTGGAGTTCTTCTGCATGTAGAAAATAAATTTCCCAGTCTGAAAATCATCTAGGGCATCATGACGCTAGCTTCTCTAAACAAACATATGTTTTTTTCATGCGACAACTTCTCTACCAGGATGTGTTGTTTTGCATATTTTGTCTTTCCTACAAGCTTCATTTTCATCTTTAAGCTTCCAAAACACGTCCATTTGCCACCAAGATCCATGCTTTAATATTTCCTATCAATAAAACATAAAACAAACAGCAAAATACATAAAATGGCACAAAATCTAACAAAATAATAAGCTAAGAATGTATGAATAAGTGAGTATAAATCACACTTATCACATAGTTCAATAGACCATTTGGTCAATCTACCCGAGACTTATGGTTTAAGGAGGATTCTTCTAATTGGGTAGGAAATGAGGATTATGATTGGATGAGCATGGAAGTAGGGGCGGAGTTTCCGAGCCAACACGACCAAGACTAGGACGAGTTTTTCTAGCTGAATATATCTAGTCTCAGAATCTAGCAGTGCCTTACTCATATTGTAAACTGGAAGATGCTTTCTTCCCTAATCTCGAACTAGTATTCCACTGACCACGTGTTCAGAAACCCCGAGGTAGATGAAAAGTCTTTCCCATCTACTGGTTTTGAGAGGAGGGGCGGGTGGTCAAATACCTATTAAGCTGTTGGAGAGCTACCTCTCATTCTTCGGTCCACTCGAACTCCTTGGACTTTCTTATTGTATTGAAAAACAAGAAGTATTTGTCTGTCGACTTAGAGATGAACTTGTTTAATACTTCTATTATTCCTGCCAGTCACATCACATCCTTAGTGTTGGTCGGGGATGGAATGTTGAGGACTGATTTTATTTAATTTGGATTTGCTTCTACTCCTCTACAGTTCACCATATACCCAAGGAAATTCCCTAATGATACTCTAAATGCGTATTTTATTAGATTGATTTTCATATTATACCTTTTTATTATGTCAAATGCTTGCTCCATATGATTCAAATTATCAACTGTTTTTAGGGATTGACTAGCATGTCATCGATGTAAACCTCCATTGTTTTCCCTATAAAGTCTGAGAACATCTTGTTCACCAATCACTGATATGTTTCTCCAACATTCTTTAATTCCTCTTTTGGTAATGAATGAGGCATTTTCCAGGTCATCTAGATGCATGTGTATTTGGTTGTAGCCCCAGTGTGCGTCTATAAAGTTGAGTAACTCGTGTCCAGTTGTTGTATAGACCATATAATCAATGTGAGGCAGAGGAAATGAGTTATTGGGGCAAGCTTTGTTCAGGTCTGTGAAGTCAATACACACTCACCATTTACATTCTTCTTTTGTACGAAAATGACTTGGCCAACCATTAAGGGGTAATGGACTTTTTTTATTGCCACAATCTCTAGGAGCTACTAGACTTCTTGATTGATGACTTCGTTCCTCTTGGGGGCGAACCTCCTCTTCTTCTGTCTCACTGGTGGGTATTTTGTATCCATATTAAGTTTATGAGTCATCATGTTGGGATCGATCCCAGTCATGTTATAGTGAGTCCACGCAAAGAAATCGTGTCGGCTGGAAAGAAACTCAATCAAATTTTCTCTTCGGGCTAGATCTAATAGGGCCCCTATTTGGACTTTATGATCTAGATGTTGTAGGTGGATTTGTACGTCATCGAGATCTTCTAGAGTCGGCTGTGGTACCCCCACTTAGTAGGGAATCAGATGACTTGATGAAAGGTGGGGGAATTGTTCCACGTACCCCATAACATAATGGTATAACTGAAAGAATGAACCGCATTATTATGGAGAAAGTAAAAAACATGATCAGTATGGCTAAGCTGCCAAAGCCGTTCTGAGGAGAAGCTGTTCGTACAGCCTGCTACCTGATCAACAGATCACCATGTTTATCGTTGAATTTTGAGATTCCGGAGAAAGTGTGGTATGGTAAGAATCTCTCACACTCTCACCTTAGAGTATTCAGTTAGTTAGCAGTTGCACATATATCCAAAGAGCTTAGGCAGAAGCTCGATGCAAGGACAAATCCATGTATATTCCTAGGCTATGGAGATGAAGAATTTGGTAAGGGTGTTCACGGGTCGGGTCGGGTTTTTCAGGGTTTTTTTTACCCGATCGGGTCGGGTCATTCAGGTCATTTGACCCGAAACCCGAATTTAAGCAGCTGACCCGCGCAGGTCGGGTCGCAACGGGTCGAGTCGGGTCACTATAATATATTATAAATATAATATATATTTTTTTGATACAAATTTTACAAGATATGTGTGTAGTTGCAATGGTAAAGTCTTTGGTTAATATCTTCTTAATCTCAGGTTCAATTCCCACTAACAACATTTTATTTTTAAAGAAAATTAAACAAAATTTTCGGATTTGGGCATGCTGGGATTCGAACTTGGGGCCCTTTGATGACCAAGCAACTACTTTACCATTCCAACTATAATTGATTCTTGTTAAAATTATATCATAACAAATATATATTATAATTATATCGTGTCGGGTCAGACCCGACTTTTCTGACCTAAACCCATGACCCGATCCGAAATTTCGGGTCGGGTCGGGTCGGGTCGAAATTTTATAAATTTTTTTGTTGGACCCGCGCGGGTCGGGTCGAGTCGCGGATTGACCCGACCCTATGAACACCCCTAGAATTTGGATACACACTATGAGACCTGATGAGTGGTAATTATATCACTATTTCCCACTCATTTAACCTAATATTTTGTATAGTTTCTTGAGTTTTGTGAATATTTTGATGTGTTTTTTGAATATTTTGTACATAAATAAAGTTTCACGACATTCTGGAGGTGATTTGGGACCAAAACAATGAAAATTGGAAAAAATGGCATTTTGATAATTTTTGCGCGTCGCGACGCGCAAGTCTTTGGTGTCGCGACGCCTAACATGCACCAAGACTTGCTAACGTGCACCGGGTCCACAAGTCAGAATCTGAGAAGTTTGACTTTGCTAACATGCGTCGGGCCACGTGTCACCATCACAGCCGATCTGCTAACGTGCGTCGTGCCACGTGTCATCATCCTACGGTGTCGACAGTCGCCATCGCCACGTGTCACTCCACGTCATTGTCCACATCACTGGTTGACCGAGTCAAAATGCCACGTCATCACCACGTCATCGCCACGTCATCATCAACCAATCACAGTGTGCCACGTGTCACAATCCTACGGTGCCGACAGTCGCCATCCCCACGTGTCGCCATGTCAGCGCCATGTCATCGCCACGTCAGCTCAATCATTCAGCTCCCAGCCGCCTTGCCACGTGTCACCTTATCTCTTTATCCGAATCGCCACGTGTCAGATAAGAATCTGAAGCCGACTAACCAGAAGCTGCCACGTCGATAATCACGCGCGTCGCGACGCGAACACCCTACTGACGCCTATAAATAGAGCTCGAAATTTCAGTTTCAGATATACCTTCCTCTCTAATTTCTCTGATGTAAATAGGGAATTTTCTATCTAGTTTCTTCTAATTTTAGTTTTGTAATTAAATTTTAATTACGTTCTGTAATAATATTAATTTACTTTCTTTACTTTTTATAGTTTTTACTATTCACCATGAGGAGGTAACTTCCCCATGCTATGGTGAAAGGTAATTCTTTTACTATTTCTATTTCAACTTCACCATGAGGAGGTAACCTAATGAATCCAGATAATTTGGTTGACATAAACATATGGTTCAATTGGGTTAAACTGGGTATTTGCGTCTGACCATCGACAGAGGCTTTCGCATAATTTAGTGTTCCAGGTTAGTAAACCAATTTATTACACAAACATAAAATAACCACTTCATCTTTAAAATGATATTGGAAGAAATCAAAACCCTAGATAGTTTTTAATATTGAATTTTCTTAAACCTACTTTCGAACAATTTTATTTACTTGTTTTTAAATTTAAAATCTTCACCATTTCAAATCAATCAATCAACATGTTAGATACTAGTAATCATTTGACCTCATAAAATTAATAGATTAGGTATTAAGTCCTCGTGGGATCGATACTTTTTATACTACTTGAACGATACGTTCGCTTGCGTTATACGCATGTGTAAGCATCGGTCATGACCCAAGGGAAAAGATTGTCATCAGAAGCCAGGATGTAGAGTTTCTTGAAGACCAGACAATTAACGACATTGAAAAGCCTAAGATGTCTTCCAATTCTAGTGTAGACAGAAATCCAGACACAGCACTAGCACAATTGGCCACAGATAGGGTGCATGATATTTCAGAAGCAGAACTATAGGAGGCAGATGAGGATGTCGAGCAAGGGGAGACACAACTCGTTCCATCAGAGATTACAAAATAGAGTGTCGAGTATGGGGAGCCGCAACCCGCTCCACTAGATGCTATAAGATCATCAACAGATTTGGATGATGATAGACCTCCTGAAACTAGTAGACCTTGGACAAGTAGATATGAGCGAGACATGATTCCATCAACCAGATATCCGGGATCCGAATATATTCTGCTTACTGATGAGGGTGAATTGGAAAGTTTCTCACAAAGCAAGAAGGCACTGAGGAATAAATGGGTAAAGAAACGTGACAGCGGAACAGTAATATGCATAGATACGGCATAAGAGTATTGTGCAGAGACACTGTGAAATGTACTGTGTAGAGACACAACAGAAGAGTACTGTGCAGAAACATAGTGAAGTTTGTTGTGCAGAGACACAACCGACATGTCAGCGGAAAGATGGTTACACGGGAGAAGTTAGAGTTGTGCAGAGACATAGCAGAGATAATTTTTCAGATGACAATCGTTTTGGATGCAATTGGAGGGAGAGAATTGAAATAATCCAGTTGCCCTCTATATTAATGCCATCACCATTTGTCAAAAGGTGGTGCAACAATCACATCCACCATTGTCGAGGTTTTGGTGTAACAACCATCTACTACATTAATTTTTATTGTCATTATTGTCAATACTTTGGTTATAAATAGATGGTTCTTTTAAGAGTTATATTCATCCCCAGTAAGAAACTCGAAGTAAGAGAGCTTAGAGTGTAAACTTAAAGGTAAGAAAGATTAGAGAGTGTAGAGAGTAGCGTTTTTGTAAAGTTTAAACACTTTGTAAATTTTGTTCTTATAAAAATAGAATTTGATTTTTCCTAAGTGATCAGATAATCATAACATTGATGTGCTGAAAAAATTAGGCTTGTATGTTACTGTTTTTGGAAACTCGTAAAAGTTGGGTGTGGATCTTGATGGGAGAAAACCAAAATTATTTAATTATTTTGAATGAATTTGGTAATAAATTGTAACATTTTTCCAGATAGAGCATAATGCGATTCAAAGATTCGTAGCCTCACATCTAGATATTGGTTTTTTTTATTAAATAATCTAAAAATGATATCATAAATATTTCATCACAGTAAAATTGATTCAGAATTTCAGAAATGCCACTGCTATGGTTGCCAGAAAAACTCCAGCATGGCAATGCAAAATCAGATTCTCAATCAGAGTATTTTCCTAGGATGTAATACATGAAATTTTTTTGCTACGACTTACAAGCTCTGAAATCAGTGTGTTTAACTCTTGTTACAGAAAGTTTCTGAGTTGTAGGCCAATCACAGGCTCTCTGTAAATCTTTACCTGATCGAAAAAATTAATGGAAGATGCAGCTTTTTCTTTCTGTATAAATATATACAGTAACTTACTCATTAACCATGTCTATTATGAAACATACTCAACTAATGTTTCACAAGCATGGCCTCCATTTTGTTCTTCCTCGCAGCATGTTTTAGTTTCTCCAGTGCCACAAGTCCAACTTGCCTTACTCTTTCTCTGGACAAACCTATACTGAAGAATTAGGAAAAAGAAACACTGTTAGGCCTTCGAATGTTATGAAGAGCAATATCGACAGTAAATGCATCAGCAATATTGTTAATCTGTTACTCACCGTTTACTTATATCCTCCCATGTAAGACATTCTTTATCAAGACCGTAGTAAAGACGTATGATCTCTCTCTCACGTTCTGCTAGTGTCGCCATGATGAGCCTGTTTACTTCGTTCTGTAAATGTATTGCCAATATGGTCAATGTTCTATTCACTTGGTTAGAAAGATGATTCATATCTTGGGAAGAAAATGCATTCTTTTTACCTTGAGAGCCCAATCGTCTACTCCATGCCATGGGTTGTTCTCCACGCAATTATCCGCGATGTACTGAAATAATAAGAAAAAGTTAATCATAAACACAACAGGGAGATACAAGGCGTGCTAAAAACTTCTTGAGGGGGACGACTAGCAGAAACTGTGCTGCACTTACACTATGATGGGTTTCTCCTGGGAGGCCATTTAAAGAGGGGAATGCCTCCCTATCAAGTGAGAAGACCTTACTCATTGCCTACATTAGTAATGGTGTACAGTGAGTTACAGAGAGAATAATTACATAAATGGCTGGAAACCAGAAATAGCTCGTGAATGGTTAGTACCTCAGTAGCATTTCTGACTTTCGTCTGGGACATGTTTAAGTATTCTGCAATTCTCTGAAAGTGTGGTAGGCAAGAAGCGAGTAAGAAAAGGGCGAAAAAACTGTGTTATAGAGATTAATTGAGTTCCCATCTTTTTTATCACAGTTAAATAATCAACTTACATCAACTGATGGTGTTATTCCTTTCTCTTCTAGCCTAATCTTCGCATTCCGGATTAAGCCTAACCTTTCATGCAGATGATTAGGCAATCTTAAGGTTCTTGAATTATCAACTAATGCTCTAGAAACACCCTGGCACAAGATCATAACGGGAACCAGCATTAGCTTTCCGAAATTACTAATAACAGAATCAAACGTTCCACATGAAATGAGCAGCATGTTCATGTTAATCGAACTCAAAAAATATAAATTTGGTCATCAAGAATTTTAATAGATTTGAATATAATAATGATGAGAAATAGAATTTAGCTGGTTTCACACATCTTTAACCACACAATAAATTGTTTACAAGTGCAAATGATATTAGCTTTACCTGGCGTATCCACCAATACACATAAGTCGAAATTTTGAAACCCTTTGAAGAATCAAATTTCTCGATCCCACGCAATAATCCAATCAAACCACCCTGTCAGAAAATATAGAGTAAGCACCATATCATAAAATAGAAGACCGTGTCTTGAATTCAACGGTCCATTAAGAGTAAATTGGAATTTACTTATTTTTAGCAAATAGAATATCACCTGAACTAGGTCAGCCATGTCAGCACCCATGTTATCATATCTTTGGGCTATAGACATGACCAAACGAACATTGCTCATCACCAGCTTCTCCCTTGCCAAAGAGCACTCCATTATTATTGATTGTAACTCGGGGCGAGAAATCCTCAAGGAAGCTGCAAGTTGTTCCACTGATGGCTCGCACCCCAACCTCTCCTCCAATCTAAATTACCAAAACGGATGGTATGAAACAATGTAGATATTCCACAAAATAAAATCATACAGAAAAATCTTTTTCTTTATCATACAGAAAACTCTTTTTTCTTTTACTGAATATAGAGATAACCATAGTTAGAAAAGAAAATGGAAAAATATAGGAAAGAGTCAGAGATATACAACCCCCCTATTCTGTCTCCCTTTTGCAAGTAAAAATTTTAAATTGTTTTATCAAACACACACACACACACATATATAAAATTTGCATGCTTCCAATGATGTAAAGGATGGCCATGCGAATGATACAATTATGAAGGGAATTAATCAAATGCAAAATCAAGAAAATATCAAAGATCTTTTGCTACAACAAAGAGTAGCCATGCAAATGATGTATCAAGTGAATCGCTCAATTACAAAATTAGTATGAATTGTAAAGCTCTTGCCAGAGTGAAGGCACAATATAGGCAGAATATATTAAGAAATCTAGACAACTACCAGTATCAAATCATCCTCACATGAGAAATGTCTAAACATATAAACATGTAATCTATTAAAGAAGAGGGAAACAGAACATTAAATTTGTTTATTACCTCAATTTATGCTCGTCCAAGGAAAGGCCAGTTTTTATTTTCTTTGATAGACGCACAACTTCTCCATGGGTGAGCAACTCGTCACTTACTACACCCTTCACATAGCCCTTTAAACGATACTGAATCAGTTCTGGACTAATCATTGATCTTAGCTGCTTGGAGCCATTATGTTGCATCACTGAGTTATTGTGGCCCAATATTTTCTTTTTAGAATTCACTCTCCGTTGCCGAGCAGATACTCCAGAGTAAGTGACTGATACTTTCTTGTGAGTTTTCTTAGTTGGTGAACCAGTTAAATCTGTTCTCTCAAAAGAAAGATTCCACTGCTTTTCAAGCATAGACTTCTGCAGCAAAAGAAGTGCCTCCACTGAATAGTCAAGTTCAGAGCTTTCCTCTTCTATGTCATTGGATGTTTCAAACCACGACTCTGTGGTAGAAGCAAAATTAGCATCCACATTTTCTTTGAGAGCCTTAACAGACTGAGTTTGTCGATTGGATGACGGAAAACTTGGACTATAATTTGATGACTTTTTTGCAGCTACCGCATTCTTTGTTGAACCAAGTTGAGAGTTTGCTGATCCGAGATCATTGATATACGAGAGCTTCTCTGAGATATCAGAATAGTAAAATGAGGAACTCAAAAAACTCTTTCCAGTGCTTAGTCCTATAACAGCAGCTGTGGCCATCATATGGCTTCTGATCTTGCAGGCACGACGTCAACAAACTTTTCGAATAAAAACCATGTCATACAATTCTTCCAGACACTTGATTCACTAGGCTCAGTGCAATACCTCTGTCGTATTCTAAACTTCCCAAGATGACTTTATTAGCCTTCTGATATCAATAAAATCTAATTAAAGAGGTCTGGAGAATCTCTATAAACACATTGTCAATACAAAATGCACCCAGTTCATAAAATTTTAAATAAAAGAACTTGCATATTATAACAGAACAGTTTAAGGAAAATGGATCCAAGTATCCAACAACCATGTGAACACAACTCATTCTACAGAAGTAGCAAACAACCAAAAACATCACTGCCTCCAATTCAAAACAGAACCCAATTTAGTTTTCTTTTTTTTTTTTCAATCATATTGAATTGGTGATCACATAAATGAATTCAAACACTACACATACGTCAGAGCATTTTTTTCCCCCTAAATAAAGAGATGAATTTTCAGTATAAACATAAACTTTACATTTTCAGCATAAATATAAACATCAACTTTGATTGCCTCAAACTTTTATTCTCATAATAAGCTCATGATTCATGAATACAAGAAGAAAACGGCCAAGAAAACAATAACAAGAAGAAGAAGCAAATAAACAAAGAAGATTTGAATCTTCATGAAGAGTAATGAAAGAAGATGGTGCTTTGCAGTCAAAGAATTGAATGGATACCTGAAGGTAATGTTAGTTGAGCGTTGATTCCAAAGTGAGCTTTTGCAGCTAGAACCTCTTGTCTCCTGTTAGTTACATACAATACAATGCCTTTTTCTTTTCTTGTTGCAACAATATTTGTATTGTATGATATGATGATGATGATTTTTTTTTTCTTTTCAAATTTTATATTTTGATAAAATATATATATATTTTTTCATTTTGGGGTGAGAAAAAAAGAGATGAAAATGATTAAAGAAAATCTAGAAAAGAAGTCCAAAATGGGTTAGAGATATGGAAAGAAGAGATGCCATTGGCTGATACAGATATTGGGTCCATCTTTTAGTGGTTTCTATTTCAATGCAGCCATTTTGCTTATTCTCTCTCTCTTATTCACCTTCATCTCTTTCCTGAATTTTATTTATTTTGTTTCAGGTTTCAGGATAATACGATATTAATATAAGTGCCCCTACTGTTTAACATAATTACAAGAACATAGGTTGTGTTTTTTCCCTGTGAGTTTCTACCCTCAATTTAGTCAAAACCTAAAACTATAAAAGTTGGTTAATAAAATTCAATAATTTTACAATCACACTCTTAGAATCCAGGGATGCCAGAAACCCCATGGAGATGGGGGGCTCTTAAGGACCCTTCCCATTAGGGCCGAGGGTAATAAGCATGAATGTAAAAATAAAAAAAGTATCTAATATTTAAAAATATATATAAGTAATAGATAATATAAAAACTTAAATGAAATAGAGAAGTTTATAATTGTGGCAATCTATTTGTCATTAATTTCGTTGACGATTAATATATTATAATTTGTGTGATAAACTAATGTAATATAATACCATCATTTTTAATAAGTATATCTAAATTTGATGCTTTGTTTTTAGATAATTTCATAAATTATGTTGTAAAATCAATAGATGACTTAGTAACGGATATATTTCAATTGAATTTATTTTTTTGAATAAAATTATCATTTATTCGGGATTTGAGTCCCTTAGGAGACCCCTTTAATTATTCAAATATCATTATATCCCTTTAATTATGAGGGGATGTGAAGGATATAGAAACATAAGCATAACATCGAAAATAAATGAAGGGATATTGATCCTCTCCCCTCTATTCCTTATTACCATCCATATAAAAATTAGGGGTCTGCAAGACCGGTTTCTGTTTCTGTTCCGGATCCAAGTGGAATAGGAACCTATCCGGAAAAAATCAGTTCCTAATTTTTTAGAACCTGAACTTACCCAATTAAATATGGTACTCTATTTATGGGTTTCTAATTGGTTCCGGTCCGATTCCGGGTTACCTTATTTTCCATTTTTCAATATATTTTTTGTTTCAATTAAAAATAATAGTAATAATAATAATTGATAATTGAATTTGTTCAATATACGTTTAATTTGAAATTTTGATATGGTGAATGTACATTATTTAAATAAGAAACTTGGATTTTCCTTAAATTTTTTAACAATTTTTTTTTATTATTTTATAATATGGAAACTGGTTCCAAAATTCGATCCCGGTTCCAACCTCACTAAAACCGGAACCAAACTGGAAAAATCAGTTCCTAATATTTTGAAACCAAAACCGACTCTAAAGGAACTGGTTCCGGAATCGTAAAATCGATCATATTCCATGCGATTCCGGGTAGAACCGAAACCGATGCTCACCCCTAATTAAAATTAGCTTATGTAAGTGCTTAAGCCTTTCAACAATTGAATCATTTACATAAGGAGTTCCGTAAAAATAATATTCTCATGTAGTTTTGGTAAAACTTAGGGACCTAGGTATTATTATCATTTTTCTTTTTGTTTTCTTAACAAATTGACTATTTTATTATTATTATTTGTTTGATAATATGATATTTGGTTATATTTGGTGACCACACACACAATGATCAAGAACAAAACTATGGCTGCAATCTGAGCAAAAATCGATGAAGTTGTGGGTCCCACTTCATTGTCACTGATCTGATCGACGCTTCAGCCACGAAATCTCGAACCTCGTCACACGTGTACGTATCTTATGGAATTTGATCGAGCAGTTAAATTGTGTAACGGTAAAAGAACGAAAGTAGGTAGGTAACTAACTACAAAAGCTGAAGCAGAAACTTTTCATTTACAAAGAGAGAGGAATTGAGGGGGAGGGCAGTGACTATACAATAATTCCCAGATTTGCTCTCTCTTTTTCTTGGCCTTCAACATAATTCCTTAAAAAACTTTCTCATTCAAACCGAACATATCAACAACCTACTTAATACACAGCCAAACAGAAAAACGAAGTATCTCCGAAATTAGGAAAGAAAACTTGTCTACTAAACACCAAATATAATCAAAACCGCGAAATAAATAAATAAAGGAATAGGGGAACATATATTAGATTTACATCTTCTAATGTCTCAAGTAAATGAACAACTAAAAAAAAATAAATAAATAAGACTCCCCAGGAATCACCTTGAAAGTGTAACTTAACTCTGATGTTGAAATTCCTTGCTGTGGACCTTCACTCAATCACACCAGGTTAGAATCCTCAATTGAGTAAGTTGGGACCAAAATGCTGTAACGCTGTTGAAGCATCATAATTGAAATCATCACAATTTCATGTAAAAATTACCAGAAGATGAAATTAAAATAGCCATATATATTAATGCAATTGCAAACACAAAGAATAAGCATGTTTTGCTCAGCCCACTAGGAATGTGAACAGAGAGTAACACATTACAATTTTCTTGTCAGCAATCAATACATCAACCCTCACGCTGATCCCAACATTAAACAATCCTTTCATAGTCTTTTCTTCCACGTGATGCAGGTGGAATGTTTGAGACAGGATGATTGGCCCTACGTCCTACAAATAGAATCACAGAATCAAGAAAAATGTTATGTTCTGCAGAGAAACTGACTCACATAGCGCTCTTAACCAAATAATAAGCAGCACAGCAGAACAGAAAAGGATAAAATCACAAGTCTGTGTCAAGTCTCAGGAACATACCCCATGGCATGCCATTGTTGAATGAGTTATTTCCAGGAGAACGTGGGCCTCCAGAGTTGAAGCCAGAAGGAGGAGGCTGAATCTTGAATTGATTCCATTCACTACCCTGAGGAGCAGTAGGTCTCATATAATTGTACCGTTGAGGTGGTTGTCCTAAACGACTTGGAGAATTTTGTGAGATATGAGGCATGAAATGAGAAGGCTTTGACATGAAACGGGAATATCCCATCTGTGGCTCATGAGCTGTGGGAGGGCTGCCTATCTCTACATGTGAAAATGCTTGAATAGGCCCATTTTGTCTGAAGTGCATCAAACAAAACAAATATGAAGTCAACAGCAGTGGAAAAGATTATAATAAACAAGAAACTCGACCCAAAACACCCTTAACTCCCTTTTCCAGAATACCCTTGGATTTCTCCTGCAGGAAGAAAAATCGTATAGAGCAAACATATACAGATGCATCACTTGTACCGCAATCAGGAAATTTTATCTTCCAATGGAAAATGCACAACCTAAACTTCAATTCTGTTTTTATTGAATGTTCTATTTGCATGATATAGTTGGACAATATTGGCATACCCATCCCACTTAATTCAGTCATTTCACCCTGCATCTGTTACGAGGAATGAAAGTGCAATCCCATAATTTGCAGTTTAATGAAGAAAAAGCAGACACTCACATAAACCACACATGACCAGTGTTATTTAAGGCGCAACAGCCCTAGAGCCTAGGCGCGGGCCTAAAGGCGCAAGGTGCGCGCCTGATGAATGTGTAAAAATACATAGAAAACAATATACAAGTGAGTATAAAATTATCAATTAGCGATAAATGATTTTTAACTATTATTTTGAGATTTACAATCCAAAGTTTCATATATAAATCACAAGTTCATATCCAAAAGCAAGAGTTCCTTATCCAAACTTCATATAATCACATCTAAAACACAAGTTCATATTCAAAAGCAAAAGAGTTACATATCCAAAAGCAAAAAGTTCATCAAAATTATAGAATTTCAATTTCCAATCAAAAAGCACATCGTCCTGTTGTTGTAAATAACAGCAGCAGTCTGTTGTTGTAAATAACAGCAGCAGTCTACTGCTGTGGTTCTGCTACTGTAATTACAACAGCAGCAGCAGTCTGTTGTTGTTATTTACAACAGCAAGCAGAATGCTGCTGTTGTAATAACAGCATCAGCACTAACGCAAAAAAAAAAAAAAATTAAAATTTTAAATATTAGAACAGTAAGCAAAAGCTAATAGCAGCAACACAGTAAAAAAAATAAAAAATAAAAAATAAAACATAAGAAAAAAATTAGCAAATATAACATATCTCCTTTTATTCACTTAGGAGACTGTCAAAAATGAAGATTAGGGGTTGTGGATATCTGAGTGAGGGCTGGGTGATTTGGCTCGTGAGGGAGATCGTGAGAAAGCTTTAGGTTTTAGAGAAAAAATGAAGTGGTTTTGAGAGGGGTATTATAATCGGCATTTTAGGGTTTTTTGGCTTCTTAAATAGTCAGATTTTGAGTGATTTGGACTGGTTTTTGGGTGAATTGGGCCGGTTTTTAGGTGATTTGGGTCTGATTTTGGGTGGGCTAGATCAAAGATACAAATGGATCTTTTCAGGTACCTTAGGCGCGCCTTTTTTAAAGGCTTCAGGCGCGCGCCTCGATGTTTAGGTGCGCGCTTGAAGCACGTCGCCCCGCCTTGGCCTCCTCTAGGCGCAGGGGCCGTCCCTACATATAGGCGCGCCTGAGGTGCGCCTTTAACAACACTGCACATGACTCTTGTAGAAAGAAATCAAGTAATATATAATCCACCTTTGGATGGGTATATTTGAGCTTGTGCTTGAGGTACGGTTGAATGTTCCTACTCCAACTGATGAATCTGCTGAACTAAGATGCATAGCTTTGCTGAACTCAGAGGTTATGCTGCTCTCGTCTGAACCATCCTCTTGCAGAAGTTGTTCATCACTGAAACAAGAATGAGTAGAAGTCGCATTATAGTCAAACAAGCACTTCATTTAGACAATACAAACAAATCAATGTCCAGCTCGAAAACTTGTCATATTTGTCTAGTCAATATACCGTAAGTGGAAAAAATTACAATCCACAACAAGATTTGTATTACAAGGAACTAGAAGATAGAAATTTAGCAAGAAAATGTAGATAGCTTTGCATTAAAGAGGAAAGATGGCCTAGGTTATCCACAGTAGCCAGGTAATGGTCAAAGGAAAGCTGGTTGCAAGTGGGTTCAAAGCACCTATAGCCTAGGTAATGGTTGTTGCCCCTTGCAGTTTGCAGCACAGGGTCCTCAAATTTAGCCACTAAAAAAGAGCCTGAAAAGGATAAAGAGCAAAAACTAAAAGATTCTGTACAAAGAAAAACAGTCAGCATTAGATGCATACTACAGGAGATTGTTTGCATGACGGATAGATAAATGTCCCTTTTTTAGCCTGATATTGCATTTTGAAAATACTTGTCTGCTTACCTGTAATTGGGATCCCAATCTCCAGGATTTGGCTGCGACAGACTAGCCTCAGGCTTGTCATGAGCAGCTTCTGCAATACCAGAACCACGGGTCAAGTAGCAGGGCATATTCTGCATCGCAGAATAACTAGCAGCAATTCCCGAGCCACCTCTTTGCTGCTTTGAATTGGCAGCACTAGGATTTGATGGCAGATGTGAGGATGAACCACCAGGTGCTTGAGTGTTCCACTCAGCTTTGCCAGAGCTGGCACTGTCAAATCCTTGCCAATGTTGAGATGACGGACTCTCTTGAGATTGAGGATTTCCAGGATATCCCCAACTTTTTCTTCTATTATAATGGGTAGCTGCAGTCATTTTTCCTAAAGGGGAACCATGGCAACTGCTTCTTGCTGGAGAAGTTGGACCATAATGTCCAGGAGAGCCACTTGAAACTTGAACATATGAGCTTGGAGGAGTGAACTGTGAGGGACTAGTGCCAAGGGGAAGTGGTACAAACATTCCAGTTGATGGGCTCACACCAAGTCCATTTCCTTGTGAATATTGAATAAACCTCTTTCTCGCATCAGGACTACTTCCACGGACTGACACACCACTCTGTGCGTGCATGTTCATCCCAGATGGACCAACAGGTGAAAAGTAGGCAAACGTATTGCCACTATCTCCATAACTCCCATAGCTACTGCCAAGCCCAGTGCCATCATTATAGCTTCCGTAGCTTCCCACACTACCATAACTATTACCATATCCATATGGCACCACCTGAAAATGTGGGCTATTATGCATGGAAATTTTGCTCCTGCTAGAAATCTATATGGAATGTGACCATTATTAGAAATAAAAAATAATGAACATCAGTAAAGTTATGAATACCCTTAGAGATAACAATGAATGATGCGTACAACCTCTAGTGCTAAAACAATGGATTATTTAAAGGGAACAAAGAACTCACAGTAGGAGAAAGACCAGCAGCAAACCAGTGGCCTGCACCTGGGTGATGATCCACCCTAATATTTTGAGCAACAGGCTGCAAAAATAAAAAATAAAAAGAACAAATGAGCGAGTAAATAGGGAAAGGGATAGATAACATTAGCGGTTAGATGACATTTTTTTATTGTAACAAGTAAGATTCCACAACTACTAGTCCAACTTGTAACTGAGGATTATGCAACAGCAACAATGCAATTCCTAAAGAAAATTACCAAAAACAAAGGAGACTGGCTCGGGATAGCTATTTTTTAAATTATGCCAGTAGACACTTAAAGAGTAGGAAAACTATGTAACTTTGAAATCCATCTAGCTTTGCATGCTACTTTTAGTTTTATGATTTTTCCACCACCAGCTGGATTATTTGAGTAGCTGGCAGAGCCATCGGTAATATGTATAAAACACATAATGAGATTTTCAGAAAAAGAGGAAATTTTCCACCATTTCCTTACATTAGAGTGGTAGTTGAATTTTAAGAAGGACAAAATTTTGTCTTGAAACAAAAAGACTTTAAGAAACATATGTAATTGATGCATCTACAATTATTCCAAACCAAATATCTTGTATACTTCATGATATATGAAGAAAATCAAATAGATTAGAGGAAAAATTGCAAACTAACTGATGTCATACAAAAATCCAACAAAATACAGAACCAACTATTTTTAATAACAACACAAAATAATTAGCCCGACCACCATGCAAATCTGAGGCTGAGACCTGAGAAACTCCTTTGCATATCTGGTGTCAAGTATTGAGAATAACAGTTGGGAGAGGTTCTATTTGCTGCTGTCATACTTGGGTCAGAAAATTAAAATACTAATGGTTTAAGAATCAAAATATACAGAGATTCGCTTACCACACGGGGTGTCTCTGGTGGAGGCTGGTAAGGGCATGTGAAAGGTTCTCCAGTCACAAAAGGATGTCTTGAAGCCTGCAGGCAGATTGATTCAAACTCTGTCTAAATCTAGACAATTATATTGCACAGAGACACAGATCAGCTTTCACAGGTAACATAGATGCAGAAAATCAGGAGAATTCAATTACCTGAAAAGGTGACCAACGTTTTGCAGGGTCAAACTCAACAAGTCCCTTCAGGAAATCAATCAAAGCTAATCGTATTTGGCTTTCTGTCAAGGTTCATAATCAAAGACATCTCAATAATGTGTTAGTGATACTCAGAAATAGTGCTAAAATTGTCGGCTATGTTTCAATCACAAAAATCTGAAAGCTAACCTTTGCTAATATCTTCCATAGATAAGTTCTTCCGATAAGGATAGTTTGTAACGATTTCTTCAAGTTTCTTATGATGGAAATATTCTTTCCCAATCAATGGTTTTTTCAACTCCCTCTGGACAGAAACCATCAACTTTGACCATAAGAAGAGAAAATTATATCACAGAGTGTAAATCTACAAATTGTTTACAGAAACTAATTTACCAGAGATGTACCAAAACCAATTCAATTCATATATCAAATTCTTTTGCTAATACTTCATAGTTGTCAAAGGCGTGCATCAGGCTCAGGCTCAGACCACTGCGCCTCGTAAAGGGTCAGGCCAAGCAACCTTCATCAGACGCGCGCCTAGTCACAAAGGCGCGCGCCTAGTCACAAAGGCGCGCGCCTTTTAGATGTGCCTAGGTGCGCCTAGGCACGCCTTATAAAAATGTGTGAGAAAACCACAATCTGAATTGACTCACCCAACCCGAAATCAAACTGTATAACATTTCTTTAATAAATTAAGATATGTTTTGGGGTTGGCTTTAAATTTTGACAAACAAATTAATTTGTATTATCAACTTGCATTATTATAATTATTTTTTTATATATTTTCAATGATTTCTCTTTATTTTAATTGACTAGATACTTATATTTTTTTAACAATTTGCGCCTCACTTTCATCAGGCGAGCGCCTAGTGTGCCTTGCGCCTTTAACATTGTAATACTTATCAATTTTCCTCATATGATGAAAACGGTAGCATAAATACTTACAGCTTCATATTCTATTTCCGTTAATGCCTGGTAAGCACTTCTTCGACCCACAGAAACTTCACCGCTCTCCATATTGTGGACACTCCCAATGCACTTAAAAAACTTGATAGTACTTTTGGCCTCCTTTAGTACATAATCAGGGGGCTGGTCTCTAAACATGTCAACCATACATAAGAAACTATTAAAAACTTTGCAAAGAATACAACAGGTTACAAATACCAAAAACAGCTTCTTTTTTTTCCGAATAAAATTTCGAAAACGAAATATCTGTTAGGAAAAGCCGAAAAGAAAATAGAAGCCAAAAATGAAGGGACCATTTTCTTCTTCATTTTCAATAACGTAATAAAAATTCATTCCAAACTGGATTTCCAAGAAGAAAGAAAAGAAAGAGTAGATCCTTAAATGCAAGCAGGTATGCAGGATTTGCTCAGCTACATATAAAATATGTTTTCTGACGAAGCCAGAATAGCGTCCTGATCTCTCTCTCTCTCTCTCTCTCTCTCCAGCTCTTACTTGGTGCATTAGAAACAATATAAAATCTTACATATAAAAGAATGAATTATTTACATGGGATGGTTTCCTAGTTTAATTAATATTTACATAGTTCTGTTACTTGTTATATTTTGAATTATAATCTTATAGGACCTATACAAACTACAAAGTTCATGTCATATTTCAAATCCGAGTCTTACATGGGATGGTTTCCTGGTTTAATTAATATTTACATAGTTCGGTTACTTGTTATATTTTGAATTATAATCTTATAGGACCTATACAAAGTTCATGTCATATTTCAAATCCGAGTCTTATATTTTTGCCAAAAAATAAAGAGAAAGCATCAAAGGTTAAAAACTAGCTTACAACATTTAATTCTCCATGTTAAATTCAAAGGCGGACAATAAACATCACTCATAAATTACCACAGAATTGAAAAAAAGCTATCTCTTACATACAACATGATTCGTTCTTCAGAAGAAGACTCTTACAATATATTTCAACTGCAAACAGCTATTAGCAGCTTTCTTTTCTTCTTTTATTTCATGCAAGAACATCGATGAATCCGCGACAAAAGTAAATCACGCAGAACAAAATATCATAAAAACAAGAGTATAATCTACTCATATTTACATACACAAGAAAGAGCCTCACCCAAGTATACCGATCATTCGCCTCAAAAGATCAAATTCTGAAGCTCCTGGAAATAATGGGAGCCCTAGAAACAATTCTGCGACTATGCAACCAAAGGACCACATATCAATCGTCGTAGTATATCTAGGAAAAGGTTAAGGCCCAAAGCTAATGATAGTTGGAGAAATTATGGATACAGAAGTGGAGATCATAAGCAAAATCTATAATGAGTCAAATACCATAAAGGACAGCACTTGAAGGCTCCGACTAAATTTCAACTGGTAGCTCGGAGAAATGCAGTTAAACCTGCCATCACTATATACGAGTACAGACTACCCATCTATTTTGGACTTAACAAGTTAACAAACTAAACGAGATAATGGATCAAAGAAGTGAGGTTTTGGCTTCCCTTTGGGCTGCCATCTCTTCAGAATTTAGGGATGTCTATTCTTTTTCCCTACCATTTTGAAGTGGTGGTGGTCTAATAGAAAGGAGAATTTTGGTGTAAGACTGATTTTTGTTGAGCTACTTTGACTATTTCTTGAGCCGGGCTACGTTTTCTTGAGTGGACATATTTTCCCCTTTGTTCATTCTTCTGATTCGAATACATTTTCTTAGTTTCTTAATACAGAAAGAAATTAAAATTACAACTAAACAAGAAAAAATATTTTATATGTGAGGAGAAACCCAAACCAAACAAAAACCTTTTCCCACTAGGTGGGGTTGGCTACATGGATCCTTTGGAGCCTATGAGCACTATCCAGAATGGCAGAATCATTCTCATTAAGCTCAGTAAAATATAGGTCTCTCTTTATAGTTTCCGATCACGTCAACTTAGGTCTTCCCAATAAAGAAAATTAATAAAATCACAATCATTTGTAAGACACAAAAGCATAAACCAAAATTTATGGAAAATGTAAGAGATGCCAAAGAATAAAGCTTCAATTTCATTTAGAAGGATACGGATATCCAAGAAGAACTTCTGGAGATCTATAATAACGACTCTGCAGCAATGAGAATATGCATTGATAAGATAATCATCAGCATGATAAATTTAGAAAAGAAGACAAGCAATAACCATATGTACACACCTGAATGTAGGAGTATACAGTGCGATCTTCCATGCACGCTGATCCAAAGTCAATTATTTTAATTTCGGTTGGCTTTACACTGTTATTTTCAAGATAAACATTCAAGTTCAATGGGAAAAAGATCTAGTACACAGTTTGCAAATCAAACATGCTATGATGATATTTTACCTTGTGCATAGAAGAATATTTTCAGGCTTCAGATCGCAATGAATTATCCCAGCATCTTTCAACAGAGCCAGTCCGTGTAACATCTGTATATAAAATACGCATATACATAAGAAATAAGTGAACATCATAATGAGAATCAATGAACCCCAAAGAAAATCAAGTATGAACCAAATTGAATTCTGGACTAAAGTGCCATACCTGCTTAGAGAACAATTGGACAATGCTCAATGATAAACCCCGAAAATGATTAATCTTGATAAGCTCATACCTGAATAACCAGAAAATCTTAAGGCACACAAAAAGCTAAAGAATATAAAGGTACAACGTAAAACAAGACGCATCTTTGTGGTTCATAGATTGTAAAATGCTAGTGATATGTAGTATTTACTTACAGATTTGTGTCAAGCAGCTCAAAGCATATGCACAGATGACGTTGATATACAAAGTAATCATAAATGCGAACAATATGATGCTTATCCTCAGGATCATACTTTTTATTTAACTGCAAAAGGCATCAGAGGAGCAATCTCAACTTTAACTACTAACAATCACTACAAGCGGAAATATTCAGCTATAGCAGAACTTCAAAGTACCGTTGTCAAAATAGATACTTCAACCAGTGCCTGCTGATAGTATGCGGGTTGATTTTTTATTATTTTCACAGCAACAAAACTATTTGTTTCCGCATCCCAACATTTGGCAACCTGCCCAAAAGTCCCATGGCCAAGAAGATCTTTGGCAATGTATCTGCAAAGGATCAAAATGAAAACATGACTAAATGCTTGATTTAGAATTAGAAAGCCTAAACTGAAAAGATAATGGCCCGAAATGATATTCTGAGGTGCACAATACAAGTCATATATACCACAAGAAGTGATGCTTAGCATTCCCATGCATAAGATGAGGCATGCGGCGAATCTACGAAAACAAACTTGTCTATACAAGTGCAAAGAAGTAAAAGCAGCATAATATATTGAGATTCCAAAATAAATTTTAAATTTATTACATCATTAGGAATTCTTGCAACAGTATCTTCAGAATCTACATGAGCCCAAATAAAAGGTGACCAAACTGTTAGCAAAACAAAAATAGGGTCAAAACTATGAATATAGCCTCCTAAGCCCTGACTTAGCCCGCAGAATTTTATGGGCCTGACTACCTGATGAAACTTAAAGCTGAAAGCTAACAAAAAAAATGATATAATTAAATCTATTTTGGTGAAAATAGTAAATTATAAGGATAAGAACAAATTCAAAAGAAATAGATGGTTGCTATAAGGAATATGATGAGTAATAAAACAAACCTCCGTTGAGTCTCTGAATTGACCAACACAAAGTTCACAGCAAGAATAAGATCTGAGTTCACATTATCATATCCATCATTGAGGACCCCAACTGATGGGCTGGTCAAGTATCGCTTTGGATTTAATTCTTCAGAATACTTGAACAGTGGATTGCATATTTGGTACGTTTCAACTATATCCTTTGTTAGTTGAACCACCAACTGCACAATTGGAAGTGCATGTCAGCACAATGGTTTCCTCACACAATTTTAACACATGAGAGTTCAAAATATAAATAGCAGTTCAAATGAATTTCAGCAAGAAGACGGCAAGCACCAATTCATATAGAAAAATAGGCTGAGAATACAGCAGCTAAAGGTAGAATCACTTGATGAATTGGATTAATATCTTACTATCCGAGTATCCGTATTCCGTATCTACGTTGCCTTTCACTGCTTCCTTCTTATGACCTGTATAGATATCTATGCTGTCAAAGGCGCTAGGTGGGCAGGCGTTTTGGTTGCCGCTTTTGACCAGTTAAAAGGCGGGTTGACTAGTCAAACACGCAGAATTTTATCTAATATATAAAGAGTTATAACTTAAAATACCTTACTGTCGCCTATGACTGCCTAAGCGGCTGTTTGAAAAACCTGCCCAAGCAACCACCCACATGCCGCTTAGATAGCACCTTCAACAACATAGATCCATAAGCATAGCACAAATATAAATATTTTTCAATTTTATCCAATGATCCAATGAGGATTAGAAAGATTTTTTTGGAATTTGGTTGGAAGAATAGAAGGATCTTTGAAGATTCTAAAGAGAAATTGTGTGATTTCCTTCAGGATTAAGTGCATTTTCTCGGGTGCTTGGGGCATCAGTTTCAACTGCGTTTAAGGGGAGTCCATTCTTTTTCATCCAGCAAAATTCAGAAGCTGTACTGAATGATGTAACATTTAACAGTTTTGGGATCTTTGCCCTCCCTTGTAGTCTTTATTCCAAGAACTTCTGGTCCACCCTTTTGTAACTTCTTACTATAGCAATATCAATTTCTTTGTATCCTACCAAAATAACGATCCAATATGATTCCAAATCGCATACTTACCAGAAAGAATTGGATGATATTATTATCAATTTATCACAATCTGACAGTACGGATAATGCATAAAAATAACACCACATTATATACAATTTTTTTATAGAGCAATTTTTCGTTTATAGATTTTGATTATGCAAAACCCACCAAATATTCATATTTTACAATTATATGGACAAAACTCCTTTATGGTTTCCAGACTTTCAAATTATTATCATCTATTTATAGCAGAACAAGTTAACAAGCAACTTCTTGGACCAGAATGAGGAAGAGTGCATTTTCTCAATCATATTCGGGCTTAGGCCTAAAATCATATATCTCATATGAGGGATAAACAGAGTGCTTCCAGGTCAGCCTTCCTGAGCTGATGTCTGGTCCATGCCAAGTAGCTAACGAAATTCCGCGGTTGTACGACTCGCTCTAGTCCCGTAACCATTCGGAAGGCAATTTCCGACAAGACTTATCATGTCAGACTATGACAATCTGTAAAAATGGATGAATTTTGGATTTGCAGGGTAATGGAGGCCTAGACATCATATGATCCCCCTAGTTCCTTTATATCATCATTCAAATGTTTGCCCAAAAACAAAGAAGTATATTAAATGTAGCATTTTATATCATCATTCAATCAAAAAAGAAAGGAACACTTTTGTAAATGACATTACCCCTGCATATCCTTGGTACAGTTTTTAGTTGCCATCAAAGATATTAAAGTCAGGAATTTAACTTCACCGGTAGTACTTTCCACCAGAATTAAAATGGATAGCAGATCTCCGCCATTGAAATTTTCTTACTTTTTGCAGTTCATCCAAGTTATTGTCCCTTTTTTATGTTAGAAAGTTGTCCCCGTTTATGACGTCAAATTATAGGATTCAAATTCATAGAAAGTTAGAAACTATATGATACCTAAAAGTTTACCTCATCTAATGCAGCAAGAGTTTTCTTGTTTCAAAATTGGCATGCCATAAGCAAATCCTAGCAAGCTAACACGTGTTTGGACAGGGAAACATCAAGAAGTTCTTTTCCTCCACTTATTCAATATAGTCTCTCTCTCTCTCTCTCTTGCATTCTGGTCCAAACGGTTTTCCAGAAAGGGAGTTGAGATGAGGATTGGGGATCCAAAAGCTATCATAAATTCACGAACAGTGCGGCTGGCGGTATGTAGAAATGTGTCCTAGACAATGATGTTTGGCACGGAATTGCTCTCTTCATGTTTGGTTTCCCATTGGCAACACTGATTAGTAGAATAAAGTACAATCATTAAGATCCAAATAAAAGTTGAATGATTTTGGATATGCCTTACTGGGTTTGAATTATAAGTGAGAGAGTGAATTCTTCGAGTTACATTATACAACCTGCAAGTCATGAATTTCACTACTCCTACTAGATAAAACTACAGAAAGGGGGATGATTTGTTTCCAGCCTCTCGTAATATGTCGAAATTCCTACAGTCGCTCTGTACACTTTTCTATCACCAAAGAATCTCTATTTTTTTTTTTTTTTAAAAAAAAAAAAAAAAAAAGGAAAAAAAGAAATGTATGCTGTCAGAAGGGATAGTAATCTTTTTTAACACAATAAGAGAGAGGCTAGAAAGAGGACAATGATAATAGCTTTATGGTGAATGCTACTGTAAAACACAATTATACTAGCTAAGCAAACATTTCTAAAGCCGTTACTCTTTGTTGCTCATCATAGGGTATGCAATGAAGCTGCCTTCAATCCTCCTATGCAAAATAGAATACAGCTCAAACAACATGCATTTCGCACACCATAGATTTTTATGCAGCCATGCCATACATAACATACAACCTCTAGAGATAAAAAAAGAAAAAAGAATCAGAACTTTATAACTAAATCCAGGAAGCCAGCCATCTAATTATCCAAGCCTCTTCCCACCAATACCAATCAACAACTTTACAACATTTCAGATTCCCGTCATATTTAAACAAGCAAACAAAAACCCACAAACATTTTAGCTAGAATGATCAATCAATCAATCAATAAAAAGCCTACCAAAAAATGACTAAAAAAAAACCACTTACAGGTTTTCTAACAACAACGCGCAAAGCCGGTGCATCCTTCTGAACCAAATACGGCCCAAAAGCAAGCCCCTTTGGCCTCCACGTGGCACCGAGTACTTGACCTCCATCATTGCTAGGGCTGCCCTCATCCATTGATCCACCGCCAAAAAAAAACCGAAATCAAGCTCCTATCCGCAAATTAAACGCCCCCACTAGCTCCATTAATCGCATCATCCAACGAAATAACACCAATTTTTTTTTTAAGAAAAAAAAACAACTACAACAACAATTAATCAGATACCGTTTCTTGATGATGAATTGACGATCATAGTTTCACAAACCCACCAACGGATTCCAATCCCATATCTCATTCATCCACCAAAAATCTCTCAAACCCAGATCAAAATCATAACTTTAACACTCAACATATCCATCCAAAATCAAATACCCAATGTCACACTTTCAAAATTCAACCCAAAAAAGATTGGATTTTGACCATGCAATTGATAAAACAAAACTGACCCAGATGAGCTTTCGATATACAAATTATAAAAAATATACGTGAATTTATAATCGATGGAAGAAGCAGGCCTGCAAGCGATATTGAGAAAAAGAGAGAGAGTGAAATTCTTTAAGGTGTGCGAGACAAGCACCGTTTTTCTCTTTTCTTTCCTCCTTATTTGTTTTTGTTTTGTAATGGGTACAAAAGCAAAACCACTGTTGTGTTTTATTTATTTATTTATTCTTTTTTTTCATGTTAATATTTGTATTTGTTTATTATCATTTTATCAACTGGCTTTTCTTTTTCTTTATTTATTTATTTTCATTTAGGTAACTTGTAAGTTTTAAATTCTAATAAGATTTGTTTTGTTTATTCTTGGTAGATTCTAATATTCTTTACCCTTTTTTCCCTTTCAAATGTAGCACAAGTCATGTAAGTGTGTATAGAAAATACTCTTTTAATGATTTAAAATTTTAGTAAGGATAAATAAATGTTTATATTATTCTATTTTATTTTTATTTTTTTAATTAAAATAAGGCTTTGATTGGTTTTTAGTATGCTCAATAGATTTTAATAAAAATAGTACATAGGTTTTATAGTCAAATTATACTCATACTAAAATTATTTTTACATAAACATTGGTTGGTGTTGATATTACCACGCCAACACATTATTATTTAATACTAATTATCATTAAAATTTAATGATATTATAATTACTCTGTGTATAAGTTTAACGTGATATTGTTGATACAACTTAAGACTTTTTCCAATCTAAAATTTGTTTGATTGAATTGTGAAACTTACATTATAAATTAGTTTTCATAATTCATGCGAAGGGTACTTTTTTTTTTTTTTTTTATGTGAAATTTAGTCTGTCACGACCCCCTCCCTAAGGCGGGCCCAACCCTAGAAAGAGGTCCGCGATCAACTTCAGCTCGAGCACTCTATATGCCAAATCAACCAATTTAAAACACACAATAATACATCACAAATTACAAACTCATAAAGTATACACTACCTTTATGGTTTACAACACAAGACTTTTAAAAAAAAAATGCAAATGACGACTCGAATGTCTGGACCAACCCGAAAATACAACTGTGGCACGTGGATCCCAATCTGGTACTGCTCCTGCTATTCTCGCGAACTACCTGAAATGTTTGGGGGAAGAGGGGAATGAGCTTAAAAAGCTCAGCAAGTAAACACTCATTCTCTCAACATGACCTCACCAACAAAATATGGATTATATAAATATGTAGATATATATATATATAATATAATATATGAAAATAGCATATATTATAATATCATTACAACAAACATCCCACCTCAACAGTACAAACATCCATCAATCATGGCTGCTACTCCGGGTCTAGTATAACAGAGGATTGAAATATACTCAATGAGGAAGCCCCCGTACTCCCCCATATCAAAACCAATGGAAAAGTCCTCAATGACAACTTACAAGGTTTCCAACCATATCAACTCGTAAAATGTGAGTAAAATGTACTCAATGAGGAAGCCCTCGTACTCCTCCATATCATCTCATCTGATGTATCATCACATCTCATCTCATCTGATGTATCATCACATCTCATCTCAAATCCGACCACTATTATACCAAACCCGGCAGCATATCACAACAACACACATCATCCAATACAATCACATCTCGCATCCAATCCAATCAAACTCATCTCAACAATCATGATTTCATATTATCATGCTTTCAATATCTCAATATTATATCTCCACAATATATATATATATAATATAAATATATATATAATATACCATTATATTTATATATACCGACTCTCACAACAATCATCAAACATCAAACAATTATGTTAAGAGAATCACCACAGAGTGTACTTACCTCTATCCATGCAAAAGCTCTGAATAAATCTATATCCTCGCCAAGAATCTGAAAAATGTAAAATTACGATCAGGTCCCTCAAATTAACCAAAATTACGATTTTACCCCTAAACTTTCCAATTCTATCATTTACACCCCCAAAACAGTAATAATCACATACCGAGCTCCAACGATCTCCAAATCTCTCAAAGAAAGATCCAATGTTCAGCGAACCTCTTAAGGACCACAACGACAGCTTCGGAACTTGCTGATACGTTTAACGAGCCAAGCGGGCCCCACCACGAAAATCGGACCCCACGACCAAAAATTGGGTCCCACACCCAGATACTTTCGACGGTGAAAATATATACCAAAACGCTCGTATAATCGAGAGCAACAATCTGGTGCAATCGGATTGCCGATCCAACGGTCGGATCTCAACTTCCAGTACAAATCCCAAATTACCGGTAGATATAAAACAGAAAACAACCCAAATGATGTCGGATCAGGAAGTGACCACCGGCGTTGGAAAGATCTCGGCCTGAAAAGTGCCCACTCGCCGGAGGTGACGTCAGAAGTGATCGGAGGTGGCCGGAAATTGCAGAAGAACCGGCGGCGAATCGCTCCCTTCAAGCGGCGCGTGGAGGAGCGTCCGGCAGCGGATAAGCTCGATCTCAGCGGCTATGGAAAGCTGAAGGCGGCAGCTTTCTGGCGGTCCGGCGCGTGGTGGCTGATGGCCGGCGGTGAAGCGGCGGAGGCGGTTTGAAGTTGGCAGTGAGAGAGAGTGAGAGAAGAAAGAAGAAATAAAAATTAGGAGAGAGAGAAAGAAATTGAAAATGAAATCATTCATCCCCCACACGTTTTTTTTTTTTTAGCCAAACACATTTTTTTTTAGCCCCACTGCTATCTTATCAATTTTTTTCTAAAGACACAAAACTACCCTTTTAATACTCTCATCTAATGCAACATGTCTACAGAACCTAAAACCCTAAGCTCTGATACCAAATCTGTCACGACCCCCGCCCTAGGGAGGGGGTCGTGACATAGTCCATTCTCAAGTGTAATTATATTAGAATCACTTATCCTCATCCCACATTATATTATAAAGGAAATCTATGATTATTTTTTCTCCATGATAGTCTTGGGATAATATCGGTAAACTTTATTTTTTTTTTTTAAATAATGATTGTTATTATTGCATAAATAAATAAAAAAAACATATAATATTTCAAAGGATAAAATTAAACACAATGATAAATCAACCATGATAGATAAAATAGATAATGCGTTGTGTTACAATATAAAAATTCAACTTCAAAAGCTATTTACAACCATGGGTTTAGAAAAGTTTAATTTACAAGTGGGTCAAGCAAAAATATCATATATGATCAAAAGATCATCAAAATAAATATCGGTTAATATTGAAAAATATAATGTTAAACACCCATGTAAATATATGAGAATTTCATAAATTATTATTTATATAATCTCAAAATCATTATATGTGTTGATGGTGTTTTCAGGCACTATGATATTTAAGGCAGCACGACGAGGACAGAAGGGTAATTCCCTGACTGGTTGAGATCATCAAAGCCGACCCGGCCACTATACAGTAAAAGACCGAACACTTGATGATAGGTGACCGACCACTTGAGATCGGATAACCGGGCACTATCAGGTCGACAGAATCATTCTCGGCATAAAAGATTGCCATCTTGTTTTTGTCCGTGGACGTAGGTCAGATCCAAATCCACCGAACCACGTTAAATCTCTTTGTCGATTGGTGTGTTTATCTGTCTCTCGCTAAATTTGCTTTTGGTCCCCCATAACCAAACAAATTCACTATTGAAGGAGGATTACCTCAGAGGTGATATTATCGTATTGCCCCGAGACCAAAATCTGCCGTCAACAGTTGGCGCCGTCTGTGGGGAATCAGCAAAAAGCAACTCGCATAGTGAGACAATGGCGGAAGGCGGAAACCACCAATCGTCAGGGAACTCGGCTGCGGATTGGATGGAGAAGATCGAGGAGAACCTGAGGAAGGAAAGGGAGGAGAACCAAATTCTGCTAAAAACCATAGTAGACCGGTTGGAAAAGATAGAAGGAACGCACGACGGAAAGTACGAGGCCGGGACTAGCCGACGAAGGAATGAAATAGCAGAAGGAAAGAGAATTGTCGATACAAGTGAGGATGACAGACCCCGGAGGAGGGATCCCTACAGGGTAAGATCCGTGGTGGTGAAGAGAGATTCCCAGACCGAAGACACATGTGAGGAAGAGGATGACAAATCGTCACCAGACTCCTCCTATGATAGCCCTCACAGCACCCGGAAAAGAGGAAAAGAGTATAACGAAAAAGTACGAGAAGATACTGACCCTGAGAAGCGTCACTCCCAAGATAGCAGAAAGAAAAGAAACCACAGGAGGCGGCATGGAACCAAAGACAGCAGTATGAAATCTTGGTTGTGGGAGGAGCTAGTCAAATGGGGAGTATACCCCAATACAAACAGAGGGGATGTCCATGACGGCAAAAATGAGTCCCCCCTCACAGAAGAAATAAAATCAGAAAAATTCCCAAAAAGATTCAGCATGCCGACCATGACACCATACAAGGGCCATACCGATCCCAAAACCCACATTGAAGGTTTCGTCCTACTAATGGAGGTACAAGGGGTAACAGGGGACGCCATCTGCAAAGTGTTCCCCTTAACTCTAGCCGGACCGGCCATTCTATGGTATAGAAGCCTAGCCCCAAGGAGCATCAGCAGCTTCGCACAACTCAGAAAGTCATTCATACGACACTTCAAGGGGGCTTGTGTCCCCAGAAAGACAATTGGAGAACTAAGGCTTATAAAACAAGGAGACGATGAACCATTGAAAATATTCATTGAAAGATACCACAATATGGTACTCGAAGTTGGAGGGTATGAATCCCCCGAGGCCCTAGAAAGCTTGAAAGGAGCCTTGAAAGTCGGGAGGCTATGGACCCACCTAAGGATCCAGGACACCCCGGACTACGCCACCGCCCTGGAGGTGGCCCGAAAATTCGTTTTGTTAGAGAACGAGGAGAAAGTATCCCGAAAAGGGAACACCATCAGAGAAATAACCACAAGGGAGGGCGCCCCCCGCCGTATAGAAAGAGAATCCAGAAGACCACCCCCGAAGCACAAGGAGTTCAAACCACTGCACTGAGACAACCAAGAGAGAAGGGCGCCGACCCAAGTAAACCATGTGGTCGGGGAAGATGCATACATTCCCCTAAAGAAACCACTGGACAAATTATCATGGAGATCCAGGGGAATGCCTCTTAGTAGAACCCGACCAAAGGAGATTCCCCCCGGACAAAAGGAACCGAAAGGCTTATTGCGTACACCACAACTCAAGGGACATGCAACAGACGGATGTAAAGATCTGCGAGAACAAATGGAAGATCTAGCACGGAACGGGTATCTGAACAAGTACATCGACCACGAGGTCATGACGGCCAGACAAAGAGCACGTAGCCGCCAAATCAATATCATCGCAGGAGGAAGGACACTGGCCGAGAACTCTAACCGGTCAAGGAAAGATTACAGCAGAAATCGAGGACCAGATGTCTTAGAAACAGAGCAGGTCACAGGGCTACAGGGAAGTCAGTCGGTACCGATAATGTTTATTGATGAGGATACCCGAGGAGTAAGTTTCCCTCATGACGATGCGTTGATAATCAAGGCAGTAATCAGCGGGTCGGAGGTAGACAGAATCCTAGTGGACCCTAGGAGCGCGGTTGACATAATTTCCAGAGAAGCACTGGACGACCTAGGGGTGGAGTATGCAACCCTGACCAACGATAGCACTCCCTTATACGGTTTCGGAGGATCAGCCGTCATCCCACTAGGAAGTAGACCCGGCCAAGGTTCCGGTTCCGGAACCGAACCGAAACCTGACCGGTTCGGTTAGGGTTCTTACCCTGACCGAACCGGTTGGAACCGATGGAACCGAACGGTTCCAGCAGTTCCAACGGTTCCGGTTGGAACCGGAAGTAAAAAAAAAAAGTTATTTTCTTGGAACCGTAAGGTTCCACAAGTAAATCTCAATTTTTTTAATTAATAATAATGAATTAATGAGGTTTAAAATTGCAATACTAAAACATGAATGTCCACATCCTTTTTATAACCAACTCTTGGTTATTGGCTTCTTTATATAAGCGATGTGGGACACAATAGCCAAGTAACAAATATCCCACATCGCTTATATAAAGAAAGCACTAGCCAATAGTTGACTATAAAAAGGATTATATGTTAAAAGGATTTTATAAAAAAATGATTCTATAAAAATGATGTGATAGTATGAAAAAACATTAGAATTTTTTTTATTTTTTAAAATTTATTATTAAAAAAAAAAAAAAAACGGAAGGGGAACCGTAAACCGAACCGGAACCGACCGGTTCGGTTCCGGTTCGGTTTACGGTTCCGGTTCCACTTAAGTGTGGAACCGTGAACCGGCCGGTTCAGTTCGGTTCCGAACCGGAACCGAACCGGCGGCCAGGTCTACTAGGAAGGATACAGTTGGCAATAACTGTCGGGACACATCCCCGGACCGGACAATCATGACGGACTTCACTGTAGTAGACTGAATGAGCAGTTACCAGGCCATCATCGGGCGACCATTCATGATGAAGACAAAAGCCGCAATGTCCTGCTACCACCTGAAACTGAAATTCCCCACCCGGGAGGGGATCGGAATTGTGTGCGAAGCCAGAAAACAGCTCGCAGCGGCTTCGCAACTCTCTCACGAGAAACTCTCTGCATCACTGGAGATACCCGAAAACGACAAACAAAAATGCCCGACTCGCTGCAGCTGAGGAAACGGAAGAAATAGAACTTTATGGGCCGGCAAAAAGTATAAAGATAGGGGGAGGCCTGAACAAGTCTATACGACAAGATCTTCTAGAATGCCTGAAGGGGTACCCGGACGTCTTTGCCTGGGGATACAATGACATGCCTGGGATCGACCCGAGATTCATCAATCACCGCCTAGCGGTAGACCCATCTCGCAAGCCGGTCAGGCAAAAAAGAAGGAACTTCAATCAAGAGAGGAGTAAAGCAATAGCAGCCGAGGTCGAGAAGTTACTAAAGGCAGGTCTCATCAGGGAAGCAAGGTACCCGGATTGGGTATCAAACGTGGTGTTGGTCAGAAAAAACAATGGCAAGTGGCGAATGTGTGTCGATTTCACCGACTTAAACAAGGCATGCCCAAAGGACAGTTTTCCCTTGCCGAACATAGACCAATTAGTAGACACCACAGCTTGTCAAGGATTACTGAGCTTCATGGATGCTTTCTCCGGATACAACCAGGTCAAAATGTGCCCTACAGACGAAGAAAAGACAACCTTCATCACAGATCAGGGGCTTTACTGCTATAAAGTAATGCCCTTCAGGCTAAAAAACGCTGGGGCAACCTTTCAAAGGTTGGTAAACAAGGTTTTCAAACCACTCATCGGCATTACAATGCTAGTCTATGTCGATGACATGATAACAATGTCGAAAGAACCAAGCAACCACATGGACGACCTAAAAAGGACCTTCGAGCTTTTAAGAAGACACAACCTGAAACTCAATCCAGAAAAATGTACCTTCGGGGTAGCCTCAGGAAAATTTTTAGGCTACATGGTGAGTGCCCGAGGTATCGAAGCAAACCCACAGAAGATCCAGGCAATACTGGCCCTAAAATCTCCCAAGACAGTAAAAGAAGTACAAAGTCTGACTGGTAGAGTGGCTGCGCTCAATCGGTTCATATCACGAGCAACTGACAAATGCCACCCTTTCTTCAAAGTGATCCAAAAAGCAAAGAAGGATATCGACTGGACATCAGAGTGCGAAGAAGCCTTCCAGCAGTTAAAGCAGTATCTGGTGCAGCCCCCACTCCTGGCAAAACCACTCCCGGGAGAAACATTATACCTATACTTGGCTGTTTCAGACCGAGCAGTAAGTTTAATATTAATACAAGAAACCGACAAGATCCAGAGAAACCTGTTTACTATATCAGCAAAGCATCTTAGACGCTGAAACTCGATATCCGGTACACGAGCTGGTCGCCCTTTCATTAATTACGGCAGCTCGGAAATTGCGGCCTTACTTCCAGGCTCATCCTATCAAGGTATACACCGATCACCCCCTAAAACAAATTCTGCAGCGACCGGAAGTTTCCGGCAGGCTAGTAAAGTGGTCGGTAGAACTAAGTGAACACGACATCACCTACCTCCCAAGAGCAGCAGTGAAGGGACAAGCCTTGGCGGATTTTGTCGCCGAATGTACCGACCCCCAGACCCTGGCTATAGAGGAGGACGAATGGGAAATGTCTGTAGACGGTTCGGCCAGCACACAAGGCAATGGCGCGGGAATCATCCTAAAAAGCGACAAAGGAGAAGAAATCCTACTCGCCCTGAAATTCGCTTTCATAGCGACCAACAATGAGGCAGAATATGAAGCAATACTGGGCGATTTGAGACTATGCACGGTGCTAGGGATCCGAAATGTGGTAGTAAGGAGTGACTCACAGTTAGCCGTTCAGCAACTGAATGGAGCATTTCAAGTGAAAGAGCCTAGTATGATGGCCTATCTGACCGAAGTACGAAAGTTAACAGGGAAGATGAGGGATATACGCTTCGAAAAAATCCCCCGAGAAGACAATTGTGAGGCAGACTCCCTGGCACGGCTCGCCTCTTCAACAAAAGCCGGGCACCCCAGGATAATCCATTTGATTTACATCCGGAAAAGGAGCGTGAGAGAATCTAAAGTAGAAGTTCTAGATAAAGAAAGCCAAGCATCATGGATGCAACCCATCAGAAAATATCTGGAAACGGGAGAAACACCAGAGGACAAAACGGAGGCTAGAAATTTAAGATACAAGAGCACCAAATTCTCCCTAATCAACGGGGTACTTTACCGACGGGGTTACTCAGTCCCCCTCTTAAGATGTCTTGCAGAAGAAGAGGCAAATTATGTGCTCAGGGAGATACATACGGGCATCTGCGGAAGCCACGCCGGAGGTCGCTCAATTGCTTTCAAAGCCTTAAGACAAGGCTTCTACTGGCCGACCATGCACCAGGACGGCATAGAAGTGGCCCGCAAGTGCGAAGGATGTCAGAAAAACGCAAATCTCCACCACCAACCAGCCGAACAGTTAACCACGCTGCTCAGTCCCTGGCCGTTCGCCCAGTGGGGACTAGACATCATTGGTCCAATGCCACGAGGGAAAGGGCAGGCAAAATATGCCATCGTGGCCATAGACTATTTCACCAAATGGGTGGAGGCAGAGCCATTATCCACCATAACGGAGAAAAAAGCCACTGAATTTCTGAGGAAAAGTATCGTATGCCGGTTCGGGATTCCCCGAGCCATCATCACTGACAACGGGAAGCAGTTTGACAGCAAAGGTTTCAGAAAACTATGCGAGGACCTCCAGATTGCCCTAAGATTCGCCACACCAGCCCATCCCAAATCAAACGGCCAAGTCGAAGCAACAAACAAAACCATCAAGGCTAACCTGAAAGCTCGGCTTGGATCCAGCAAGGGCCTATGGGTCGAGGAACTACCAGAGGTACTATGGGCACACCGGACAACCTATAAGGACTCCACGGGAGAAACCCCGTTCTCCTTGGCATACGGATATGAAGCTGTCATCCCGGCAGAGATCGGGGTGACCTCCCACAGGGTTCAGCACTACGAGAGTAAACAGAATGAAGGACTTATCAGAAACCACCTCGACCTGATCGAAGAAAAGAGAGAGAGGACGGCCATAAAAACGGCAATCTACCAACAAAGGATGGCCCGCTTCTACAATAAAAGGATTCGGACGCGCACCTTCATCCCGGGCGACCTGGTGCTAAGAAAGGTCACCCTAAATACTCGAAAGCCAGAGGAGGGCTCCCTGGGCGCCAAATGGGAAGGGCCCTACAAGGTGGTAAAAGTGGTGAAGCCAGGAGTGTACATCCTAGAGCGACTGGACGGCACAAGATTAAAAAAGCCATGGAACGCTGAGATGTTGAGGAAATACTTCCAGTAAACTTTCCCTTCTGTTTACGGCAAAAGGGACAGGAATCCAAAAACATAAAGCCTCTCTCAAAATGACCCACAGAGAGTTGTAAGAAGGGCAGTATGTCCCCGAGCATGAATAAAAAACTTTCTTTTTTCCAAAACACTCTCCTAAAAAAAAAAAAAATAAAACTTTACGAAACCATATTCAAAAAACTCGGGGACATGCTCACAACGACGATCCAAAGCTAAAGAACACAAAACTCGCAACCACCCGACCACGGCTACCACCACAAAAATGCACAGAGTCACACCAGAATCGTTCGACTCCATACAAAAAAAAACAGAGAACATAGATCTTTGAGAAGCATAACATAAGGAGGAATATACCCTTAATGTTTCAATCGGCTCGGTGCTGGATTACATTCCACCGAGGCCTCTTCATTACTCGGCTCGGGGCTGGATTACGTTCCGCCGAGGCCGTTTGTTTATTCGGCTCGGGGCTGGATTTCGTTCCGCCGAGGCCGTTTTCGGCTCGGGGTCGGGTTACGTCCCACCGAGTCATGTTCATTGGTCTGGGGACAGGACATTCCCCCAGAACCAAGTGTCTCTCTTGGCTCGGGGTCCTCAGGGACATACTCGATGCATAGGATCCGTGAGAAGCATAGCACAGGGAGGGATGATACCCCCGTGGCGATTGCTTACTCCAGTGTTACCGAACATAAGGAAGAACATGCCCTTAATGTGTCGAACACTCTTTTGATCCTCACCTACCCGATGTAATGGATCCGTGGGAAAGCATAGCACGGGGGATGATGACACCCCGTGACGATTGCTAGCTCCAGTGATGCCGGACCTAAGGAGGAATATACCCTTAGTATCCCGGACACTCTTTGATCCATTCATCATCCGGATTCGCGAGAGACACAGCACGGGGATGCGTTGTGCCCCTGTGGCGTGTGCCTGCTCCAGCGTGGTGAGGAGGAGCCCTCATACAATACACAGGCTCCCCAGTGAACCAACGTGTAGAGGATGTGCCCTTACCATTCAAACGCTCTTCTGATCCGAATCCTGGTTCGCCGGGACACTGAATTGAAAGATTCAGAATTGTGTTTTGGAGACCTCGGGCAGGACGCTGTTTTGAGGCATCCATGTTGTTATTTTTTTGCAAAAAACGTTTTCATGGGATAGGTGCTAAGTCACCCCCGGCTTTTGATTTTATTTTCAGAGTCTTGTTTTTATTTTTTCGCCGGTCTGGCAGAGGGACGCCCATGCCGGATTAGGCAGGACTTCAAAAGGTTGATTCACTTCCCTTCTATACAAGTCCCAAAGATTATTCAGCTCGGGGCTGGATTTCATTCCGCCGAGGCCACTTGGTTATTCAGCTCGGGGTCGGGTTACGTCCCACCGAGACAGCTCCGTTGGTTTGGGGAGGTAACATTCCCCCAGAACCCAAGTCTTTCACTCAGCTCGGGGTCAGGTTACGTCCCACCGAGACAGCTTCTTTGATTTGGGGAGGTAACATTCCCCCAGAACCCAAGTCTTTCACTCAGCTCGGGGTCGGGTTACGTCCTACCAAGACAGCTCCTTTGGTTTGGGGAGGTAACATTCCCCCAGAACCCAAGTCTTTCACTCAGCTCGGGGTCGGGTTACGTCCCACCGAGACAGCTCTTTTGGTTTGCGGGGAGGTAACATTCCCCCAGAACCCAAGTCTTTCACTCAACTCGGGGTCGGGTTACGTCCCACCGAGACAGCTCATTGGTTTGGGGAGGTAACATTCCCCCAGAACCCAAGTCTTTCACTCAGCTCGGGGTCGGGTTACGTCCCACCGAGAGCTCCTTTGGATTGGGGAGGTAACATTTCCCCAGAACCCAAGTCTGTCACTCAGCTCGGGGTCGGGTTATACCCCTCCGGCTCATGCTGACCCCTGAGGGTCCCAAATTGTTCGGATAACAGAAACATAAAGAAAAAGGAGAAAGAGATAAAAAAGACACAATAATATAATATATATATATATATATATATATATATATATATATATATATATCAAAATACAGCTTAAAGTTTCATTACAAAAAGTAAAGTGTACACAGGGCCCCGGTCGGGTTACCCTTTCTCATTCAGCCCGCACAGGGGCAGAATTTCTTCCTCAACCGGCTCAGACGGCGGGAGGATAGGCTCGACCTCGGGAGGAAGAACTACGGCTTCAACCTCGGCAGCATGGGAGACCTCTGCTTCAGGGATGGGAGGAGGGATCTCAAGGCAGTCCTCGCCGAGGGCAGGAACATCAGGCCGTCCTTCTTGGGAAGCACCAGAAGCCGGAACGACCGAAATCGGGTCGGGATCCATCACCTCCTCGGTAGGGGGAGGGAGCCACTTCCGGAACTCCTCCTCGGAAATATCCCCCTTACAAAAGCTGATGGCCGCATAAATAGGATCCATATTCAGACTTGGCAGCACCATCGGTATCAGTTCAGCACAGTCACCAACCCCCTCAAGGCGGATGGCCTCCTTCTCGGTCTCAAGATCGGCCTCTCTCTCCTCAAGATCGACCTCTTTCCTCTCAAGATCATCCCGAGCCCGCGCCATTTGCTCATCGTTGGCCTTCAATTTGGTTTCAACACTAGCCACCTTCGCTTTCAAAACGCCAATCTCAGATTGGGCAGCCTTCAAATCCTCCCGGGCAGTGTCGGCAAGTTTTCACTCCAACCCGGCAGCAACCTTGAGAGCTTTGTTTGTTTTGAAGTTCTCAATTGCGGTCGACTCAAGGTTCTTTATCACCTCCTCCCGATCAGCCAGTTTAGCTTCCACTTCTGTAAGGCGATTCTGAAGTCTCTGGGCTTGACCGCCTTCGGACAATAAACTCAGAAGGAGGTCCTTATTCTTGGCCATGAGGTAAGTAGCCTGCACGAAAACAAAGAAAGTCAAGATATGAGATGAAGAAAACCGAGAACCGAAATCAGAAAAAAGAAGAATAAAACTACCTTTGCCATTTGAGAGCTCATCTCGGTCACTACAGCTTCGGGAGAGATATCCTCATATCTCGAAACCTCCCCCGGGGGAATCACCTCGGCCAATTCGTTAAAAGCCGGCACTAAATGGGAAGTAGCCTCCCGAATGCCTTCTCCCAAGTCATCCACCCCGAGGATCACAGAACCTTTCCGCTTCTTAGTAGAGCCCTCGGAAGATTTTTTCCCCCGACGGACATCTTTCTTCTTGCCCGGGACAGGCTCCTCCTCTTCTCCCCCCAACTCGGCCTCCTCGGCCCCAAATTGACGCCTCCTTTTCCTAAAAGGCTTCGGCGGACTGATGAGACGAGCAGACCCCGATGACTGCACACCAGGAGAAGATAGACCCCGAGCAGCCGGCTGAACTTTCCCCTGAGACACCCTCCCAGCCTCAGCAGATTCAGGCTGTGCCCGGGAAGTTCCCGTTTCCGCATGACCGGCCTTCTTCATAGTACCAGCCAACTTCTCAAGAAACTTCGGCCTCTTTGACATGCCTACAAAAAAGGGGGAGAAGGAAATCAGGACCCGAGCATATAACAAAGACATCAAACACTATAAAACAAACAGGGAAGTCAAACTAAAACAGTCAGCAAACATCTACCTATCCGACCCGAGACCTCCGAAGGGACGGCCCGAGTAAGGCCCGACTCAACAAATGCCGCATCATTAACCAACTCCCTCCAGTGGGCAGCATACCGACGAGCCCAGACTACCCGTTGCCGGACCCGATGGGAAACCTTGGGAGCATCCCTCCAACAGGCTAGGAGGAACAGAAAATAAGGGGTAAGAGCCCAAGCAAAAAAAAAAAAACTAAGGAAAGCTAAAAGTTGATCTCCTAACCTCCCGCCCTGAAGATATCCGGTACCAAGAACTCCCCTTCATCCGACCTTAGGGACCGTCCCCAATCCCCAGTGGCCCAGAACCAGAAGTCTTTAAAATTCTTATTGGAGTCAGGGAGTTTCTTGACGACATTTGACGAGCTGTCATAAGCTGAAAGGTAATACCATCCGTGGTACGACCTAGGATTAGCCTTCAACCGGTATAACCTCTTCACCTCTTCGAGAGAAGGCTCGCCGAGTCCTGCTCGATGCCAAGCTACATACAACCCGGCCAAAATCCTCCAACTGTTCAGACTCAATTGACAAGGAGCAATCTCCATCTCGGCCAGCATCCAAGCAAAGTAAGGTTGAACCGGCAGCCGCAGCCCACACTCGAAAAAAGCAGGAAGAAGCGCCACCGAGCCCTCATCAGGTTGACTGGCGCGATCCATCAAGCCAGGAACTTCAAGGGCAATATCTATCGGAATGTTATATCGCAGTCGAAGAAGGGCGAGGTCGTCCTCAGTTATTTTGGAGGGACGGTTCATATCCAGAGCCGACGAGCCGAGTTCACCGGCCTCTGGATCTTTCCGAGGAACCCTCTGATGGTAGGAATCTTGTTCGATCTCAGAAGGAGTAGGGGTAGGTAGTATCAAGGTCTTCTACACTAGGTGCCCCCGAGCCCGAGGAAAGCTCCTCAGCAGGGGGAGTTGAGGTTTTAGCAGGCTTTTCAGGGGAGGAACTGCTGTCAGACATCCCTGACATCCAAAAAACAAAAAAAGGAAGGGGAAGTCAGTCTATAACTAAGAAACTACTCAGGTTTTCTAAAACGGGTGGGTTCTAAAAAGTGCCCTAAAGCAAAATCCAACAAAACCTTAAGTCATCCCTTAGCAACATTCAACAAAGAAAACAGGATTCACAACACAGAAAGGGAAGAGGTCGTTCAGAAGACTTACTTGTTTTTTCTCAGAAAATCTGGAGGTTATGCAGTACGGTTTGCCCGTTCCTTATGTTCGCAGCAGAGAAAAAAGCCCGCGGTTGAACTCCGAGAACACTGAATTGAGCGATTAACAGGAGACGTTTTCAGGAAAGCAAGGAGAAATTGCCAAAAAAGATGGAACAGTGAAAGCCTCGCCTTCTTATAGTCATAACCAGGACGCTCGTGACCGTTGGATCTAAGGGAGGAACCCGGATGAACGCCAGGTGTCGACTGCAAAAGAGGTCTCCCAAGTTTAAACAGACGGCTGAGATCAGCCCACTGTGAAGACGCCTCTACACGGTCGATTCATTCCCTTTTTGGCGGGAACCCGGCGGATGTTTGACAAGTGTCGAAATTAGAAGAAACCCTAAAGATGATTTGATAGGCATTTAAACGGACGTGACTGTTGCGTGTCTCAAGACAAAGCGCTTGAAAAGAGGCGACAAAACATTTCTCAACACTGGACCGACCTCCAACAGAGCAAATCAGCACACCATCTTTATATAGTTCCCGGCACCAACTTGCACACTTGTTGGAACCGAGAACTAGGGGACAGATGTTGATGGTGTTTTCAGGCACTATGATATTTAAGGCAGCACGACGAGGACAGAAGGGTAATTCCCTGACTGGTTGAGATCATCAAAGCCGACCCGGCCACTATACAGTAAAAGACCGAACACTTGATGATAGGTGACCGACCACTTGAGATCGGATAACCGGGCACTATCAGGTCGACAGAATCATTCTCGGCATAAAAGATTGCCATGACCGACCTCATGAAAACCGACCAGATGGCGAGACAGGCTCAAGATGACGACACCCTATTCTTGCGGTTAAGATAAAACGAATCATCCTACTCTCACAAGGAAATGAAGTCAGAATCCGAAAAGGAATAAGAAAAGAGAAGACAATAGCAGACTAGGAATCCTTGCAAGAAGAGAAGACTGAGTTCAACTAGGATTTCTTATGCAAATAGGAGTCTGATTTCTTTACTATTATAAATAGGAGGGAGTAGAGTATGTGTAAAGGCATCAAAAAATTAGGGATCAGAACCATCAAGCTCTGATTTGTAAAAACAAGGAAGAGACCGAGAAGCGTGTTGGAGTAATAAAGAGCACCATCCTGTTTTTTTCCGTGGACGTAGGTCGGATCCAAATCCACCGAACCACGTTAAATCTCTTTGTCGATTGGTGTGTTTATCTGTCTCTCGCTAAATTTGCTTTTGGTCCCCCATAACCAAACAAATTCACTATTGAAGGAGGATTACCTCGGAGGTGATATTACCGTATTGCCCCGAGACCAAAATCCGCCGTCAACAATATGTATAACATATACAAGAGAATTTGAGTTTGAGATTAATATACTAAACCTCGGTGTATAAAGAATCACACTTGAACAATATGAAATGCGAATATTATGCCAACAAACGAGCATGAATGACTAAGATTTTATTCCAAGAATATGTTTTAACAACTTAGATTAAACAAAGAAGGATGGTAGATAAGTTCTCTTGATTGTTGATGGTTATCCTACTCATCCAAAAACTATTGAAGGTTTGAAAAATATTGAATTGTTTTTCCTGTCACCCAACATAACATACGAGGATTATACGAGCTTTCAAGATGTATTTTCAGATCGAAATTTTTTGGAGAACTATGAAATTGGAATCCCAAATTCACAGAAGATAAAAATTTTAGATGTAATGAATCTTGCAATCTGGACTTGAATAATATATGTTCGAGTAAATACAATTGCATATTGTTTTAGACATTGTAAAATTAGGTCTATATTCAATTTGGCTAAAATTGGAGAACAATATGCAATTTGGCTAACAATTGCATATTGTTAGGATCTATTAAAAAATTATTTAATCAAAATTATTAACTTTGTATGGTTATACCATGGTACATTGTCATTTTTTTTTTAAAAAAAAAAATGAAAATCAGTGGACTCAAATAACAAAATTCATTGATCCCACACCATGATAACAAGTCAACTGTGATTGTGAGTGTTCAGTGGATGAATAAAGGCAAAGCTCTAATTGCATCATCAATGTTTACAACAATGCCACGGTAAATGAAAAGTTTTACCAGAGAAGATAAGGGGATATAAATTATTTTAGATTTTGCACATTCTTAATTTTAAAATACATAATTTATATGCAAAAAAAAAAAAAAAAAAAAAGTGCGTTCAGACAAATATGTATAAATATTTGATTAAAAAAATAATATGACAAAAGATGAACATGTTGAATTATTGATGGAGACATTTTTTTCTTATTGAATATATATATATATATCCTTACCACCTTTAAAATTAGAACTCATGTGACAAATTAAGTATCGTTTCTCTAAGTAAAATATTTGGAAAGAAAATTATTTTTGAAAAGGAAAGTGTTTTCATATGTTTGGCTATTGATTAAAAATATTTTATGTAAAGTGTTTTCGAATGTTTGGTACATTCAATATTTTTTTTAGAAAATATTTTCTTATAGTTAGAAATAGGATGTCAAAAAAATTCAGGTCCGGTCTAGATTCTTGTAGACTCGGGTATGGAAATATCCAGGTCTGCAAAAAACTTCAGACTCAAGTAGCTAAATTTCAGACCCGTAAGGATTCGTACCTAGGTATTTATGAAAGCAAGTCATGCCCGAATTTGCATACACCATGAGTCCAAAAATAATCGAGTCCGAGCCATTTTTTAAAAGAAAAAAATGCTTTTTTTTTAGAAAACCTTTTATTGTTAGCTTACATATTTACATATATTTTTATCCACGGTCTCCTCCGTTGTTGTCACGTGACAATATAAAAATTAGGTGCAAAAAATATATCTAAGCCCTACTTTAATCAATATTTATAATATATTAAATTTTCACACATTTCAATATTTACAATTCATTTTAATAAATGTTTATGCTACATTGAATTTCCACACATCCCGATATGTACAAAACACTTTAATCTTTATTTATAATACATTAAATTTTTACATATCTCGATACTTACAACTCATTTTAAGCAATGTTTATTATATATTAAATTTCTGCACATCTCAATATCTAAACTATATAATAATTTTTACAAGATTCATGTATGTCTCTTTAGATTTCATATATCTCATTATGATCATATGCCTATATAAATGGATATTGAGATGTATTGAAAATATACTATATAATTAATAGAATATCGCACTCTTATTTTGATATATGATTTCATTTAGTGGGACAGTCGTATTAACTTGACAGAGTAAGCAGGCTATGATCAATAATGATGAATAATATAATATATGATAAAAATTAGAAGGATCACATTAATATTTTCTTTATGATATATCTATTTTATTGATATTTGTAAAATCTCAACTTACCCATAATAAAATACTTTTTTTAAAAAAAAATCATAACATATGGGTTTATCTATATATAGTTACCATTATATACATATGCATAATATATATTTATATATATATTGGGTGAAATAAAAACCGTGATAACATATGGGTTTATCTATATATAGTAACCATTATAATGGGATATTAGGGTTTTGGCTACTGTTATTATCATTTTTCTAAAATAATTTTTTTTTTTTTGAATTTTAAGTTGGGCCTTGGGTCACTCTAGATTGGGTAAGTATATACCGTTACGTTAACACATGAACGGCCCATAGAAAATCTTGCTATGTATAATTATAATTATGGGATTTTTTTTGAAAAAAATAATCCTTTCCTTTTTTAATAAAAAATTATAATTATTTTTTAATTACAATATATAATCCAATTTTTTTTTTCAGTTTTTCAATAGTAATAAAAAAAATAGTTATCTAACATTTCTTTTAAGAAAAATTATACTATAATTCTTATAATCATTACAATTACACCCATAATTTTTTTTTATGATATATAATCATCATTTAAATTATTTAAAAGGGTAGGAAAATAAAAAAAAATCATAAACAAAACAAAAAATTACAAATATTTTATAAAATTAAACATCACTAAATACAAAATAAATTAAATAATGTAATATATATAAAATAATAATACTTTAAAATTTTTAATAAATAGTAAAATCCAATAATTATTTTTAAAATTTAAAAAATTACCACTCCTAACTCTAGTTCTTGTTTTTTGATTTGGTTGGAATTTTTCAATTTATAATCACTTGTTTATTCACCACTAAATGTAGTAACAAGCAGCAAAAGCAAATCAAAGTTTCAATTCGCAGCAGCTAATAACTGCCACTAATAGCAGCAAAAGCAAATCGACCCATTTCGCTTTTCTGTTGCTGCTATTCTTTTGACGAGCCTTATCCTCCCACCCCCTCTAACAACATGTTCATCATGTCCCCCCTCCCCAAATTACAAAAATCTCCCATTCTTAATACAAATCTCTCCTCCCCAAATCTCTCTTTATATATATTATTAATTTAAAAATAACAATATACTTATTTTATTTTATTATTAAATTTTTTATTTTATAATTTTTTTTGCTAAGTTTATATTTTTTACTATTTATATTTTATTCAATTTTATTTGTTTAATAAATATTATAAATTTTGTATTTTTTTATTATTTATTTTATGTTCATTTATTCATTTAATTTGTGATTCTTTATTAATTTTTTTACACACTTTGTATAATAAAAATATTCTCATGTATTTTAGAAATATATATTTAAAAGAATAGCTAATTAATAATATAAAAAGTTACACAATCTTTAATAAAGTAAATTTCTATACTTTCAAAATTTAAAAAAAATGTTTAAAAAAATATATGAGATTTATTAACCGAATAGGCTATCAAAAAATATAATATAAAAAATATTTATTAAATGAAAAAAATGAAAAAATAAATAATAATAAATAAACATAAAATAAATAAAATAAACATAAATTAGAATTTATAATATTTATTAAATAAATTAAAAAAGAATAGATATATAAAGAGTAAAAATTAAATTTATAAAAATAAAAAATAAAAAAAAATTAATTATAAAATTAAAATATTTATTTAATTAATAAAATAAAATAAGTATTTAATTTATATATTAATACATATACAATATATATAATTATTTTGAAGAAGAGGGTAAGGAAAAATGTAATTTACAGGGGAGATAAGGTGGGGCCAGAGGAGGGGAATTGTCAGGGGAGGTGGGAGGATCCTTTTCTTTTTGACTAATTTATTGCATTTTGGATATGTAACTGCATCACCCCTAATTTTTTCTTAGACTGGGTATATATTCCGATGCTAATTAGAAATCTTGCTGGACATTTTTTTTTTTTTTTTGAAATAGTTGGAAATCTCACAGTCAAATCACTCATTTCGGGTTTACGCGAAGTAAGTAAAATCTCCGACTGTCCCAGACTCTTATGAGAAACGTATTATCTGAATTCGAAGACCTCAAGATGAGATATTGAGTCCTATACCACCAAACTGTTGTGTTTCTCTGATCACTCTATGATGTATTTGAGGAAAAACCGAAACCTTCTATTACTTACAAGAATAGAAATACACGTGCTTAAACTTTTAAAAAAAACCTCATACAACACTCTCCCTTTACAAGTTTTGGGATGATTTACAAATGAATTGGAGCTCCCTTTTATAGGGCAAAAACGTGTGCTACAGTGCCACACGTTTTTGCCAACTCAAAACAGTTGGCCAACTTGGCCAACTCATGCATGCAAGTTGCATGCAAGCTGGAGTCCATGCATGGGAAGCTTTTGTTTGCTGGCACCGAAAGTTACATGGTTGATTCTGCTTGCTGGATCTTTGTTGAGTACATTACAATTCTATCCCTCCAGCTGCATCTGAAACAATCATCATCTGACAGCTATCCCGGTTATGTCTCTGCACAACTCTAGTTTGTCTCGAGTAACCACTTTCGTTAATATGTCAGCTGGATTCTCATATGTATGGATCTTTACTAGTCTCAGCAGTTGTTGATCCATCACCTCGTGTATCCAATGATAGCGAATATCAATGTGCTTCGTCCGAGAATGATACATTGAGTTTTTGCTCAAGTCCAGAGCACTCTGACTGTCACAATATATCTTGTATCATGTCTGCTTGATCCATAGCTCTTGGAGAAAATACTTTAACCACAACATTTCTTTTCCTGCCTCAGCTATAGCGATGTATTCAGCTTCTCTTGTGGATAATGCAATGCACCTCTGCAATATTGACTTCCATGACACAACTCACCTTGCAAAAGTATAGATGAAACCTGATGTAGATTTTCTACCATCAAGATCTCATGTCATATCTGAATCTGTATAGCCTTCCAAGATTGGATCAGCTCCCCCATAGCACAGATGAAACTTCGATGTACCCTTGAGGTACATGAGAATCCATTTGATTGGTCCCAGTGTTGCTTTCCAGGGTTAGAGAGAAAACGACTCACTACACCCACTGCGTGTGCAATATCTGGCATGGTACATATCATTGCATACATTAAGCTTCCAACAGCTGAAGAATATGATATCGATGACATCTCATCTTTCTTAGATGAGGGGCACAAACTCTTGCTCAATTTGAAATGGTGCACTAGCGGAACGCTGACTGGTTTGGCTTTCTATATATCGAACCTCCTGATTATCCGTTCAATATAACTCTCCTGTGTAAGCCACAACTTCTTGTTCGATCTGTCACGAATAATTTCCATTCCCAAAATCTGTTGAGCTGGTCCTAAGTCTTTCATGTCAAAAGATTTGGAGAGTTCCTTCTTCCGCTGGCTGATCTTCGCTGCTTCTTGTCCAACAATCAACATGTCGTCCACATATAGTAGAAGGGCAACAAAATTTCCATCTGGAAACCTCTGAATGTATACATATTGATCTACTGCAGTTCTTTTGTATCCTTGACATACCATGAATGAATCAAACTTCTTGTACCATTACCTCGGTGCTTGCTTGAGCCCGTACAAGCTCCTTTTTAGCTTGCAAACCTTGAATCCTTCTGGTTGCTCCATGTAGATTTCTTCATTCAGATCACCATGAAGAAATATTATTTTGACATCCATCTGTTCAAGCTCCAAGTTCAAACTGGATACCAATCCTAGGATAACTCGGATTGAAGCCATTTTTACCACTGGTGAAAAAATCTCATCAAAGTTAATTCCATTTTTCTGTAGGAATCCTTTGACTACTAGCCGAGCTTTGTGTTTCACCACATTTTCGCTGCCATCTTTCTTGAGCTTGAACACCCATTTGTTCTTCAGTGCCTTCATTCCTGGTGGGAGTTTGACTATCTCATAAGTGTTATTTTTCTGCAGAGATTCCATTTTATCATGCATTGCGTGTAGCCATTTGTCTTTATCTTTATGAGATACAGCTTCGTTGAAGGTTTCTGGCTCCCCTTCGTCAGTCAGCATAATATGTTCAGATCCCGAGTATTTGGATGATGGAATCCGGCCTCGCTCGGATCTTCGTATTGGAGGTTCACTGGTTTCTGGAGGTCTGTCGTCATCCAGATTTGTGGATGATCCTGTTATTAGGGTTGGTGCTCGGAGTATTAATCCGGATCGTATTTATGTCCGATTCATGAATACAAACAATTCATTTTTCCGTAATATTACTTATTTATGGTAATACTTCTTACTTTTATATACATATTCGATCTAATTACGATTAGATTGAAACTAAATATGATTTAGTGATATGTATATATTAGACAACCCGAAAATATATAATGTAGTGCATAGTTACAAAGTAGTTTGTAATTGACATTGAGAAGTGTTACTACTAAAGGTATATTATCAAATAAAGTTCATGGTCAAGATTTACTAACACGGGTCGGTTAGTAAAATCCGCTGAGACCAGTACACGTCGTATATCGAGACTTGGTCTGATGGTTTATCCCAATGAACCATGAGTCTGGGGAGACTCGTATAGACGTGTAGGTGTTTATATTGGATAAACACTGAACGACTCACTGAATATTTCCTAATAGATGGTACACCAACGTCAATAGGAATCTTCATGGGTCAAGTGAGCATAATGGTCATTCGACTTGAGATACCACTGTGGATATATGAGGTATCCTCCACACTTTGATAGCAGTTACGTCACTGATCTATTTAGATCAGACCTATGCCTGTTCGTTGGGTGTGGAATGATCCTCATGATATCCTGTGTGTATCAAGATATGATCCGTCAGTTTTGTGTACAGAGCATAGGTATTCAATGTGCAATTAGCAATCTGTTAAATCCATGGGCCCGTGGTACACTGTAGAAGTTATTTCTGAGTGTTATTAAGAGATTGCTAATAGAATCGTCGACGAGATTATACCTATAAAGATTTGACGTTTTTATCTATATCTCTGGGATAATCCGAATACATGTGACAGAGAGATTATACGTATGCGATGACCTCGACCTGTATGATTCAGCGAGTTTATACGTGGTCGTCATAATTTATAGGTGGGTAGATTATGGACACGAAATTGGATTTCGTGACGGATATGCCTGAATCTAGAGAGTCTCACTAATGAAACATATTCGTAGAGCACTAGGGCAACATTTATAAATAATACTGATTATTTATAAGTCGTTTAACGGTTAAACAATAGTACATGCGTTTGAGATCTTTCAACCATTTGTTAAATTTCGAATTGTGATTTTTGACATTTATTATTTTATATATGTATTTTTTGATTATTTAATGTAAATATAATACATATATTTAAGATATTTATATTTAATTATTTGATTATTCAAATGTTGAATAATAAAATTCTGATAAATATCTTTTACTTTAATAAAGTAAGATAAATGACTTTATTCTATTGGATTAAATGGCCACTTTTATTGGATAAATTGGCTTGATTAAATTAGTACAAATTGTGATATATATTAAATTTTAATGGATAAATATCACAATTTTTCATTAAATCATTTAATCCAATTTTATTAATGAAATAAAAATTGAAAAATGCCTAATATTTTTCCTTGTACTGTCGGTCATTAGAGGAAAATATAAAAGGCTTGGTTTTCATTTTTTGTTTCATAATTCAAGAACCCTAAACTCAAAATACAAAGAAAGATAGAGAGGAAAATGAGAGAAAGAAGAGAAAGCTTGGAAAATCAAAGATTTTAATAAGTTTTTCTTACTTTCTTCTTCATGAAAATTGTTTCTATCATACTAGGCTTCAATATGTGTAGCTTAGTTTCTTCTCTACTCTTTTGTGGATGTATTTTGATGGTTGGGAACTTGATAGAAAGATGGAAGCATGTATATGTATTAAGATTGCATAAAATTATTTCTTAAGCATTCTTTTTAACCATTTGATGGTGAGTTGCCATTCTAGAGTTACTTAACCACTCATAAATGACCTATAATTATTCTTGAGTTGTTTCATGATGGTGATAATAGTTTGGTGTGGTAAGAATTGAATTAAAGTGTTGAATTTAATTAATTTGGTGTTAATTTGTCAATTTGTGGAAATTGTAAAATTAGGGTTCATAACCCACTCCAAATTTGGGTTTTTTCATATATGTGTTAATTAATGATGTATATATGATGCATATTAATTTTGGTGTTGATTGGACTTGATCTTGAATGGTTTTGAACCGATTTGGACTAAAGTGTAATTTTTGGAAAGTTGAGGGACCTATTCGGAAATTTGGGAAAAATAGGTTTCTTGAATTGTAAAATTGTATTTTCATGTATAAGACATGTACAGATCATTTTGGTAGTGATTTGAAATCACCTAATTATGTATTTGACAAATTAGGACTAAAATGATCAAAATGCAAAGTTTAGGGGCATTTCCGTGATTATTGAAAAATCTGGAAAATTTTTCAGAATTATGTTTTTAATGTATATTTGATATACAAATCATTTTGATTGTGATTGGAAATCACCTAAGCTTATTTTGAACAACTTAGGACTAAAATGATGAAAATGGAAAGTTTTGGGGTTGTATGGTAATTTATTGAAATTTTGATTTATGGGTTAAAAATTTATGTTTTTGAGTATAGAGTGATTAAAATAAATAATTTTATTTTAATTACCCAAGAAAAATTAAAGAAATGAGAAAATTTGATTTTCCCGCATTCCGGTGCGTAACCCGGGTATTTTGCCCCAAACCCCAACAAAAATGGTATCAGAGCATGTATGAACCTGAACACATGATATGAATATGCCCTTTAATTCAATGTTTAATTATGTTTTTACTTTATACATGCTTTTATTTATTTAATTGATTAAATTAAATACGTAACATCTTTGCGGAAAATCCATAATTAATAAAGTTTTAAAGTAATATGTATTGGATGCATATTTCTTGGTCCGTCTTGTCAATACCATTTTTGGATATCTATTCTATGACTGCATCTGAGAAAGTGCCAAAGCATTGAGGGTATAGTTGATATAAATTTATCCATACCGGATGTATATGTGATACTAGATAAATTCAAGCGAAAGCGGAAATCCTGAACGTGCCAAAGCAGTCAGGACTACGCAAGCATCTTGAATTTATCATTGACAAGTTTAACCTTGGTATGCCTCCTTGTGAACGTGCCAAAGCTGTCACAACGAGAAATGACCAGGACCGAAACCTAGGAGTCACTAGTGAGTGATTGGCAATGAGTTGTCTATCTAATGAATATACGTAAGCGAGAATGTGCCAAAGCTGTGAGTCGAAATATATTCATGGGGTCCACCTATCACTATGGAATTCAATTGAATCATTGAATTCCCATTTTCCGTTGGGGATTACGGTATTACGTAAAATAGTCGGAGGCACTGCTTGGTTTAAAATTTCATAATTGAAGCAGTGTGTAATATTATGAAAATTGCTGTTTATGTTTCATTTATTCTATTGTGTTGATAGAATTAAAACTTCTAATCTACTGCATGCATATTATTTTTATATATTTTCTGACTTTCCTTATGGTTGCAGATTTCTAGAATAGGTTCCGAATTTAGAGTAGGCTTGGATATTGTTAGATTAGTTAAAACCATCGGGAACTGTTGTTCCAATTTTCTAGGAAAATTAAGATGGTTAGTGACTTAGTTTCTAAATCAAAATATGTAATCTAAATAGATATCTGGTTTAAGATATAATAGTCTAGAAAGAATATTTTCTTTTGCAGTAAGAATTGACGTGAATTAGTTCATGTCTCGAGATTCTTAACTGGCATTAAGAAAACCCCATTAGGTATTTGTTTATCTGATAATGACATTTCTTGGCTTTAGTGACCTTTATAGGTAATGTGTCTGACACAATTTGCTAATCAATTATTTACAATTGTTGTGAATAGTTGAAGGCAAATTATAAAGCTAAAGAAAGAAGATGCGTATAGTTGTGTATAGGAAATATCAATTTTCACAATACAACAACTATAGGTATTGGAAATTGGATCTCCCGTCTAGTTATTTAAAATATTGTTTAATGATTATTTTGATATTTGATATCAGAACTTGTGACTATTGGATAATTACTTGCTCTTTATAAATAGTTATTACATATTTTAAAACGACTAGTAGTGTCATTGATGTAGAGATAAACATTAAGAAAAATATTTGGTTAACTAAATAACTTAGAACAGTGCTTTATGAGATTTTATCACATAAGCATTAATTGATTATTCTGTATGGTAAAGGATGGTTTGGTATGAGATCACACCACATATCCTTATCCATTTAATGAATATTGTATTCAGGAAGTGATTAAATCTCATTTAACCAATGATCGTCATTGGACCACATATTTATCAAACTAATACATAAGATGTATGTAGTTTCATGAATGAGAAATTGCCTTGGATAGTTATCTTTACTTCGTAACTTAGTTAATGAAATGTTATGACTTAGTTACGTGTTTCTAGAAGAATACATATTGAACGTCTTGAATGGTTCGAGAACTTTTAATATGTTTCTGATGAAACACAAATAGAATATTTTGACTGGTTCAAAGATATTTGATTTGAAGTTTTGAAAACTATATCATTAAAATTCATCGTGAGTATTTGAATTATTCAAAGATGTTTGATATCATCAAACATATGAATTTATGGCAATTAGTTCTAAGGTTATTCAATGAATATAATTCTTACTCAATATTATTCTTCTACGATTCCATCGTGATGAAATTGGTCAGTAGAAGAAATCGAATCTTATATGATTTGATTCGTCTGATATTGAGTGTTACCGAATTATTTTCAATACTCTTGGGGATATGCTCCAGTAACACTATTCGTCTTTTTAATTAAGGTTCCATTAGTTTCTAAAGTTACGTATATGATATATATAAGTAGAAAATTCGAATCTTGAAAAGTTTGAGATTTGAATCTTTCTTTTGTATAACGGTTATATAATTGAAAAGTACTTGCGCCTCAGAGGTACGAGCAAAGGTTTATCATTTATTCTATTTAATAGAATATTGTATTCTATTTGATGGAATATTTTTTCTACGATCTCGAGTAATAAAAATGTTTTATTACTTGGTGTGTAACATTAAATGTTAACGATTGTAGAAAAGACTTGACTTATTGAAGTTAAATGTGAGAGTGATAAACTATAAATGGAACTACATAATTAATAAGATGAAAGACCCTTAGACAACTTCTATATAAGTCCAAATAGGATGTCATAATCATTTACAAAATATTTGATACTTAATCTGATGTTTTCTTATCGAAGAAAATAATCTTATAACTTATAGTGGGAGCGATATTTGATATCGGTTTCGGAAGTCAGCATTGAACAATAGATCTAAGATTGTTCGTAACTTACTATGATCAAGTTTTGAAAGCTTTTGTTATGAATCGTTCATAAGATGTGTAAATTATTTGCGCAGCAAAAGCAAAGTGAGCTTATGAAAGGTTTGACCTTTATAGTATGACAGTGAGAAACGTTATACTCAGCAATCTATTATAGATTCTGAGGAAACTTGTCTCTAGTCGCACTAATTGAACAATTAAAGATCTGTTGGTTAATGTTGATATTAAACTATATATTTTGGCTAAAGAAAGCAAAGTGGTGTTCCTGAATGGTTTCTTTGAATAAGAAATCCATTGTGATTTCTTTGTTTGAAGAGTTCATTCTAGAATGGCCCTGGAGTTTGTATTTTGCTAAGATTAGAGTTTGATATACTAGCTTATAGAGCCTATTGTAGACTTCGATAAGCTTTCCGGAAATCTGTGTTTTCTAATTTTGATAACAGTCAGATTGTCTGATTTTATCAAAGCATAGAAAATACATATATGTTAGTAGGGTTAGTTGGAGCGTTAAAATGTCTTTCTAGTATTGTATAACTGTGGATGCTGGATTTCGGCCGATGTCCACAATCAGAATTTGTAGGTTGGGGGCACTAGCGATCCTGCAAGACAAATGTAGAGTGATTGGGAGTAGACTGCCCACCGGTGTGGTGGGTGCCGGTGGCACTCCGACGCTCAAGTCAGTAGTATGAAATGAGCAATAAATATGTAAATGTGAAAGCAAGGTTTGATGTTACCTTGAACTCTTTGGGTGGCCGTGAGGGCGGTGGTAAGTGTATAAGGGGATGAAGAGCTCTGAGAGAGCTAGTGTCAGAGAGCAGAGGCTTGTAAGAAAGAAGTGAAGCCTGAATTGAAGAACTCTGAGTTGAATCCCCTCTTTAGCTTGAATCATGCTTCCATTTATAGGCCAGGAAATACTGCCTTTTTAGTTGGCACATGGAGGTAAGTCCCACAACGTGATCAAGATATAATTATTTAGTGATAAAAAATCTCAGCATGTGGAGGATATATATTATGTTTAGTAAAAGAGGGAAATAATTGGTAATGATTTAAGGTATGTTTATATTATGTTTCTTGGTTTGGCTTTATGTGTGTATTCTTATCTGCAAGCAAGTGGAATAAGGTCTATTTTGGGCTCTGTCCTGGGTTTTCCAAAATAGTATTAAACCTACTAAGCTGGGCCTCTGTTTGTGGGTTTCATTGATACTTGGGTTCGAAAGAAAATACGTTTTTGCCACTGGCCCAATTTTGGCCCGTACAGTTTGTCCCCTACTCTCTAAGTCAAGAAGTCCTTGACTTGGAGAGTAATTTATGCATGTCGTATGAAACATGATTTGTAAGAGTACCTATCAAGAATGCAGAATTCTAGATACTTTCCTTTTTTATCGTCTGGGTTTAATGTCTTCTACTCGTGAGGATAGAAGAGCTGCAGAGTCTTTTCAAGTTATCTGGTCGAAATGTAGTCACTGTCATGAACTTGACTCGACAAGAGACATGGGGGATGTCCCCAGTCAACTGAACCTGCTGAAGGTTCAATGCATATTTTACACGACACTGTGTCGTATGGACTGTAGAAAGTCCATGTCTTCAACTTGATTTGACATGAGTCTATGAGGGATGTCCACGGTCAATTGAACCAGATGAAGGTCAAGATAATCTCCATACTACTGGTCAAGGACCAGAGGAGTCTTCAAATTTTTCTAGACCAGATGAAGGTCATATGTTGACTCTACATGAGCCATGAGGGATTTCCCCAGTCCACTGAACCAGATTAAGGTTCACGTCTTCCATTTGACTCTACATAAGCCATGGGGAATGTTCCCATTCGACTGAACCAGATGAAGGTTATGACAATCTCCATACTACTGGTCAAGGACCAGGAGAGTCTTCAAATTTTTCTAGACCAGATGAAGGTCGTATGTTGACTCTACATGAGTCATGGGGGATGTTCCCAGTCGACTGAACCAGATGAAGGCCAGGACAATCTCCATACTACTGGTCAAGGACCAGGGGAGTATTCAAATTTTTCTAGACCAGATGAAGGTCATATGTTGACTCTACATGAGCCATGAGGGATGTCCCCAGTCCACTGAACCAGATGAAAGTTCACGTCTTTTTATTTGACTTTACATAAGCCATGGGGAATGTTCCCAGTCGACTGAACCAGATGAAGGTCATGACAATCTCCATACTACTGGTCAAGGACTAGGGGAGTCTTCAAATTTTTCTAGACCAGATGAAGGTCATATGTTGACTCTACATGAGCCATGAGGGATGTTCCCAGTCGACTGAACCAGATGAAGGTTCACGTCTTCCATTTGACTCTACATAAGCCATGGGGAATGTTCACAGTCAACTGATCCAGATGAATGTCAGGACAATCTTCATACTACTGGTCAAGGACTAGGGGAGTCTTCAATGTCGTCTGGACTAGGAGTAGTCCAGGTCTTAAACTATGTCATATGGCATTGCTTGCAAATTTCAAAACCATAATCATGGTAAATAAAGAAAGGAGAACATTGGTACCTGTCGTCTGGAGGATTTTTCGGGTTACTTAGTCAATGGCTCTTTAATGTAAGAAGCATACTCTGTTTGACTGAAACAATGAGAGATCTTATACTTGCTTGTTGTGTCGACTGGGCAGAAGGTTGATAATGACGTCCCATACGGAGGACGTTTCATTGTCTTATATTTCAAGTCAACCATACATGTTGATGAAGGTAAAATGGAGTCTACAGATAAGAAAGTTTTCATTCTATTGTACTTGAAGAAGGTACATCAGAGTCTACACTCCACATGACCAGATGAAGGTCCGAGAAAGTTTACACACTCCATTATACCTGATGAAGGTACATGGGAGTCTACACTCCAATTGACCCGATGAAGGTCCAAGAAATTCTACACACTCCATTATTCCTGATGAAGGTACATGTGAGTCTACACTCCAGACATAATGAAGATCCACGAGGGTCTTCATTCCTCATTCTACAAGATCTAACATGGGTCAATGAGGGTCTTTACTCTACTAGACCTGATGAAGGTCTATGAGGGTCTTTCCTTCTCATACTACTGGACTTGATGAAGGTCCATGAGACTACTGTCGAATGGGCTATCAAATGGACCTGATGAAGATCCATGAAGGTCATCACTCATTCTCTTAGGCCTGATGAAGGCCCATGAGACTACGGTTGAATGAAGTTGTCGAATGGAACTGACGAAGGTCCATGAAGCTATGGTCGAATGAACCTGATGAAGGTCCATGTGAATCTTCATTCTACCTGACCTGAGGAAGGTCAGAAGACTACGGTCGAATGAACCTGATGAAGGTTCATGAAACTATGGTCGAATGAACTTGATGAAAGGACTAAATGAATCTTCATTCTACCTATCCATGATACTATTGTCGAATGGAACTGACAAAGGTCCATGAGACACGGTCGAATGAACCTAATGAATGTCTATGAGAATCACCACTCTACTAGACTTGATGAAGGTCCAAAAGAATTTTCATACTACCTAACTTGATAAAGGTTAGTCGATTAGACCTAAAGGAGGTCCAAAAAAATTTTCATTCTACCTGACCTGATGAAAGTCAGGAGACTACGGTCGAATGAACCTGATGAAGGTTCATGGGGCTTTTCCAATGCTTTTTAGAGTTTATGGAAATCCATCCATATAGTCTAGAGTGGATGATAATCTCCATACGTAGTGTGGAGATGATTATCCTCATATGTAGTATAGAAGAGATGGATGCCTATCAAGGTCATTACTAATTATACAAGACCTGAATAAGGTCAATGATACTACAATGGAATGAAATTTGATGAAAGTCACATAAAATTTGCATACTACCTAACCTAATAAAGGTTGGTCGATTGGACCTAAAGGAGATCCAAGAGAGTTCTTCATTCTACTAGGCATGATAAAAGATTCCATATGTAGTCTGGAGTTGGCAATATTAAATCAACGTAGCATGGAGATGATGACTAACCTTTCATGTTGTCTGAGGAAGAGATGGCAAGTTTTCCATGTACCATGGGTTGATGGCCTCTCACCTTGTTGTTTGGGAATTAAATGAACAAGATGTTTTATCATCCCATGCATGTCGAGTGAGACCTCATAAGATGATACTACAAGTGTTCTTGAAATTAAAAATATTTTGGAATAAAGGAAGAACTTCATTCGACCATAATCACGTTGTGTCGAATGGACTTCTCATATGTGCATGTTCAGTTATCATTGGATTTGTTGTGTCAAATAGGATTTTTCCCTCAAGCCTTCACATGTGTGGTGTTGAGTGGTAGACTCACTTATTTCCAAGCTTTTCATTTGTGTCCTGCTAAATGGCGCACATTCACCTAGTGCCGAGATTTTGCATACATCATATCGACTGACTCACTCTTCTATTGTTATACACTGTTGTTTAGTTGCTTCGTTGAGTGAGCAAGTTGGATCCGTACATCAATGCTCTCAGTTGAATGGACAATGTGGAGATTTATTTGGTGCTTGTCCTTTAGCATATGGAGCGTGTGTGTATCATTTTGCAATTTTGGTTTTGCACGCTTGGAGGAAGCTACTTCAGTCTATGATGCAGTACCAGGCGACATATAACAGAGATTGAGCTTTTGCTTTGTCCTTTTGCGAGAGGAGAGTTTTCTCTCTCTCATTCACGTGGGATTGGTAGTTTCATACTACTTTTCTCAAATTTGGCGAGTGGGCCAATTAGCTTTTGTTTCTAAATGAGTTGGAGGTAGCATGATCTTTTCTCATTTTGACAAATTCGTCCTCTTTCTTTGTGGACTAGTATAGGTTTCTGATTTTTCCTTATGTGTTTTGGCATTTTGTGGATGGTTTATGCATTTTGGAAGCTAGTGTAAGGCTTTTGTATGTGGCTTTTCATTTGGAAGCTAGTGTAAGGCTTTTGTATGTGGCTTTATTGAGTGGGCCATTCTTTATTTGCATGTAGCGTGGGGCTTCATGTGCACTATGGGTAGTGAGCTTTTATTTAACTTAACTTTTTTGGCATGGGGTAGTTGGCCTTACTTTATCTCCATTTTGTTGGTTGTGAGGCTCCTTTTGTCGGATGAATTTTCTTCAACAACTACGTGAAGCATGATAGGGATCAAATGGTATTTTGAGCATTGGACAACTTGCAATCCTCTTGGAGCCCTGAATTTTACTTTTTGTGTCAATGGGCTTCATGCATGATGCATGTGGGGTCGCCTCTTATACGTACTTTCTTAGCACGTTCCCATGTGATAGCTATGCACAGAGTTTTGTCGAGTGCATGTCTCCAATACACAATTGTTTGACTCATCATTCCTCTCCCAATTGTCCCAACGATAATTTAATGAAGAAGGGATTAAGGTCCATTAAATTCTTCATTCTACTTTCATTTAGTGTAGAGAAGATAAACCTTTCATATCCTCTGGAGGGGATGAGAATCATCTTAACGTCATCTGAAGGAAATGACACTTATTTCATGTTGTGTGAAAAAAATTGAGATTCACCTGTGTCATCTGGAGAAGATAACCATACATTCACATCGTCTTTCCCGTCGTCTGGAGTGGATGAAATTCCATCAATGTGGAATGTAGAAAATGATAATCTTTTTAAGTTATCCAGAATTGATGACAATCCATTCATGTCGTCTGGATTTGATAGCCATCTATCTTGTCGTATGGAGAGTATGACAATCTTCACATGTAGTGAGAGGTTGATGATGATCATTCTACATAGTCTGGAGGAGACTATCATTTTGCATGTCGTTTGGAAAAGATGATCCCCTGATGGTGGATTTTCACTGGACATACTGTTGACTGCTTCTAAGAGATTAGCTTGATAAGATAGTTGGGATGACTAGTAGTCTCGTGTCTGGTTGAAGAAAGAATAATGTTCCAGATACTAATGGAGATATTAGTACTGGAGTTTTATATGGCTCAATTTTCATCTTTCATTGATCGTAACTGAATTGTAGAGTGGCTAATTGTGCCACCACCGGGTCTGGTGTCTGTTTATTACTTAAAGCCATGGATAGTTATATTTGTAAGGATTATAGATTGAGTGATTTTTGCTTGCTATGAATCGCTAAGGCCCCACGGTGGGCGCCAAATTGTGGATGCTGGATTTCGGCCGAGGTCCACAATCTGAATTTGTAGGTTGGAGGCACTAGCGATCCTGCAAGACAAATGTAGAGTGAGTGAGAGTAGACTGCCCACCGGTGTGGTGGGTGCCGGGGGCACTCCGACGCTCAAGTCAGTAGTATGAAATGAGCAGTAAATATGTAAATGTGAAAGCAAGGTTTGATGTTACCTTGAACTCTTTGGGTGGCCGTGAGGGCGGTGGTAAGTGTATAAGGGGATGGAGAGCTCTGAGAGAGCTAGTGTCAGAGAGCAGAGGCTTGTAAGAAAGAAGTGAAGCCTGAATTGAAGAACTCTGAGTTGAATCCCCTCTTTAGCTTGAATCATGCTTCCATTTATAGGCCAGAAAATACTGCCTTTTTAGTTGGCACATGGAGGTAAGTCCCACAACGTGATCAAGATATAATTATTTAGTGATAAAAAATCTCAGCATGTGGAGGATATATATTATGTTTAGTAAAAGAGGGAAATAGTTGGTAATGATTTAAGGTATGTTTATATTATGTTTCTTGGTTTGGCTTTATGTGTGTATCCTTATCTGCAAGCAAATGGAATAAGGTCTATTTTGGGCTCTGCCCTGGGTTTTCCAAAATAGTATTAAACCTACTAAGCTGGGCCTCTGTTTGTGGGTTTCATTGTTACTTGGGTTCGAAAGAAAAGACGTTTTTGCCACTGGCCCAATTTTGGCCCGTATAATAACCTAACGACATTATCATTATTAATGTAATAATGAGATATTTTGTAACATCCCCGAACTGGGAGATGCTACCGGCAAGGGATAGACCGTACTAACCCCATAAGCCTCTGACTCGGATAACTGCTATTTAATTTCTGATACTCTTTTCTTTAATATATATGTATAACATGCATGAGACCGTAGCCCAAACTCAACAACTTATCGTGCAAACTCAACTCCAAAAATTGTATACATAAAACATGTGTCTTTACAATGACTATGACATGAATAGAAACTGATACATGACTTCTATTTTGACTTTGACTGGACACTTATGCTCTATGACTCTGGACTGGTGGACTCCAAACCCTAGTGACTACATTAGTATCCGTCCTCCCGAGCTCGTCCTCCAAGAAAACCTGCAACCATAGAAAATTGGGAATGAGGGGGTTAGATCGCTATTCGATCTAAGTGAGTGGACACGAACACTGAAATACTCAAATCAAAACATTAGGTTTTTAAAACTAAAGTTTCAGAAAATCACTTCATATGAAATCTTTTTAATAAAACTTTTCTTTCTGAAAACTTCTTTTGAAATACTGGTTTCTGAAAACTATTTCTAAAATTTGGTCTCTGAAAACTGTTTCCTGTCTGAAAACTCTTTTTCAAAAAATCTGTTATTTGAAAACTGATCCGTGTCTGAAAAACATGACTTTGGGGCGTTACGTATCGCCGTCCCCCCATACGCCTAACTGTAGCCAGCAGTGCAAATCCATGACTTTGGGGCGTTACGTACCGCCGTCCCCCAAAGCATGCCACTACTGTCTCTGAAACTGGTGGTCTTGGGGCATTACGTATCGCCGTCCCCCAAGCCACAAACTAGAACTGGGGGTGCGGATCTATGTTACCACCCAAGCTCTGAAACTAGGGTCTAGGGGTGTTACATATCGCCGTCCACTAGCCCTGCTCTAGGATCTGAGGGCGTTACGTATCGCCGTCCCCTCAGTCCTCTACATGTGCATATGTCTCTGTCCGTCAATTCCATACTGTCTCAAGTTACATACTGGGGTGAGTTTTTCCCTCATGCCCAGAAAAACATAAAACTCAAGTTTGAAAAATATTTCTTATCTAAATCACTATTATCTTAAAAGCAACTGTAAATAAATAATGGCTAACGCCCTATGTGCTGGAAAAAGTAAGTATGAATTCAAAAACTTAATAAAATCGGTTAAGAAAAAAGTCCACTCACTGTTTTGGAATCTTGCCGGTATTACTCGCTCGGTGAAGGAATTCTGGTTCATGCGATAATCTAAAACTGACAATCTTGGTTAGAACTAGGCTGGGGAATATATTCCGCAGTAAACTAAATTCGTCCATTCAAATACTTATATCATTTCAAAGCGTATTATCTTATCATGATGTACTGTACAATTACGGACTGATACGAGACCCATAGGGCGGCCTCTAATACGCTGGGGTGGAACTGGAATGGTTTAAAATCAATTGGCGGAATTTCTATCTTCGCGTTGTGATGCAAAGGTCTTGCGCGTTGCGACGCGCATCATCCAGAAGCTTCCTGTGAATTCCATCACGCGTCGCGATGCGAGCTCTTCTTGCGTCGCGACGTAGACCTGATTCCCAGGTTTCTGTATTTCTTTTCTCATACGTTTTGCACCCAAAAACATCCTTAATACTTACATACCACTTCCAATACACAATCCAACAAATCACATCAATTTCACACATACTAAACTACCAAGTTATCATCATTAACTACTCACTCATTTAATTACAAATCCATTATTTTTAAATCAAACTTTAAACTTTTCAAACTCAAATACTTAACTCCATAACTCATTTCTTACTTACAAACCATCAATATGCAACCCCTAACATGCCTTTGTCTCTAATCTATCTTCAAGTTTCAAAAATTTAACAAACTAAAATTTGGGTAAAATTTTCTTAACTTCATCTTCTTGATTTTCCTTCACTTTTAAAGCTCCCAAGATGGGAAAACCCCTTTGTTTACTCCTTTTTCTTCTTATTTCTTCCTTTTTCTTCCATTTTTCTTTTTCTTCTTTTTCTCTTATTATTATTCTTCTTCTCCTCTTCTTCTTTCTCTCGGCTACGTATCTCATTTTTTTTTCTTTTTCATTTTAATTTTGGAAATAGTGAATAGTAGCCCATTTTATACTTGGGCTTATTTGATATTAAGAATAGTGTGGAAGAATGTAGAAAAATGGAGAAAGTTGGAGATTTTTCTATTTGGGTCCGAAATTACTATTCATTTGAATTTTTGACTTGTATTTTTGACCAGCCTCTGTTCCGAATTCTGGAAAATCTTCAATGCGGAAGTTGTAGGTCCCGATCTCAAATTTCCGACGATATAAAATTCATAAAAATCAGAGTTCATATGAATAAGTTACGCCCCAAATACCACAGGCTGTCCAAAGGAAACTCTGTACAGTCTCGTCCCAGGACTTTGAGGAATTTACCGATTGTCCCCAAAGTCATTCTATGAGTATATTTGAGTCTCAACATAATTTATTTTATGTGCCTTCATCCCTTACGTAACGGTACCTCTGTATGCAGTAGTAAAACTACCGGTCGTTACATGTTTATAAGGTAAAAGGTTTACCTAAGTCTTATTTTCTCCGTGAAAGCAATGTGAGTAGTCTTTATTATATTTGATATAAAGTTTTATATATGATATAAAATAAAAGACTTGTGAGATACTCTCATTAGTCATGCATTAGATATGATCTAATAAAGGACACAACAAGACTATCTGTGTGACAGTTAGTATAACTGTTTGACAATTAGTGTGTCTCTTGTATACAATATGTTAGGGTTGGTGCTCGGAGTGTCAATTCGGATCGTATTTATGTCCGATTCATGAATACGAGCAATATATTTTTCCATAATATTACTTATTTATGGTAGTACCACTTGTCTTTTATTATATATATTCGATCTAATTCATTACATTGAAACTAAATTGTGTTTAGTGATATATACATATTAGACAAAGACCCAATAATATATAATGTAGTGCGCAATTACAGAGTAGATTGTAATTGACATTGGGAAGCGACAATACTAGAAATATATTATCAAATTAAGTTCATGGTCAAGATTTACTGACATGGGTCGGTTAGTAAAAATCCGTTGAGACCAGTACATGTTGTATATCGGACTTGGTCCGATGGTTTATCCCAATGAACCATGAGTCTCGGGAGACTCGTATAGACGTGTAAGTGTTTATTTGATAAACACTGAACGACTCACCGAATATTACCTAATAGATGGTACACCAACGTCAATAGGAATCTTCTTGGGTTGAGTAGCATAGTGATTCTTTGACTTGAGATACCACTGTGGATATATGAGTTATCCTCCACACTTAGATGGTAGTCACGTCACCAATCTATTTAGATCAGACCTCCGCCTGTTCGTTAGGTGTGGACTCATGCTCATGATATCCTGTGTATATCAAGAAATGATCCTTCAGTCATGTGTACATGGCATATATATTCATTATATGATTAGCAATCTATTAAATCCATGGCCGTGGAATAATTCGGAAGTAAGTTCTGAGTATTATTTTGAAGATTGCTAATAGATACGTCGACACGATTATACCTATAGAGATTTGACGTTTATATCTATATCTCTGGGATAATCCAGATACTTGTGTTGGATGGATTATATGTATGCAATGACCTCGACCTGTATGATTCAGCGAGTTTATCCGTGGTCGTCATAATTTACGGGTGGGTGAATTATAGACATGAAATTGGATTTCGTGACGGATATGCCTGAATCTAGAGAGTTTCACTAATGAAATATACTCGTAGAGAACGAGGGCAACTTTTATGAATAATACTGATTATTTATAACTCGTTTAACGGTTAAACGAAAAATACATGTGATAGGGACCTAATGGTCATTTCCTAATTAATGTTTATTTGCATTTAATATTTGATATTATTAAATACACATTAATTAATTGTCAAATTATGATATTTGATATATATCATTAATATATGTATTTGAGATATTTAATGTAAATATATTACATATATTTAAGATATTTGTATTTAATTTATTTAATTATTAAATAATTAAATTAATTTAAAAATAAATATCTTTACCATGATAAATGTTAGGAAATGGCATGATTTGGTTGGTTCACTTGTAAAGCTTTACTTTAATGATAAATGTTATCATTATTAACAAGTAAACTTGTTCCAATCAAATTCAAACAAAAATAAAATAATTTGTTATTTATTTTTTGTCTATTTTCGGCCATAATGCAAGAAATATAAAAGCTTTGTTTCTTTTTTATTTTTTGACACACACAAGTTGAAAATGAGAATTACAAAGTAAGGTTGAGAGAAAACATGAAGAACAAAGGAAGTAAATTAAGCAAATCCTTGAATTTTACAAGTAATTTCCAACTTTCTTCAACTAGGAAATTATTTCCATATGTCTAGGCTTCAATTTGTGATGCTTAGAATTTTCTCTACTCCTTAAGTATGTAATTTAAATGGTTCTTAACTTGTTTGAAAGATGAGCATGTATAATAATTAAAGATTAAATGAAATTGTTCATTTTGTAATCTTTAAGCCATTTGATGGTGAAGTTGCAATTCTAGAGTTTCTTAGCCAATCATAATTAACCTAGAATTATTCTTGAGTTTTTTCATTATGGTGAGACTTGATTGGTGTGGTATTGGATTGATTAAATTGTTGAATTTTATCAATTTAGTGTAAATTGTGCAATTAGTGTAATTTGTGAAATTAGGGTTCTAAACCTAATCCAATTTCGGGGATTTTCATATATGTGATGTAATTTGATGTATATATGATGTATATTAAATTTGGGATTAATTGGATTTGATCTTGATGTGTTTTGAACCAAAAAAGACCAAATTACAAATCTTGAAAATTACTAGGTGCTGTCGGCAATTTCAGAAAAATTTGGAATTTTTGTTGCAAATTGTATTTTCATGTATTGGACATGTATAAATCATTTTGGGATTGATTTGGAATCACTTAAATATATATTTGACAATGTAAGGACCAAAATGATCAAAATGCAAAGTTTATGGGTCTCATGACAATTAATGATAAATCTGATTTTTGAGATAAAAATTTAGTTTTTATTTATTGAGTAATTAGAATAAATTGATTTATTTTAATTACTCAAGAAAAATATTTATCGGAAATTATTTCGGAGCGAAAAAACGGCGAAAACGGCGAAAAACGGAGTTACCGGGTAACTGCTGTCGAAACAGTGAACTGGGCACTGTTCGTGCAGTCCATGAACTTTCCAAATGTATTTGGGGCTGACCTGGGCAGTCCCTATGTGCATTGGTCTATTGGTTCGATCAGAAATGTGTTTTATACTATTTTACGGAAAAACATTTTCGCAAAAGTTTCGCGATGTTTCTATATTATTTATGTCATTATATGATATTGAATAAATATGTTTCGGTGAAATATGAATGAATTATCAATATTGAATATTGAATAATTTATTCGTAAAGTTAAAAATTTTGAACTACGATTTCGCCCGAACCGCGCTCCTTCCGCTGCGCCTCCCTGATATGACCCTAACAAAATGGTATCAAAGCGAGTCTAATTCTGTACCCTTGATATAATTAGCCCTTTAAATTTGATATTTAATCTAATCTTTAATTTTTACATGCATTTATTTATTTAATTTGATTAAATAATGTGAAATACATCTTTTAGGAAAATCCCCGTTAAATAAGATTTTATAAAATGACTAATATTAGGAATACTTGTTTCTTCATCTGCCTTGTCAATACTGTTAGGGTTGGTGCTCAGAGTGCCAATCCGGATCGTATTTGTGTCTGATTCATAAATACGAGCAATTCTATTTTCCATAATATTACTAATTTAATGGTAGCACCCTTATATTTTATGCACTTATTCGATCTAATTACGATTAGATATCTGATTACGATTAGATCGAAACTGAATATGGTTCAGTGATACGTGTATATTAGACAAAGACCCTAGGATTTATAATATACTGCGCAGTTACAATATAGATTGTAATTGACATTGGGAAGTGCACTATAAGATGTATATCCTTAAATAAAGTTCCTGGTCAAGATTTACTAACACATGTCGGTTAGTAAAATCCGCTGAGACCAGTACATGTCGTATATCGTGACTTGGTTCGATGGTTTATCCCAGTGAACCATGAGTCTCAGGAGACTCGTATAGACATGTAGGTATTTTTTTCTAAGACACTGAACGACTCACTGGAGATTTCCTAATAGATGGTACACCAACTTCAATAGTAATATTCACGAGTTGAGCGAGCATAATGGTCCTTTAACTTGAGATACCACAGTGGGATATATGTTTTATCCTCCACACTTTGATGGTAGTCACGTCACCGATCTATTTAGATTAGACCTCCGCATGTTCGTTGAGTGTGGACTGATGCTCATGATATGCAGTGCGTATCAAGATAGGATCTGTCAGTCCTGTGTACAGGGCATATGCATCCTCACGTGTTTACGATCTAGTAAATCCATGGCCGTGGTATAACTTCAGAAATCAGTTCCGAGTGTTATTTAGAGATCGTAAATTGAAAGTCGACTATATTATACCGAACGGATTTGACGTTCTCATATATATCCCAGGTATAATATGGATAGCTTGTGACAAATGGATTTTATGTATGCAATGACATCGGCTTGCATAGTTTAGCGAGATTATCTGTGGTCGTCATAATCCATGAGTGGGGGGATTATGGACATGAAATTGGATTTCGTGACGGATAAATCTAAACTTAGAGAGTCCCACAATATGAAGTGTACTCGTTGAGCACTTGGGCAACACGATATGAATAATACAAATTATTCATAATACTTCATCGAATTAAATGAGTTAATTCGAATCGTTTAATCTATTAAACGATAACACATGCATTAGGGGATTTTGGCCAATCGTAATTATTATGCATTTGTATTTGATACATAATACGATTAGATAGACATTAATTATTCGTCAAATGATATTTTGACACATGCCATAAATATATGTATTTGTTATTTATTGTAAATAAAAATACATATAAAATAATAATTATATTAATTGATTATTTGGATATTTAATTGTTAAATATTTAAATAATTAATTAATAAACTTTTTCCATAAATTTTATGAAATTTGTCCAATTATTATTGGAACATTTGGCATGAATTTATTAAGCTAAAGGTGTGTGAATTTGATTGGCCACCAAAAAGCTTAATATAATTTAATTAGATTAAATTACAAAAAATGACCATAATACCCATAAATGATGACAATGCAATTTTAAAAAGGGAAATATTTTCTTCTTCATTTATTCATCATCAATGGCCGACCAAACACCAAAAGAAAGCTCTCAATCTTGGTTTGAAGAAACCATGAAGAAATGAAGGAAAATCACGAAAAAATGCTAAGGATTTAGGAGATTTAAGGTAATTCTTCAAAACCCTAAGCTTGGAAATTTAGTTTTTTATTTCTTGATGATTTAGAAAGGTTCTAGGGTTCCTTCAATTCTGAAAATTTTGGGGCTTTTGGTTGTGGTTGATGAATTGGAAGCTAATGAAACATGTGTGAAGTATTTTGGATGCAATTAATGTAATTAGTGTCCAATTTTATCATTTGATGATTTGTTGCCATTCTAGAGTGTTATGACCACTCTTGTAATGCCTAGAATTATTCTTGGGTGATTCATATATGGTGACTTGATTTAGTGTTGTGATTAATTGATTTAATCTTGAAAAATTGGATTTAAAGCATGAAATTGGGCAAATTCGGCTTCTGGATCAGATCTGGAATTGTTCTGATTTTGTTGATGAAAAATGTGTTTTTTGAATGTTTTGGATGTGTTTTGGGAGTTGGAACAATTGCCGGAAAGTGTTTCGGAATTGAAATAAGCGAAAACGGCGAAAAATGGCATTACCGAGTGAATTTTGAGCCAACCGGGTGATGGCTGTCCAAACATTGAGTTCGTCACTGTTAGGGCAGCCCATGAACTATCCTAACACTATTGGAGCTGACCTAGGCAGTCTCCATAAGTGTTGGGTGGTCGGTTCGGTCAAAAACGCGTTTTGCGTCATTTTGCAGAAAAACCTTTTTCGTAAAAGTTTCGCGAAGTTTCAATTGAATTTATGTCGCTATTTGATATCAAATAAATATGTTTAAGTGAAATATGAATAAATTATTCATATTAGATATTGAATAATTTATTCGGTAATTTAAAAAAGTTTTAAAATTACGATTTCGCCCGAACTGCGATTCTGCTGCGCCCATCGCCCAAAACCCCAACAATTATAAATGTAAATGTTTTCATGATGCTATGGCTGTAACGTGACAAAGCTGTGCAGTTATGGTTGAAGTTAGTTCATTTGCGCCGGTAGAACTTATATGATAAGAAACAACTTCATGTGAAAGTGGAAATCCTGAACGTGCCAAAGTTGTCAGGGCTATATCAGTAGCTTGAGTTTGTCATTGACAAGTGAAGCCTTGATACGCCTCCTGTGAACGTGACAAAGCTGTCACAACGAGAAATGGTCAGGAAAAAAATCAGGAGTCACAGCGAGTGTGATTGACAATGAGTTGTCTACCCGTGAATATACCTAGGCGAGAACGTGCCAAAGCTGTGAGTCGAAATATATTTATAGGGTCCATTTCCCATTATGGAATTCGATTTAAATATTGAATTCTCATATTCTGTTGGGGATTACGGTATTACGTAAAGTAGTGGGAGGCACTACTATGTTAAAAATCCATAACTAATGCATTATGTAATATTATGAAAATTATCGATTATGTATTTTCCTTATTCTATTGTTTAAATAGAATTAAACTCTTATCAACTGCATGCATATTTTATATATGTTTTCTGACTTCAATTATGGTTGCATATTTATAGAATAGGTTCTAGATTAGAATAGACTATGATATAATCATTCTAGACAGAATTGTTTCTTATGCAGTAAAGATTGACATGAATTTGTTCATGTCTCGAGATTCTTCACTTGCATTAAGAAAACCCCATTAGGTATTTGTTTATCTGATAATAACATTTCTTGGCTTTAGTGACATTCAGAGGTCACATGTCAGACACTATTTGCTTTTCAATTATTTGCAAATGTTGTAAATAGTTGAAGGTAAATGATAAAGCTAAAGAAAGAAGATGCGTATAGTTGTGTATAGAAAATATTGATTTTCACAATACGCCAACTGTAGATATTGGATATCAGATCTCCCGTCTAGTTTTTTAAAATATTGTTGAATGATTGTTTCGATATTGGTATTAGAACTTGCGACTATTGGATAGTTACTTGTTCTCTGTGAACAGTTGTTACATATTTTAAAGCGACTAGTAGTGTCATTAACCAATAGATAAACATTAAGAAAAATATTCGGTTAAGTAAATAACTTAGAACATTATTTTATGAGATTTTATTACTTAAGTATTAGATGTTTATTCCATATGGTAAAAGATAGTCTTATACCAGATCACACCACATATCCTTATCAATTTAATGAATATTGTATTCGGGAAGATGATTAAAACTCATTTAACCAATGATTGTCATTGAACCGTAAAATTATTAAACTGATACATTGGATGTATGTACTTTAATGAGTTGTAAATTGCTTAAGGTAGTTTTCTTTACTTCGTAACTTAGTCAATGAATCGTCATGACTTAGTTACGTGTTTCTCATGAAACGCAGATATAATATTTTGATTGGTTCAAAGATATTCGATCTGAGGTTTTGAAAATAGTATCTTTGAAATTCATCGTGAGTCTTTGAATTGTTCAAAGATGTTTGATATGATCAGACATATGAATTTAAGGCAATTAGTTCTATTGTTATTGAATGAATATGATTCTTACTCAAATTTAATTCTTCTACGATTCCATCTTGATGGAATTGGTTAGTGGGAGAAATCGAATCTTATATAATTTGATTCGCTTGATATTGAGTGTTACCGAATTAGTTTCAATATTCTTAGGGATATGCTCCAGAAACACTTGTTCATCCATTTAATTAAGGTTCCATTAGTTTCTACAGTTACATATATGATATGTACAAGTAGAAAATTCGAATCTTTAAAAGGTTTGAGATTTGAATCTTTCTTTTGTTTAATGGTTATATAATCGATAGTACTTACGCCTTGGAGGTATGAGTATAAGTTTATCATTTATTCTATTTAATAGAATATTGTATTCTATTTGATAGAATATTTTTTCTACGATCCCGAGTAATAAAATTATTTTATCACTTAGTGTGTAACATCGGATGTTGACCATTGTAGAAAAGACTTGACTTATTGAAGTCAAATGTGAGAGTGATAAACTAGAAATAGAACTACATAATTATTAAGATGAAAATACCCTTTATTTTCTTCCCTATAAGTTCAATATGATGTCAGAATTATTTGTAAAGTATTTGATACTTGATGGTTCTGTTGTTTTCTTATCAAAGAAAATTATCCTATAACTTATAGTATGAACGATATTTGATATCGATTCCGGAAATTAGCATTAAACCATAGATGTAAGATTGTTCATTGCTCACTACGATCAAGTTTGGAACTTGATTGAGCTTTCATTATGAATCGTTCATAAAAATGTGGAAATGATTTACGCAGCAAAAACATAGTGAGCTTATTAAATGTTTGACCTTTATAGTATGATAGTGAGAAAAGTTATACTCAGCAATTTATTATAGATTCTGAGGAAACTTGTCTCTAGTCATACTGTTTGAACAATTTAAGATCTATTGGTTAATAATGATATTAAATTATACATTTTAGCTAAAAAAATACAAAGTAGCGTTTCTGAATGGTTTCTTCAGATAAGAGATCCATTGTGATTTCTTAGTTTGAAGAGTTCATTTTGGAATGGCCCTGGAGTTTGTATTATGCTAAGATTACAATTTAGTATATTATCTTATAGAGCCTATTGTAGACTCAGATTAGCTTTCTGGAAATTTGTGTTTTCTAATTTTGATATCAGTCAGATTGTTTGATTTTATCAAAGCATATAGAATAATATGAGATATAAGGGTTAGTGGGAGCGTACAAATTTCTTTCTAGTATTTTACATCATAATGACATTATCATTATTAAGGTAATAATGAGATGTTTATGAGGTAAAAGATTTACCTGAGTCTTATTTTCTCTATGAAAGCAGTGAGAGTGGTTTATATTATATTCGATATAAATTTTTATATGTGATATAAAACTAAGAGACTTGAGAGATGCTCCCATTAGTCGTACATTAGATATGGTATAATAAAGGACACAATGAGACTATCTATGTGATAGTTAGTATAACTGTTCGACAGTTAGTGTGTCTAAAATATATAATATTCATCTTTCGTAAAGGATGATTCCTTTGTCGAAAGAGAAACTGATTAGAATGTCTAGTCAATCTTATGCATCATAAGATGATGGCATAATGAATACTATATTAAATGCGATTAAAGATATCAATTTAATCGTAATTGTTACGAGTTACTTTGATATCTTCTAGACCATAAGATGTGTCTTGAAACATGTTCTTTATTATCTTTGATATATTAATAACGAGTTTCTAATTAATGGAGAATAAAGTTCGCAACCATTAGGGTCAAATTAATTTTTAGTCTAATTATTACGTTAGACAGTCTACGTCATAAAGAGTCAGAAAAGATGCAGTGGGAGTGTCACAGATGATTCCACTATGAGAGTGGAGTTAGTTGCAACTTATGAAGTATCGACTTATGAAGTTGCATAGTGACCTTGTAGATTAGAAGTTTGGTATTGGTGTTGTGCTTGCGGTTGTCTGCATAGTATTTTGGATTTGATCCACAAATACTCGGACAACTCAGTAGCTGTAGCACAATATTGATGTGGCATCTGAGTCATATTGATGTAGAACTTAGTTTCTACAAAAATATGAATGATGCTAGCTAAGGGAAACAATTGGGTTTGTTTTGACAAACTCAATATGTTATAGCGGGCTTACTTGTTGTTGTCTACCTTTTGAGCGCTAGGTGAGTTTTTGAGGGACATGTGTATGTGATACACATTAAGATGTGTATATGATACCGTGGATTGGAACTAGAGCAAGTGGGAGAAACTGTTAGGGTTGGTGCTCGGAGGGCCAATCCGGATCGTATTTATGTTCGATTCATGAATACGAGCAATATATTTTTCCATAATATTACTTATTTATGGTAGCACCTCTTGTCTTTTATTATATATATTCGATCTAATTCATTAGATTGAAACTAAATCGTGTTTAGTGATATATACATATTAGACAAAAACCCGATAATATATAATGTAGTGCGCAATTACAGAGTGTCTTGTAATTGACATTGAGAAGCGACACTACTAAAAATATATTATCAAATTAAGTTCCCGATCAAGATTTACTGACACGGGTCGGTTAGTAAAAAGTCGTTGAGACCAGTACATGTCGTATATCAGACTTGGTCTGATGGTTTATCCCAATGAACCATGAGTCTCGGAAGACTCATATAGACGTGTATGTGTTTATTTGATAGACACTGAATGACTCACCGAAGATTACCTAATAGATGGTACACCAACGTCAATAATAATCTTCTTGGGTTGAGTAGGATAATGATTCTTTGACTTGAGATACCACTGTGAATATATGAGTTATCCTTCATACTTAGATGACAATCACGTCACCGATCTATTTAGATCAGACCTCCGTCTGTTCGTTGGGTGTGGACTTATGTTCATGATATCCGTGTATCAAGAAATGATCTGTCAATCCTGTGTACAGGGCATAAGTATTCATTATATGATTAGAAATCTGTTAAATCCATGGCCGTGGTATACTTCGAAGTAAGTTCCGAGTATTATTTAGAAGATTGCTAATAGCTACGTCGACACGATTATACCTATAAAGATTTGACGTTTATATCTATATCTCTGGGATAATCCTGATACTTGTGACGAAAGGATTATACGTATACAATGACCTCGACCTGTATGATTCAACGAGTTTATCAGTGGTCATCATAATTTACGGGTGGGTGAATTATGGACACAAAATTAGATTTCATGACGGATGTGCCTGAATCTAGAGAGTCTCACTAATGAAATATACTCGTAGAGCACTAAGTCAACTTTTATGAATAATACTGATTATTTATAACTCGTTTAACGGTTAAACAAAAAAATACGCGCGATAGGGACCTAATGGTCATTTCTTAATTAATGTGTATTTGTATTTAATATTTGATATTATTAAATACACATTAATTAATTATCAAATTATGATATTTGACATATATCATTAATATATGTATTTGAGATATTTAATGTAAATATAATACATATATTTAGGATATTTGTATTTAATTTATTTAATTATTTAATTGTTAAATAATTAAAGCAATTTAAGAATAAAAATCTTAACCATGATAAATGTTAGGAAATGGCATGATTTGGTTGATTCACTTGTAAAGCTTTACTTTAATGATAAAGGTTATCATTATTAACAAGTAAACTTGTTCCAATCAAATTCAAACAAAAATAAAATAATTTGTTATTTATTTTTTTGTCTATTTTCGGCCATAATGCAAGAAATATAAAAGCTTTGTTTCTTTTTTATTTTTTGACACACACAAGTTGAAAATGAGAATTACAAAGTAAGGTTGAGATAAAATATGAAGAACAAAGGAAGGAAATTAAGCAAATCCTTGAATTTTGTAAGTAATTTCCAACTTTCTTCAACTAGGAAATTGTTTCCATATGTCTAGGCTTCAATTTGTGATGCTTAAAATTTTCTCTACTCCTTAAGTGTGTAATTTAAATGGTTCTTAACTTGTTTGAAAGATGAGCATGTATATTAATTAAAGATTTAATAAAATTATTCATTTAGTAATCTTTAAGCCATTTGATGGTGAAGTTGCAATTCTAGAGTTTCTTAGCCAATCATAATTAACCTAGAATTATTCTTGAGTTGTTTCATGATGGTGAGACTTGATTGGTGTGGTATTGGATTGATTAAATTGTTGAATTTTATCAATTTAGTGTAAATTATGCAATTGGTGTAATTTATGAAATTAGGGTTCTAAACCTAATCTAATTTCGGGGATTTTCATATATGTGATGTAATTTGATGTATATATGATGTATATTAAATTTGGGATTGATTGGATTTGATCTTGATGTGTTTTGAACCAAAAAGGACCAAATTGCAAATCTTGGAAATTACTAGGTGCTCTCGGTAATTTCAGAAAAATTTGGAATTTTTGTTGCAAATTGTATTTTCATGTATTGGACATGTATAAATCATTTTGGGATTGATTTGGAATCACTTAAATATGTATTTGACAATGTAGGGACCAAAATGATCAAAATGCAAAGTTTAGGGGTCTCATGACAATTAATGATAAATCTGATTTTTCAGATAAAAATTTAGTTTTTATTTATTGAGTAATTAGAATTAATTAATTTATTTTAATTGCCCAAGAAAAATATTTATCGGAAATTATTTCGGAGTGAAAATACGTGAAAACGGCGAAAAACGGCGTTACCGGGTAACAACTGCCCAAACAGTGAACTGGGCACTGTTCGGGCATTCCACGATCTTTCGAAATTTATTTTGGGCTGACTGGGCAGTCCTCATGTGCATTGGTCAATCGTTTCGGCCGGAAACGCGTTTTATGCTATTTTTGCCGAAAATTCGCGATATTTCTATATTATTTATGTTGTTATATGATATCGAATAAATATGTTTAGTGAAATATGAATGAATTATCAATATTGGATATTGAATAATTTATTCGTAAGTTTAAAAATTTTAAACTACGATTTCGCCTGAACCACGCTCATTCCGCTGCGCCTCCCTGATATGACCCCAACACAATATTCATCTTTCGTGAAGGATAATCCTTTTGTCGAAAGAGAAATTGATTAAAATTTCTAGTCAATCTTATGCATCATAGGATGATGGCGTAATGAATACTATATTATATACGACTAAAAGACATCAATTTATTCGTAATTGTTAAGAAATATTTTGATACGCTATAGACCATAGGATGTGTCTGAAACATGTTCTTTGTTATCTTTGAGATATTAAAAATGAGTTTCTTATTCATGGAGAATATAGTCTGCAACCACGAGGGTTTGATTAGTTTGAGACTAATTATGATATTAGAAGGTCTACGTCATAAAGAGTCAAAAAAGATGCAGTGGGAGTGTCACGAAAGATTCTACTGTGTAAGTGAAATTAATTGTAACTTATGAAGTATTGACTTATGAAGTTACAGAGTGACCTTATGAATTAGAAGTTTTGATATTGGTGTTGTGCTTGCGATTGTCTGCATAGTATTTTGGACCTGATCCTTAAATACTTGGACAATTCTGTAATTACAGCACAATATTGATATTGCATTTGAGTTATATTGATGTATAACTTAGGTTATACAAAAATATTTATGATGCTGTTTAAAAGGAAACATTTTGGATTTGTTGGACAAACTCAATATGTTATAGCAGACTTACTTGTTGTCGCCTACTTCTTGAGTGAAAGGTCAGCTCTTGAGGACCATGCATATGTGATACATATTTAGATGTGTATATGATACCGTGGATTGACACTAGAGCAAGTGGGAGAAATTGTTAGGGTTGGTACTTGGAGTGCCAATCCGGATAATATTCATGTCCGATTCATGAATACAAATAATTAATTTTTCCGTAATATTACTTATTTATGGTAATACTTCTTACTTTTATATACATATTCGATCTAATTACGATTAGATTGAAACTAAATATAAATTATTGATATGTATATATTAGACAAAGACCCGATAATATATAATGTAGTGCATAGTTACAAAGTAGTTTGTAATTGATATTGAGAAGTGTCACTACTAAAGGTATATTATCAAATAAAGTTCCTGGTAAAAATTTACTAATACGGATCGGTTAGTAAAATCCGCTGAGACCAATACACGTCGTATATCGAGACTTGGTCCGATGGTTTATCCCAATGAACCATGAGTCTGGGGAGACTCGTATAGACGTGTAGGTGTTTATATTGGATAAACACTGAATGACTCACTGAAGATTTCCTAATAGATGGTACACCAACGTCAATAGGAATCTTCTCAAGTCAAGTGAGCATAGTGGTCATTCGACTTGAGATACCACTGTGGATGTATGAGGTATCCTCCACACTTTGATGGCAGTCACTTCACCAATCTATTTAGATCATACCTCCGCCTGTTCGTTGGGTGTGGACTGATCCTCATGATATCATGTGCATATCAAGATATGATCCGTCAGTTATGTGTACAGAGCATAAGTATTCAGTGCACAATTAACAATCTATTAAATCTATGGGCCCGTGGTACACTGTAGAAGTTAGTTCGGAGTGTTATTAAGAGATTGCTAATAGAATCATCAACGAGATTATACCTATAAAGATTTGACGTTTTTATCTATATCTCTGGGATAATCCGAATATGGATTATATGTATGCGATGACCTCGACCTGTATGATTCAATGAGTTTATCCGTGGTCGTCATAATTTACGGGTGAGTAGATTATGGACACGAAATTGGATTTCGTGATGGATATGCCTGAATCTAGAGAGTCTCACTAATGAAACATACTCGTAGAGCACTAGGGCAATATTTATAAATAATACTGATTATTTATAAGTCGTTTAACGGTTAAACGATAACACATGCGTTTGAGATCTTTCGGCCATTTGTTAAATGTCAAATTGTGATTTTTGACATTTATTATTTTATATATGTATTTTGATTATTTAATGTAAATATAATACATATATTTAAGATATTTGTATTTAATTATTTGATTATTCAAATGTTGAATAATTAAATTAATTAAATGATAAATATCTTTTACTTTAATAAAGTAAGATAAATGGCTTTATTCTATTGGATTAAATGGCCACTTTTTATTGGATAAATTGGCTTGATTTAATTGGTATAAATTGTGATATATATTAAATGTTAATGGATAAATATCACAATTTTTCATTAAATCATTTTTTCCAATTTTATTAATGAAATAAAAATTGAAAAATGCCTAATATTTGTCCTTGTAGTGTCGGTCATTAGAGGAAAATATAAAAGGCTTGGTTTTTATTTTTTGTTTCATAATTCAAGAAACCTAAACTCAAAATACAAAGAAAGATAGAGAGGAAAAAGAGAGAAAGAAGAGAAAGCTTGAAAAATCAAAGATTTTAGTAAGTTTTTCTTACTTTCTTCTTCATGAAAATTATTTCTATCATACTAGGCTTCAATATGTGTAGCTTAGTTTCTTCTCTACTCTTTTGTGGATGTATTTTGATGGTTGGAAACTTGATAGAAAGATGGAAGCATGCATATGTATTAAGATTGCATGAAATTATTTCTTAAGCATTCTTTTTAACCATTTGATGGTGAGTTTCCATTCTAGAGTTACTTAGCCACTCATAAATGACCTAGAATTATTCTTGAGTTGTTTCATGATGGTGAGACTAGTTTGGTGTGGTAAGAATTGAATTAAAGTGTTGAATTTAATTAATTTGGTGTTAATTTGTCAATTTGTGAAAATTATAAAATTAGGGTTCATAACCCACTCCAAATTTAGGGATTTTCATATATGTGTTAATTAATGATGTATATATGATGCATATTAATTTTGGTGCTGATTGGACTTGATCTTGAATGATTTTGAACCGATTTGGACTAAGAGATTTTTGGGAAGTTGAGGGACCTATTCTATAATTTGGGAAAAATTGGTTTCTTGAATAGAAAAATTGTGTTTTCATGTATAAGTCATGTATAGATCATTTTGGTAGTGATTTGAAATCACCTAATTATGTATTTGAGAAATTAGGACTAAAATGATCAAAATGTAAAGTTTAGGGGCATTTTCGTAATTGTTGAAAAATCTGAATTTTTTTTCAGAATTCTATATTTAATGTATATTTGATATACAAATCATTTTGGTTGTGATTGGAAATCACCTAAGCTTGTTTTGAACAACTTAGGACTAAAATGATGAAAATGGAAAGTTTTGGGGTTGTATGGTAATTTATTGAAAATTAGATTTATGGGTTAAAAATTTCTATTTTTGAGTATAGTGTGATTAAAATAAATAAGTTTATTTTAATTACCCAAGAAAAATTAAATAAATGGGAAAATTTGATACAAATTTTCCCGCATTCCGCTGCGTAACCCGGGTATTTTGCCCAAAACCCCAATACCTGCAGCCTCTGATGGAGCAGGTTGCAGCCTCTGATGGAGCAGGTTGCAGCTCCCCCTGCTCAACACAACCTTCCTCCTCTAGTTCTGCTTTTGGTATGTATTGCATCCCATGATTATCTGTGGCCATTCGTGTTGATGCTGAGGTTGTGTCTGGATTTGCATCAGCTTTGTCAGAACTAGAATTAGAAGACATCTTGGGCTTTTCAATATCTTCCATTGTTTGGTCTTCAAGAAACACTACATCCCTGCTTCTGATGACCTTCTTTTCCTTCGGGTCCCATAGCCTGTATCCAAATTCCTCGTCTTTATAGCCTATGAAGATGCATTAAGTAGTCTTTGCATCGAGCTTCTGCCTGAGCTCATTGAATACGTGTGCAAAGGCTAAACAACCGAATGTTCTGAGGTCAGAATTTGAGGGATTCTTACCAGACCACACTTTCTCTTGAATCTCAAAGTTCAACGGTACTGATGGTAATCTGTTGATCAGGTAGCAGGCGGCATGAACAGCTTCTCCCCAGAATGGCTTTGGCAGCTTAGCCATGCTGATCATGCTTCTGACTTTCTCCATAATGGTGCGGTTCATCCTTTCAGTGACACCATTGTGTTGTGGGGTGCATGGAGCAGTCATTTCGTGTCGAATACCGTGACTTCCGCAGTAGGCATCGAACTCCCTAGAAGTGTATTCGCCTTTATTGTCTGTGCGAAGACACTTCAGTTTCTTCCCTGTTTCACACTCGACCATGGCATGAAATAGTCCAGGACCTGATCATTTGATTTCAGAAAATACACCCATACTTTCCGAGAAGCATCGTCAATAAAAGTCAGAAAGTATTTATTATCCTCTAATGAATTTACCTCCAAGGGACCACAAACATCAGAGTACACCAGACTGAGTAACTCTGGTTTTCTTGTAGAAGAGATATTGAAAGAGACTTTGTGTTGCTTACCGAAATGACAGTGATTGCAAGAGTCCATGGCAGCATTTTTGGAGACAGAGATTAGATCATTCTTTGTCAAGGTAGACAACCCCCTTTCACTCATGTGACCGAGTCTCTGGTGCCACAGATTCTGAGAAGCCTCCGGTTCAGCTACATTGAGGCTTTCTACACAAATCTTCACATGAGTCTTGTATAGAGTTCCACAAATATGTCCTCGGTGTTAGTCTCTAAGACATGCCACAAGATCCTAAATGTGATTTTAAGTGTGAAATTAACAAGAAAAGTGGCAGAATAACTTACATTGTTATTTCGGTGAAATTTCACAATTTCTTTGGATGAAGCTCTAAGCTTGTTGTTTGTCCTTGGGTGAGTTTCCCTATCACCTCAAATGACTCCTCTGAGTGCTAGCTTTGATGAAATTTTTGAAGCAAAAATTTCACTTCCATGGGAGATGAATTCGGCCAAGGAGGAGAAGAGAGAAAGAAAGTGTTGTGTTGTGCCAAGACTTGGTGGTTGAGTTGTTAATGCTTTACATTAATTAAGCCAACTACTTCCATAAAAATTGGACATTTGATGTAAGTCAAGTGGTCCCACCACTTTTAAATTCAAAATTTAAGTTGGCTTCTCCAACACACAACTAAGTCACGGGCAATTTTATCGGGTTCGTTTAATTCCGTTTAAACGAATTTATCGTCGCGACACAATTAAATCCAATTTAATTAAATAATTATGCCTCGCAAAATTATTACGATAGTCGCTTACGAATTAATTCTAAATTAACTTGTTCACCCGAATTAAAATCTAATTTTAATTTCGTATTGAAATCCGATTTCAATTAATATATCTAACATATTATTTTAGCCCCAAATAAATAAATTAAATAGAAAAATCAAATTTAACTATTAAATTTATTTTATCGATTAATTCTAAATTAATCGCGTTCTCTCTTCCATACGAATTTAATCCCAGATTAATTCTTGCCGCAATTAATCCCAGATTAATTTTCTCTCTCATGATTAATCCCAGATTAATTCTATTTGAGTCAAATGTCATTGGTGAATCTTTGGGAAGCGACCCAAGAGATTCCTGGATATGTTGGCAGTAAATACGGTTATCGGACTATCCGAACAAATGCGTACCATGTACCACATTTTCACCGATTTACAAGACATGGTTGGCTTCTAGCAAAGCACCGTGCCTACCCAATTCTCCAGAAATATTCACCGTGGAATATCATCTGTATCAGACGTTGTAATACTATGTAATACGTAATACGATCCAGTATCGGATGTCACATGCTTGGCCTAGGGCTGGCTCTGTGTCTGCCCCGTACGAAGCATATATCGGATCCCGTGTAACTAATCTATGTAATTGGGAAGTCATGACCTAGTCATACTATCCCGATAGCTGCAGCTTTTAGAGTACTAGTTCTGTATCCTGTATATGTCTAAAGTGATACTCCAATCTTGACATGACATCCAATACACTACGATTCTCAGTTGACCCAATACAAGCGTACACAGAACCTGTTAAAGCTCCAAACGACCAATACCAAAGTAAACTGATTGTCGCAAGTAATAGCGACGTAAGCAGGTTAAAGATCACACACACCTACCCTAATTCGGATTCCCATAGACACATAGTCATACTACCAATGGGATTCCAAGTGGGTCTATCCAGAGCGAACTGTTCCCGGTCCAACGGCTAACAAAATCTCTTATTACACTTGCATAAGTATCCAATACTTAAATATATGAGAACTATGCCGTTAAGCTTCCATAACGCGCACAAGTGTAATACTAGTCTATTCCGCATTATCAATGTCCAGTCTCGATAATACTTCGACTAGAGATATTTAATGATTAAACCGTTCGTGGATTAATACTGTCTCATATCTTATTAATACGATTTAACCATATGGACTTTTATCATTAATATATATATCCAAGTAATCTAACTACAATAATGATAAAATAACAATTTCCCTTTGTCACATAGTTAATTTGTACAAAAACACAATGTTCTTTACAAATAGTGATGCTCTGGGTCATAATTGTCCAACAATCTCCCATTTGGCCTATAACCAATCACTCAAGTATCTAACACCTGAACTATGTAAATGTCGCTCAAACTTTTGCTGAGATATAACATTCGTCAACAGATCTGCAATGTTATCATCTGATGCAATCTTTTCGATCTTCACATCGCCACGATGTATGATCTCACGAATCAGATGAAATCATCGAAGTACATGTTTCGATCGTTGATAAGACCGTGGTTCCTTAGCCTGTGCGATAGGCCCATTATTGTCACAATACAGAGGAACGAGCTCAGCTTCTAACGGAACTACTCCTAATCCAATTATGAATTTACGGATCCAAACTGCTTTTTTTGTTGCCTTAGTTGCAGCAATATATTCCGCTTCTTTTGTATAATCGGCAACAGTCTCTTGCTTGGAAGATTTCTAGCTCACTGCTCCGTTGTGTTGGAGAATGATGACCCATAGCGTCACTATTTTTACAGATCATGGTGTTGTTGTACAAATTAACTATGTGATAAAGGAGATTGCACTCTTATCATTTGTGATTAGATCACCTAGATATATAAATGATAGGAGGTCCATATGATTTGTTCCTGGACTGAGAATGATATGAGACAGTATCAGTCCACGAAGGATAAATCATTAAATATCACTAGTCAGAGTATTATCGAGATTGGACATCGATAAATACGTAAAAGACTAGTATTAACTTGTGCGCGTTGTGAGGGCATAACGACATAGTTCTCATATATTTGGGTATATGATACTCATGCAAGTGTAATATGAGGTTGTGTTTTACCGATGGTACGGGAAACAGCTTCGCTCTGGATAGATCCCCTCGGAATTCCATTGGTAATATGACTATGTGTCTATGGAAGTCCGAAATCAGGGTAGGTGTATTTGGTCTTAACCTGAGACTTGCACCGCTAATACTTGCGACAATCAATATACTTTGGTTGCGGTCGTCCAAGGCTTTAACAGGTTCTGTGTACGCCTATACTGGGTATATTGAGAATCGTAGTGTGTTGGGTGTGATATCAAGACGAAAGTATCACTCCAGTCATATGGAGATGATGGTCACGTAGGATACGGTACTAGTACTCTTAAGTACTGCAGTCATCGGGATAAAATGACAAGGTCATGTTTATCCGATTATAGAAACTAGTTACCAGACATCCGACATGTGCTTTGTACGGGGCAGACACAATTCCAGCCCCAGGCCTAGCACGTGATCATCCGATACTAGATCGACATACACAATACTATGTATACTACGCCTAATATAAATCCTTTATTCCTGTAAGGATATTTCTGGAGAATTGGGTAGACATGACGCTTTACTAGAAGCCAACCTTGTCTTGTAAATCGGTACAAACGTAGTACTAGGTACTTACGTGTTTGGATAGTCCGACGACCGAATTTACTACCAACATATCCGGGGATCTCATGGGTCGCTTCTCGAAGATTCACCGATGACGTATGACTCGCACTTTAATTAATCTGGGATTAATTAGAAGAGAGAGAAAATTAATCTGGGATTAATTACGGAGATATTTTATCTGGGATAAAATATCCATTAAAGAGAGAGAACGATTAATTTGGAATTAATCGGATAAATTAATATATTCGATATATTAAACGAAATTAGATTTCGACGCGGAATTAAAATTAGATTTTAATTCGGGCGAACTAATTAATTTAGAATTAATTCGTTAGCGACGTGAATAATGATTTTGCTAGGCATAATCATTTAATTACGTCGCAACGGAAAATTCAATAATTTGGAATTAGCGAACCCGAGCCTGAGATTATTTGCGAGCGCATTCGCATTTCGAATTCGAGTGCGGCACGCAAGTCAAATCAAGCATCAAATCGCTAGTCACATCAAGCGTCAAATCATGTCACTTTGAGTGATGTGACAATTGATTGATTGATTGATGTGACTTGATGGTAGTTGTTGGAATGGTTGTTGGATTTTATTATTTGAATTTTGGAAAGCCAAATAGTTGGTAAATCCTTTATTTATTTTTTGAAAATATATATTGAATATTAGATACATATTTTAACCTAACAACACACATCTCTCCTCTCACATTTTCTCTCATCTCTCACGCCCATGGAGGGCTGATTTTCCTTCTGGTTTTGGCAGCCACTGCCGAGAGTCAAGAAGAAAATGGGAAGCAAAATTGGTTATTTTTGTGGCAAAAATCACAAGAGCTAGCACTCCGAGAGACATGCGAAGGTGATAAGGAAGTCCACCCATGAGCCGGCAATCGTTTGACGAAGCTTGGAGCTTGATTCTTGAAGCTTGAAGCCGAAATGGAGGAGATCTAAATCTGCACTGCCGTGAGCTGTGACAGTGAGCACAAATCAGATTTTGTTCGTCGTAGCGTCGCTCAACCGATCGATGTGAGTATTCCGCAACTTCGTTGATTTGTATTCGCACTTGTTTCATGATTGTTTAATGATCTTGGGACCTTAGAAAACACCAACAATGGTATCTATGAGCAATGTTAAGCATGAAATTGATTAGGGCTTAAAATTTGGGTAAAATGTTTTTGAGCATGATTTGGATGAATTGGATGTTTAAGTATGCTTATTACATGTTTAATTGAGAATTGATTGGATCAATTTGATTAAATTTTGTTTGGAACAAATTTCCCCAAATATTGTGGCTTGGCCGAATACATGAGTGCCCTAATTGTCTTGGAATTTTTGATTTTTTGTTCATTGGATGAATTGGAAATCATTTGGGGATATTGATTTAATGTTTAATTGGATTCAATTGGATTGGATTAAAAATTGGATATAATTTCCCCATATTGCCGAGACTAAAGTAAGCATGAATGGGTTTTATTTTTGATTAAATTGTGTTGGACATGATTTAATGTAAATGAGCATGATTAGTTGTGTTAATTGATGTTTTGGAAATATTGATTTGGGTGATTAATTATGTTATACACTTTAGTGTAATTAAATTGTAAAATTGGATTTTGTAATTTAATTATATTGGGCCTTAAAATTGGATTTGAGCTTTTAATGTTGTTATTGGGCTTATTGGGCTTGGTTGTACTAAGTTGGGTTTATGCAAAATTGGTTGGATCCAATTGGGCCCAAAACCGCATCCATAAAGCCCAAATGCGACTAATGGACCTTTAAAGTTTAATTGGACCTAATGGGCCAAAATTGATTTATGGGCTTATGGGGTAATTCCCGGATTGGGCTTTGGTTATTGGGTTTGACCCGAGTTGACCAAAAGTCCACGCCTTAAGAAATTAATTAAAAGCCCATTGGACTTTAATTAAATTGACGTGGGACGTTAATCGGGCTTTAAGACCCGTAACGATTAAATTTGGAATTTAAGTCGTATAGGTTCGTTAATAAAGTGTAGTATTTAATTTAGAATTAAATAAGCGAATTAGAATTAAATGCATATTGAATTGGATTTAATTATGTAGTTTAATTTAATTCGAGAATTCGTACTTTAAGTACTTATTCACAAAACGAGTTTGACTCGAGCAAAATCAAATCGTTGTTTGAACATTGGATGGTCACTAATTATCAGATTAATTAATTTGATTAGATTGATTGATAACATGCTTGTGTGAATACATGGTTGCGATGCATGAATAATGTATATCGGATGGATATTAGATGGGTAGGGTAATTTTAGAAATTATTGTAATAAATTTGATTTATTAATTGGACCTGCGTGTCCAGCCTTATCACCTCCTTATTCTTTGTATTATCTTCTCACCTATTCCCCTCAATGTAAATGAGGTTTCTTTAGAAGTGTAGTGTAACGGGTAGAAGTAAATACATGTGCTAGCGGGAGAGAGAAATGGAGAGATTTGATCTAGGATCAATGTGTAAAGTATCCATCCGCATATCATTATTATTTTATTTATACGCGCTTTATTATGTATTTAGAATGCATGTTTAAGAGTGTATGATGATGAGACCTTAACAAAGATAATAAATTGGTTGCCAATTTGCACGCGAAAAACCCTCAAACAATATTAAATGTTTTTCCTTCCATTAAGTGATTCTTACTCAAGATCCGAGACTGGCATTGGCTTGTTGGCCAAAGTCAAGGCCTTTGTCCGTCGAGAATGTGTTTGAATCACGAAGGCTTTGTTCCATATTGGTGTCTTGTCCAAGTTGTGGTTTGTTGGCCAAAGTCAAGACCACTTCTTGTCCATCGACATTGATTACGAAGCTTTCCATGGTCAATGGGTCCCGCTTAATTAGGATCACTAAGTTTGTTGTGCCAAAGCCAAGGCTTAGTTGATCCAGAAGAAAAAAGGTTAGGTAATACATTGGATGTATTGGCATATATAAGATATATGTTTCGGACTTGGATGTCCCCCTACTGGATCTATGAATTGGATTGGATCCAATCGATCTTAGAGATCAACCTAGTTAATTATCATACAATTTGTTGGCGAAAGTCAAGATTGTGTGATATTTAACGGGATTCTAGCCCACTAGGAAACACGGTTTCCCGAGTACTCGACAGAGGGTTAGAAGCTCGCCGAAAAATAGTGGGAGGCAAGAATTGAATTTGCAATATTCGTTTAATTACTTGTCATACGCGCTCATTCACAAATATCATTCGTCAAATAAATTAAATGTTAGTTGGACTAATATTTAATCGTTGTTTTAATTAACAGTTGGACTGTATTCAAACTATTCATTTATAGTTGATTTTATAATTGGATTATAGTAATCAATATAATTGATTTTAATCTATTAAATTATAGTTGATTAAATAGTTGGACTATTGTAATCATTATAATAAATAGTACCTAAATCGTTGATTAAATAGTTGGACTATTAAAATCAAGATTAAAATTGAAAGATTGACATTTAAAACATGATCCTAGGGAAAATGTATTTAAATGGTTTAATTTTCAAATTGGGAATAAAATTTCAGGATGGACTTGGAAAATAATAAGTTACTTTATTTGATAAAATAACATATTATGACTAAGCCCGGAGTTAAGCAAATAGTAGAGCATAATCTTTGGAAGATTTATGTAATGATAACTTTAGTGCTTAATCCATTAAGCTTGTCGCAGTAGACTCCTCAATTTCTTTGTCAGAACTAAGGGTTATATCCTTAAAGTATGATAATGAAATTGAAGGATCTTCATAAATCTATATTTAGATTTTAGAAGTACTAAATTGCAATAAATAACTCTTGGAGAGTTGATGACTATTCTCAAGGAGATAAAGTCAAAGTTTGCAATTAGGCAAGTAGCGCAAGGCGCACCTGACTTCGATATTCTAGAAACCCGAGGCTTGGCCAAAGGCTTCTGGAATTTTGAAAAATGGCAAAGGAAAAATCATTATAATCTTATGGGAAGATAAATGACATATCCCAAAATATCTGCCTAAATTGTGGCGAACGGGATCGCGGAAGCGTGACTGCCGTTTGGACAAAGCAGACATGAAGGAATTGAAGATAGGGCAAAGCTCTAACTTCAAATATGTTTGTCATAAATATGTTCATGACTAGTATTGAAATTAGATTTTAAATACTTAGTGTGATACATAAATATATATTGATGTTCAGAATCTGCTATGAGCAGGATACTGACTTCAGATTGAGATTAATTGCGGATTGGAAACGGGATGAAAATCACTGTTTTAACCGTAGATACCTAAATTTAGGAACTACCCTTCGGGTGTGTACCTAAATTTGGAAACTGTTATGTGTAACTAGTTTGACTAGAAACATTATATCTATATCAGTGTTTAATCCGTTGCGAATTTACCTTTATATCCTAGAACACTAAAGTGTTTTATTTTATAAAGATGATATTGAGATAAACACATTAGATGTGAATAACAGAATTTATATTTTGAATATAAATAAATCTCAAACATATAACATGACAAACAAATAGCTCGAACTGATTTGATCAGAAGAAACAAATTGTGGCATTGTTGTCTGGGACACAATCTAAACAAGAATCGTATATCCACACTTTTGAAGAGCGGGTACTCGGAATAATTTGATTCCAATCAAATAAAGTCTACGAATCTAGTTTATTGGGCAAAGTGCCTAAAACACTATTTACTTGGTAAACGTGTAACTGCCACCAATCTCTTAGCCCTAGTTCATAGTGAAGCAAGTGGGATCATGTCTAGCTAGGCTAGAGATGGATATGGATATTTCGTGACCTATAAAGATGTGGCATCGCGTTATGGTTATGTGTTTCTTTTGAAGAACACAAATCAGAAACTTTTATAGTTTCGACACGAAATAGACAAACAGATCGGCTAAAGTATTAAACCGTCACGGTAAGACCGTAATGGAAAATACTTAAGCAATAAGTTTCTAATATACTTGAAAGAGTATAGTATTCTTTCAATGAGGACTCCTCCCGGAACATGTCAATTTGACGGTGTGTCCGAAATGACTAACCGAATTTTGTTGGACATGATAAGGTTAATCATGAGTCGCTCTGAGCTACCATTTCCTTCAATGGATAAGCTTTAAACAGTGCAGAACTTATTTAGAATAAGGTTCCATAGAATCTGTTTGACAGATTTCATATTAGATATGAACGGGAAAGAAACCGTGTTTCACATTCCTGTATATTTGGGAATGCTAGGCATATGTTTGGATGATACCAAACTAAAACCCAAATTGGATAAGTGCCAATTGTAGGTTATCCTAGGGATACCATAAGTATTGTACTTATACATCTCACAAGAGAACAATTAGATTGTTGCTCACCATGCGGTTTTCCTAAGAGGAATACCTATATGCAGTGGTAAGTGGAAGGATAGTAAAACTCGATGAAAATCGGAGTAATACTATTCCTGGCACCGATCCTTAATGGAACACAAAATAGTTCATCAAGGATGGAACTATTACCAGTAACCTTCAAATACACAAGAATCGCGTATGTCGGAGAGAGTCAGAAAACAACCTGGGGTATAGGTTTCTGATCTCACCTCATAAAGATGTCTATCTTATTGAGATATACCAATTGACTACGTATGAGGAAGTGATACAAGGTATCGACTCCCTATTATGGCAAAGTGCCATGAGTCCGAAATGGATTCCCTGTATATCAACAATTTTGGATACTAGTTGATGTACCGCAAGGCATTGTGCCTACTGGTACTTTATAAGTCTTCAAGGAAGACATACATGGATGGAAACATACCAACGTGTAAAGCTAGGCTTTTAGCGGAAATGTATCGTTATCAACATTGTGTCGATTACGATTCAACCTTTTACCTGTTGCCACGGTAAATCTATTTGGATAATGCTTGCTAATGCTGCATGTTTCATTCATGAAATATGTCAGCTGAACGGGAAAATCGCTTTCCTGAAAAGGAAACCTTTCGGAGGATGTTTACAACATCCTGTCGGTTTTGTCGTACCAAAACTAGCAAACAAGGTTTGCGGGTTATTCGATCTATATTTGGATTGAAGCAAGCATTAGGTTCTTGGAATTATCGTTTTGATGTAATCATAATAGTTTATGATTTAATTCAAAACGAAAATGATTCTTATGTATATAAGAGGGTTAGTGGGAGCGCACTGACAGTGGCTGTCCGATACAATAATGATAAATTACATCATTTCTTGGAAATGATATTCCCAAAATAATAATCGGTGAAAGCTTGGCTTTCATAAAACTCTCCGAGAACTCATACATTGAAAAATGTACGTGACCTGGTGTCTCATACGCTTTGAGCATATGGATTCACAAACATGCTAATCTAAGTGATAGTCACTGGATTGATGTTAAGAACATCCGTTAGTTTCTTAGAGAACTAAGTATACATTCTTAGACTATGGAGAAGGAGAACTTGAAGTGACTGGGATCACTACTGCAAGTTTCCTAAACCGATAAAACGACTATAAGTCGCAAACGGTACTATACGATTTGAATAACGGAACAGTGAGCTGGAAATCTTCCAAGCAAGATACTGTTACCGAATAAACAAATAATTCGGGTTATTGTTGCAGCTGAGGCAGCAATAGAAGCCATCTAGGTCAATAATAAATCTAATTAGATTATATATAATTCTGTTAGCAGCTGAGCTAGGCTTGAGCACATGCTAAAGAATTAATGGTCTCATCAACGATCCAGATATATACTTCGATATTCATCTGATTCATTCGGATCATACATCGTGGCGATGTGATGATCGAATAAATCGCATCAGATGATAATCATGCAAATCCGCTGACGAAAGTCTTTTCTCAGCAATTTGAGCCAACCGTACATAGTTCAGGTGTTAGACACTCGAGTGACTGGCTATAGGCCAAGTGGGAGATTGTTGGACAATTATGACCCATATCGTCACTATTTGTACAGATCATGGTGTTGTTGTACAAATTAACTATGTGACAAAGAAGATTGCTCTCTTATCATTTGTGATTAGATAACCTAGATATATAAATGATAGGAGGTCCCTATGATTTGTTCCTGGACTGAGAATGATATGAGACAATATCAGTCCACGAAGGATAAATCATTAAATATCCCTAGTCAGAGTATTATCGAGATTGGACATCGATAAATACGTAAAAGACTAGTATTACACTTGTGCGCGTTGTGAGGGCATAACGACATAGTTCTCATATATTTGGGTATAGGATACTCATGCAAGTGTAATAGGAGGTTGTGTTTTACCGATGGTGCGGGAAACAGCTTCGCTCTGGATAGACCCCCTCGGAATTCCATTGGTAGTATGACTATGTGTCTATGGAAGTCCGAAATCAGGGTAGGTGTATTTGGTCTTAACCTGAGACTTGCACCGCTAATACTTGCGACAATCAATATACTTTGGTTGCGGTCGTCCAAGGCTTTAACATGTTCTGTGTACGCCTATACTGGGTATATTGAGAATCGTAGTGTGTTGGGTGTGATATCAAGACGGAAGTATCACTCTAGTCATATGGAGATGATGGTCATGTAGGATACGGTACTAGTACTCTTAAGTACTGCAGTCATCAGGATAAAATGACAAGGTCATGTTTATCCGATTATAGAGACTAGTTACTAGACATCCGACATGTGCTTCGTACGGGGCAGACACAATTCCAGCCCCAGGCCTAGCACGTGATCATCCGATACTGGATCGACATACATAATACTATGTATACTACGCCTGATATAGATCCTTTATTCCTGTAAGGATATTTATGGAGAATTGGGTAGGCATGGCGCTTTGCTAGAAGCCAACCTTGTATTGTAAATCGGTACAAACGTAGTACTAGGTACTTACGTGTTCGGATAGTCCGACGACCGAATTTACTACCAACATATCCGGGGATCTCATGGGTCGCTTCCCGAAGATTCACCGATGACGTATGACTCGCACTTTAATTAATCTGAGATTAATTACGGAGATATTTTATCTGGGATAAAATATCCATTAAAGAGAGAGAACGATTAATTTGGAATTAATTGGATAAATTAATATATTCGATATATTAAACGAAATTAGATTTTGACGCGGAATTAAAATTAGATTTTAATTCGGGCGAACGAATTAATTTAGAATTAATTCGTTAGCGACGTGAATAGTGATTTTGTTATGCATAATCATTTAATTACGTCGCAACGGAAAATTCGATAATTTGGAATTAGCGAACCCGAGCCCGAGATTATTTGCGAGCGCATTCGCATTTCGAATTCGAGTGCGGCACGCAAGTCAAATCAAGCGTCAAATCGCTAGTCACATCAAGCGTCAAATCATGTCACTTTGAGTGATGTGACAATTGATTGATTGATTGATGTGACTTGATGGTAGTTGTTGGAATGGTTGTTGGATTTGATTATTTGAATTTTGGAAAGCCAAATAGTTGGTAAATCCTTTATTTATTTTTTGAAAATATATATTGTGTATTAGATACACATTTTAACCTAACAACACACATCTCTCCTTTCACATTTTCTCTCATCTCTCACGCCCATGGAGGGCTGATTTTCCTTCTGGTTTTGGCAGCCACTGCCAAGAGTCAAGAAGAAAATGGGAAGCAAAAGTGGTGATTTTTGTGGCAAAAATCACAAGAGCTAGCACTCCGAGAGACATGCGAAGGTGATAGGGAAGTCCACCCATGAGCTGGGAATCGTTTGACGAAGCTTGGAGCTTGATTCTTGAAGCTTGAAGCCGAAATGGAGGAGATCAAAATCTGCACTGCCGTGAGCTGTGACAGTGAGCACAAATCAGATTTTGTTCATCGTAGCGTCGCTCAACCGATCGATGTGAGTATTCCGCAACTTCGTTGATTTGTATTCGCACTTGTTTCATGCTTGTTTAATGATCTTGGGACCTTAGCAAACATCAACACGTTGTTCAAACAAAATATGTACCCTGATTGCGACTTACAGTCGTCTTTGCCGGTTTGGAAACTTGCATCGGCGAACCCAGTCACCTCAAGTTCTCCTTCCCCATAGACTAAGAAAGCATCTTTAGTTCGTCTAAGATACTTAAGGATGTTCTTTACAGCAATCCAGTGACCATCACCTGGATTTTCCTGATAGCGACTGCACATGCTCAAAGCATATGAGACATCAGATCACGTACATATCATGGCGTACATGATTGATCCGACTGCTGAAGCATACATGATCCGAATCATTGCATCTCTCTCATATTGAGTTTTAGGACACATATCATTCGATAGAGAGATGCCATGTGACACCGGAAGCAGCCCCATCTTGGACTGATCCATGTTGAATCTCTTCAACAATTTGTCAATGTACGAGCTCTGGGAGAGTTCCAACAGCTTTCTAGATCTATCCCGGTAGATCCTTATTCCTAGAATAAAGGCTGCCTCTCCCAGGTGTTTCATGGAGAATTTTAATGAAAGCCAAGCTTTCACCGATTGTAGCATGGGAATGTCATTTCCAAGAAGCAATACATCATCAATGTATAGGACAATGAATGTCAGTGCGCTCCCACTAACCTTCTTATATACACAAGAATTATCTTCATTTTGAATGAAACCATATTCTTTTATGATCTCATCAAAACGTTGGTTCCGAGAACGCGATGCTTGCTTTAATCCATAAATGGATCGGTTTAACTTGCAAACCTTGTTTGCATGTCTTGGTACAAAAAAACCATCAATTTGTTGCATATAAACATCCTCTAAAAGGTTTCCGTTAAGGAAATCAGTTTTGACATCCATTTGTCATATTTCATAATCGAAATATGCAACAATAGCAAGCATTATCCGAATGGATTTAATCATGGCAACGGGTGAAAAAGTCTCTTCGTAATCGACACCATGTCGTCGACGATAACCTTTAGCTATAAGCCTAGCTTTGTACGTTTGTATGTTGCCTTCCATGTCTGTCTTCCTTTTGAAGACCCATTTACAACCAATAGGCTTAATGCCTTCTGGTACATCAACCAGTGTCCAAACTTGGTTGGTATACATGGAATCCATTTCGGACTTCATGGCTTCTTGCCATAAAGCGGAGTCGATACCTTGTATCACTTCCTCATACGTAACAGGTTCATCTTCCTCAATAAGATTAATGTCTACATGAGGTGAGATTAAAAACCCATACCTCTCAGGTTGTTTTCTGACTCTCTCCGATTTACGCGGTTCTTGTGTATTAGAAGATTATGGAACAGTCTCATCTCTGATGGACTATTCGTGTTCCGTGAGGGGGTCAGTGCCAAGAACAGTATCACTCCGATTTTGATCGAATTCTACTTTCCTCCCACTTACCACTGCATTCATGAATTCCTTTTCTAAGAAAACTGCATGAAGAACAACAAATATTTTATTCTCTTGTGGGTTGTAGAAATAATATCCTTTCGTTTCCCTAGGATAGCTTACAAATAGACACTATCCGATTTGGGTTCTAGTTTGGTACTATCCAAACGTTTAACATATGCCCATCATCCCCAAATCTTCAGGAATAAGAAACCCGGTTTCTTTCCTGTCCATATCTCATATGGAGTCTGTTCAACAGACTTTAACGGAACCTTATTCAAAATAAGTATTGCATTATTTAATGCGTATCCCTAGAAGGAAATCAGTAGCTCTGTGAGTCTCATCATTGACCTTACCATGTCCAACAAAGTTCGGTTTCTCCGTTCGGACACACCGTTAAGTATTCTCCACCACGGTCTGACCGCAATATTTTAATACTTTTGCCAGTATATTTTTCTACTTCGTGTTGAAACTCTTTGAATTTCTCAAAAGTTTCCGACTTGTGTTTCATAAGATACACATAACCATAACGCGATGCATCATCCGTAAAGGTTACGAAGTATTCATATCCACCTCTAGCCTGGCTAGACATGGGCCCACATACGTCACTATGAACGAGGGCTAACAGCTCGGTGGCATGTACACATTTACCACTAAAAGGTGTTTTAGGCATTTTGCCTAACAAACAAGATTCGTAGACATCATATGAATTAAGATCAAATCCATCCAAGTATCCATTCTTCGAAAGTGTGGATATACGAGTTTTGTTTATATGTTCCAGACGACAATGACACAAATAAGTCTCATCCGTTTTACTCAATTTTAGCTTTTTGTTTGTCATGTTATATGTTTGAGATTCGTTTATATTCAAAATATAAAGACCATTATTCACATCTACTGTACATATCTCAATATCATATTTATAAATAAAACACCCAGTGTTCTTGAATACAAAGGTATACCCGCATCGGGTTAAATAAGATACATAGATAATATTCATAGTTAAACTAGGTACAAAATAACAGTCGCCTAATGTAAGTACATGCCCTGAGGGCAGATTCAAAACATAGGTGCCAACGGCCAAAACGGCGACTCTCGTCCCATTTTCGACTCGCAGGTCGATCTCTCCTGAAGCCAGTCTCCTACTAATCTGCAGATCCTGCACATCAGTACATATGTGAGTACCATATCCAGTATCAAAAATCTAATTTTTAAAACTAGTAGTGGACATGTTTATTTCAATAACAAACATACCTGAAGCCGGAGCCTTGCCTGTCTTCGTTTCCTTCCAGTCCACCTTGAACTTATGGCAGACACGCTTCCAGTGACTCCGTTTGCCACAGTGTAGGCAGACGTCTTAGGATATGTCATTTGTCTTCCCAGAAGACTGTGACGATTGAGCCTTGCCCTTCTTTTTTTTCTTCTTCACACCCCCAGAAGTCTTCGGCCAAGCTTTGGCCTTCTTGGATGTCGAAGTAAGATGCGTATCACGCTTCTTGCCCTTTAGAAGCTCTGGTTCTGCCTCTTTCAGCATAGCCATTAACTCTCCAAGAGTTTTCTCTTGGTTCATCATGTTATAGTTCATGACGAACCCGCCCCAACAGTCGGGCAGAGACTGTAAGATCAAATTTATGGAAGTCTCGGCCTCGAAGGTAATTCCCAGGTGACCCAGCTGTTCGATGTCAGCAATCATCTGTGACACGTAGTGTTTGACAGATGTACCATGTGACATACGAAAGCGAAGAGCTTCTTCTGCAAATCATACTTCTGAGATATAAGATTAGATCTATGAAGATCCTTCAACTTCCATATCATGGCATAAAGATCCAATCCCTTGTTCTGACGACGAAACTGAGGAGTCATTGCAGCAAGCATAACAGATTGAGTAGTAAAGTTATCATCACGATGAGTCTTCCAAAGCTCGTGCTCCACTGGCTGCTCAAGTCCGGGCTCAGGCCCGAGAGGTCTCTCTATTACATAGAGCAACTTCTCAGCTCCCAGAACTATCCTGAGATTCATTTCCCAGTCTGGAAAATTTACGCCGTTAAAGACATTCTCACCCACGATTATCTTTCAAGCCATTTTGATTGCTATAGTCCAACTATCCAATCAAGTGTTTTGGGTACACTCAAATACAATGGTTACTATAGTCCAACTATATAACCAACTACAAATGGAGTAGTGTTGAGTACAGTCTAACTGTTCAAAGAAAATAATAAATGAATATTAGTTCAACTAATATATATATATATAATAACGAGAAATAATAGAACGCACATATTAGCGAGTATTAAACGAAATTGTAAATTTAATACTAGCCTCCCACTAATTTTCAGCGAGCCTCTAACCCTCCGTTGAGTACTCGGGAAACCTAGTTTCCTATTGGGCTAGGATCCCGTTAAATAATACACAACCTTGACTTTGGCCAACAAGCTGTATAAAATTTAACTAGGTAGATCTCTAAGATCAATTGGATCCCATCCAATTCCTAGATCCGGTAGGTGGACATCCAAGTCCAAAACATATATCTAATATATTTCCTAACCTATTTCCTCTGAATCAACTAAGCCTTGGCTTGGGCTCAACAAGCTTAATGATTCCAGTTAAACGCGACCCATTGACAGTGGGAAAACTTCGTAATCCACGTCGATGAACAAGAGTGACCTTGACTTTGGCCAACAAGTCACAACTGCCCAAGACATGCGATATTAACAAAGCTTTCATGGTTCAAACACATCCGCGATAGTCAATGATCTTGACTTTAACAAATCAAAACCAATCTTGGATCTTGAGAGAGAACCACTCAATGTAAGGAAACACTTAATATTAAATGTGATAGCGTTTTCGTAAATTGGAAACCAATTTATTATCTTTGATTAGGTCTCATCATACACCCTTAAACATGCAGTCTAAAAGCATAATAAGGCGTGATAAATATAATAATGATATGCGGATGGATATTCACAAACATTTTTTTCCTAGAACAAATCTCTCTCCCACTAGCACTTTACATTCTTCAAAGTACCCAATTACATAAAACTATATGAAACCTCATTTAAATTGAGGGGAATTGGTGAGAAGAGAAATACAATGAGAATAAGAGGTGATAGGCTGGACTCGCAGGTCCAATTTCAAATAAATACAATATTTACAATAATTTCCAAAATTGCCCTCACCCATCTAATATCCATCCGATATACATTATTCAAACAAATACATCCAAGCATTCACACATAACATGTTGTCAATCAATCTAATCAAATTAATTAATTATTCAATTAATGACCATCCAATGTTCATACAACGATTTGATTTGCGCGAGTCCAACTCGTTTAAGAATAAATACTCAAAGTAAGTATTCTTGAATTATGTCGAACTACAATATTAAATCCAATTTAAATTGTATTCAATAATAATTCAAGTTTAATTCCAAATTAAACAATTACACTTATTATATTAATGCCTTTATATACTTGGATTCCAAATCCAATCCAAATGGTCTCAAAGGCCCATTTAGCATCCAATGCCATTTCTATTAGGTCCAATGGGCTTTAATTAATTCTTTAGGCATGAAATTTTGGCCATTATGGATCAAACCCATAATGCCTTGGCCCATTTAGGAACCACCCTATGCCATAAATTAATTTTGGCCCATTAAGCCCAACTAGATTATTAAAAGCATAAAAGTCATATCTTTGACTTTTATGGAAATAGTTTAGGCCCAATTGGATCCAACCCAATTGTCGACAACCAAACTTGGCCCAACCAAGCCCATTAATCCAAATATAACCAAATTAGCCCAATTAGTATTTTAGGGACTAATTTAAATTAATACAATTTTCCAAATATTACATTAATCTAATTTAAGTGTAATTAACATAACTAATTAATTAATCTAACATTTCAAAATATTAATTAATCTAATTAATCATGCTTATCATTCCAATTCATGTCCAACACAAATTGAAGCAAAATCAAGTCTCCAACAAGCATGCTTCTCACGGTAATGACAAAAAATTAACATCCAATTTGATTCCAATCCAATTAAATCAACATTCAACATTTATTTCATGCCATTAACACATCCAAGTGTCAAAATTTAAAAAATCACCATGAGTAAATCTAGGGTAAGTTTCGGCCATGATAGAGAATTTAGGGAAATTTGATCCATTCAATTTTTTCAACAATCCAACAATGCACAACTCTAAGTTATCATCATCTAACATCAACCAACAACTCAATTTTGAATTTTCATGCTCCAAGTAAAAATCCCTAATTAAAGTTTATGAACTCTAGATTTTAAAATCATATTTAGAAGGCTCTGATACCATTATTAGTCTCTAAGACATGTCACAAGATCCTAAATGTGATTTTAAGTGTGAAATTAACAAGAAAAGTGGCGGAATCACTTACATTGTTATTTCGGTGAAATTTCACAATTTCTTTGGATGAAGCTCTAAGCTTGTTGTTTGTCCTTAGGTGAGTTTCCCTATCACCTCAAATGACTCCTCCGAGTGCTAGTTTTGATGAAATTTTTGAAGAAAAAATTTCACTTCCATGGGAGATGAATTCAGCCAAGGAGGAGAAGAGAGAAAGAAAGTGTTGTGTTGTGTCAAGACTTGGTGGTTGAGTTGTTAATGCTTTACATTAATTAAGCCAACTACTTCCATCAAAATTTGACATTTGATGTAAGTCAAGTGGTCCCACCACTTTTAAATTCAAAATTTAAGTTGGCTTCTCCAACACACAACTAAGTCATGGCAATTTTATCGGGTTCGTTTAATTCCGATTAAACGAATTTATCGTCTTGACATAATTAAATCCAATTTAATTAAATAATTATGCCTCACAAAATTATTACGATAGTCGCTTACGAATTAATAGAATTAATTCGTTCGCCCGAATTAAAATCCAATTTTAATTTCGTATTGAAATCCGATTTCAATTAATATATCCGACATATTATTTTAGCCCCAAATAAATAAATTAAATAGAAAAATCCAATTTAACTATTAAAATTATTTTATCGATTAATTCTAAATTAATCGCGTTCTCTCTTCCATACGAATTTAATCCCAAATTAATTCTTGCCGCAATTAACCCCATGTTAATTTTCTCTCTCATGATTAATCCCAGATTAATTCTATTTGAGTCAAATGTCATTGGTGAATCTTTGGGAAGCGACCCAAGAGATTCCTGGATATGTTGGCAGTAAATACGGTTATCGAACTATCCGAACAAGTGTGTACCCCGTACCACGTTCTCACCGATTTACAAGACATGATTTGCTTCTAGCAAAAAACCGTGCCTACCAATTCTCCATAAATATTCGCCGAGGAATATCATCTGTATCAGGCGTAGTAATACTATGTAATACGTAATACGATCCAATATCAAATGTCACATGTTAGGCCTAAGGCTGGCTCTGTGTCTGCCCCGTACGAAGCATATATCGGATCCCGTGTAACTAATCTCTGTAATCGGGAAGTCATGACCTAGTCATACTATCCCGATAGTTGCAGTTTTTAGAGTACTAGTTCCGTATCCTGTGTGACCATCATCTCCATATGACTGAAGTGATACTCCCATTTTGACATCACATCCAATACACTACGATTCTCAGTAAACCCAATACAGGCGTACACATAACCTGTTAAAGCTCCAGACGACCAATACTAAAGTAAACTGATTGTCGCAAGTAATAGCGACGTAAGTCTTAGGTTAAAGATCACAAATACCTACCCTGATTCGGATTCCCATAGACACATAGTCATACTACCAGTGGGATTCCGAGTGGGTCTATCCAGAGCGAACTGTTCCCGGTCCAACGTCTAACAGAACCTCTTATTACACTTGCATAAGTATCCAATACCTAAATATATGAGAACTATGACGTTAAGCTTCCATAACGCGCATGACCGGCGTAAACACACACGCGTATAACACAAGCGCACGTATCATTCAAGTAGTATAAAAATATCGATCCCACGAGGACTTAATTCCTACTGTTGTTATTAATTGTTGAATCTATTTATTTACAAATATCTAATTAAATGGAGAAGAGAATGATTGTTTGATTGGTTGGTTGAATGTGGTTTTCCTTAATTAAAATAAATAAAATAAACAAAAGAAAATACTAAGGAAAATAATAAAAGACTAAAAGATCTAGGGTTGCGAATCTTTCTAATATCTTTTAAAAGATGAAGTGATTATTTTATGTTTGTGTAATAAATCGGTTTACTAACCTGGAACACGAAATTATACGAAAGCCTCTGTCGATGGTCAGACGCAAATACCCAGTTTAACCCAATTGAACCATATGTCTATTAAAGGGTTATCTATCCTCAAGGAAGATCGTGGGCTATTAAGTCTAAGGCTGAAACCTAAAATTCCTTTGTCAAGTTTATTTTAGATTTACCATATCAATCTTATTAGTGGCCAATTTAACAAGACGCATTAAGCTTAAGACTTAATAAGTAAACCTTTAAATTACCCAAACTATAAAATAACCCCTTATAAACCGGTGATATTGAATTTCATCACAACCCCAGATAACTGGCTTAGTTACGACACATATTTACCGGTAGCAAAAACTTAAATAAAATAAAAGACATAAAGTAAAATGCTGAAAAGTAAATTGCTGAAAAGTAAATGACGGAAAGTAAATGCTGAAATTAAATACTGAAAAGTAAATGCTGAAAAGTAAATGCTGAAAGTAAATTACTGAAAAGTAAATGCTGAAAGTAAATTGCTGAAAGTAAATTGCTGAAAAGTAAATGCTGAAAGTAAATTGCTGAAAAGTAAATAAAGTAAAAGTACAATAAAAGAAAATGCTGAGGTAAAATGATCCACTTTTATTACTTCTATTTTAGATATCTCCCTTAATATAATATATTAACTTTGCATGATAATTACCAACCAGCCATATAGGCGGTATCCAGATTAAGTCAAATTAATAATTAATTACCAACCGACCAATCAGGCGGTATCCAGTTTAGTCAGGTTAAAACCAATTAAAATAATTACCAACCGACCAATATGGCGGTATCCTCGTTAAGTCAGGTTTTAACTAGTTTATATATTATAATTAAGGGAGATTAATCTAAATATTAGTAATAAAAGTTTTACCTTTTACCCCAGCAAATGGGAGTTACCTCCTCATTACTGAAAAGTAAAAACTGAAAATTAAAGAAAGAAAAGTAATGTGCGTAAAAGTAAATTGCGGAAAGTAAAAACTGAAAAGTAAAGAAAAGAAAGTGCGAAAGCGGAAATTAATTACTGAAAGCTATAAATAAAAAAATAAGATACAATCTTCTTAGTATTCTTAAGGAATTCCTTAGAAGAAAGTATGAATTTTACAAATGAAATGGCTTGGTATTTATAGGCAAAATTTTGCCTCCATCAAATCATCCACCAAATCCATTATTAATTGCTCCACTAATTGCTCCACCAAATCCATTATTAATTGCTCCACTAATTGGTTATCATGTTTGGTGGTGATTTGATAATTTTTATTATTTATTTATTTATTTATTTTTTGCTTTGAAAATGATTGAAAGTGACTTTAATAATTACACACAACACACTTCTGGATGGTTCATCAATTTCGGGCATGCAATATTCAGAATTCGAAATTATTTTATCTTTCAAAGTTGTAGATCTTTGAGTTTTATTTAATCGGGAACTTGAATCAGCTAAATCCGATATCGGCGTAAAACGTTATGCCCAAAATACGACAGATGCGCAAAATTGGAATTTCCAAAACTGCACTTCATTAAAACGCCCTTTCAAGTTTCCAATCTCCAAAATTAATATGTTAAGTCCAATTTTTACCCTTATTTGACCCACATTTCGTCCTAAATGATTTCATTGTGTCCCAATATTATTTTATCTGCAAAATAAACTAAAACACATCAAAACATTCATCAAACCCGAGAAACTAAACAAAATATTAAGTAAAATGGGCGGTAAATATTGATATATTTTCCGCTCATCACACCCCCAAACCTAACATTTTGCTAGTCCTCGAGCAAAACAACAAAATAAAATACAAGAAACAATTAAAATTAAACTAAGCCACTTTCGTAGGGATCACGGTTGCATTTAGCATATGCAACAAGCCTTTAAACCCTAGGTGTCCCTAGTGGACGAGTTGTAGTCTCGTGAGGGTTTACAGCAATGATACCCACAAACATTTTACAAAAGTAAAAAAGGTAGTGAAACTAATGCACACAAAAGCAAAAAGACAAGCGAAAAGAGAATAAAGAAGTTAGTGACTAATCAGGTGAAACTTCTACTCCAAGTTACTAGTTGTTTCCTTTCTTTTTAAATTACTGAATAAGTAAATTCTCCTATTATATTTACCATTCTCCATATACACAGCCGAAAAAATATTAAAAAACTCATTTTTTCCCACAACAGTCACAAGTGCAGTTGATAAGAGAGTAATATTTTTGTCCTAAAGTTTTATCAGAACTCACACCTTTTGTAGCAATGGAATAATTTTTCTCATTTTTCTGATTTTTTTTATTTATATACAATATCTTCCATCTATGTAGCGAGCTTTGGGTCGGTGGCTCCCAAACCAGTTGGCTTTAGGGCACCAGGTGTTAAGACACCCCTACGGATTTAATTACTCAGACTTCATATATATACATTTTTGCAGCATCTTTGATCCATGTAGCGAGCTTTGGGCCAGTGACTCCCAAACCAGTTGGCTTTAGGGCACTAGGTGTTAAAACACCTTTACAGACTTAATAACTCGGATCTCAGACGTTTTTTTTTTTTTTTTTACCCTATCACTTTTTGAGATGCTTCCTCCAATTAAACTAGAGCACTGAATATTATAAACTTTTCAATTTTAGCTCATGTCCGTACGTTACTATGTATGTTGATAATATCTGCCAACTGAGCATATGAAGATCCATTTTAGTCAGTATTATGGAGAATTCACAAATTAAATAATTCAAAAGGAAATAAACAAAAATTAACTTGTTCCGAATTAGGTTTGAGATACGTCTCAGGAGTGGAAACTCCTTACTCAGCTATCTCTTACCAATTTAACCTTTTTAGTCAAAATAAAAACACAAAAACGCAAAATATTTTTGTAATTTTTGAAAAATTTTCAATTTTTTTTGTATTTTTCAAAAAATTTTGGACTAAAAATAAAAACAACACATAACTAAAAACAAGATACTGATCAACTAATTTCCTCCCCTAAACCTAAATGAGACATTGTCCCTAATGTCTTAAACAGTAGAAGAAGAGCTTGGAAGATAGTACCTGGTTAGCTGAAATTCTACACGAAAAGTTAAAGGTTATGATCCAGATTAATTCGACGCCTCTTACCACGATCGTCCTCGGACCAATTTATCTTTGAAAGGATAGGGTCAACTTGTGGTTCATAGGCTAAGAGTTGGTCTATTAGATCCGGAGCAGTTCTGGCAGTAAATAGGAGTTCTTTCATAGGTTTTGACACGAACCCATTTCTCCGAGCATTATCAAGAAACACACGAAGAAAATCATAAAATCCTTCAACGTTGTACAGTCCAAGCGGTTTCTGGTGTATGTTCAGGTTCGCCCAAGATAACACTGTAAAAATTTCCTCCAATGTACCCAAGCCACATGGCAAAACAATAAAAGCATCAGCACAGTTAATCATTTCTACCAATCGTTCAGACATACCTGGCACGATCAGTTCCTCTCCGTTTGATGGTCCAATAAGATTTGCCTCCGCCAAGGGTTTTGGGATGATTCCCAAAACGTGACTGCCTCCTTCTTGTACAACTTTTGAAACGATCCCCATTAGTCCAAGATTGCCTCCGCCATATACTAAGTGCATATTCCTTGCAGCTAAGACTCTACTCAATTCCTGTGCTGCTTCTACGTATTGTGGCTTAATACCAACACTAGTACCACAAAACACACAGATATTTTCAACTCGTCTTCTTGAAGTGGCTTCCATGTTTTACTCTGGATGTCTTCAAAAGTGCAATGATGAGTTGAATTTATAACACCTGAAAAGGGTGAGTAATAATAGCACTAGTATCTTCCAAAGGACGATTGTTAGCTAAACAAAGAAATCGTGAAAGGTTAAAAAGTCTGGATTATGTCTACGAAAATAAAGATAATTACAACAGAAAAGCAAATCAAAGCAATAATTAAGGCAACAGAATTGTGTACGCAATACGCCACTCGCTTAGTATAAATTCATTAGGATGCGTCTCAAGAATCCATTCCTTACTCAGCCATCGCTAATGAATTATCTCTTATCTTTGCCAAACACCATTCCTTCTGTCTTATGTTTTGGTTGAGCTTTTCCCTACAAAAATAACACACAAAATTAAAAACTCTACAACATGTATACATAAAAAATAGAAATTACAACAAAGTGAATGGGTTGCCTCCCTGCTAGCGCTAAATTTTTCGTCTTCAGCCAGACGTGACTGAAATCCATCTGTCAAGGAGGTTTCAGCGTCGTTTTGGATGTCCGATTAAAGACAATCCCATGAGCGTTGCTTTTGAAGGGTCTCTTCCAACGGTAATGTGGTAAAAAGAGTTTTCTCTTATTCAGTGCTCGTGCCACCTTCTTAAACATTGTCGCTCCAATGGTTCCTGAAAAGAAAGAAATAAAATTAGGAGGTCTCGTATGGTGCTTGACTTGGAATGGAAGTTCCATTCTGTCAAGCTTCTGGGTGATATATTTGATAAGTACTCCCCAAAACAGTGATGTTTCGCCTGAATGCTCTGGATCTTCAATAAGTTCAGACATTTGCTCCTCCATTTGCTCTGCTTCTTGCTCCATCTTTTCTTCACAGATGAATTTTAAAATTTCCATAGTCAATTCTTCATCCGTCATCTGTGAAATGCATGCTTCATAAGTGTCAATCTGAGAATGTAATGTTATGTCTGTTTTTAGGTCTTCATCCTCTGATCTGAGTGAAATGATTGGCTCAGGTAGATTTTCTTCAAACATTTGTGCAATGGAAGCTCCAAGATCTTCATTTGGAGGATAGAAAGTTTCATCATCCTTTGTTGGTGCAGTTGGTACAAATAGCTCAGCTTCTTTATCCTCGTCAGAGTCAGAAGAATAATAAAAATCAAATTGAGACTTTGTTGGTTCAGGCTCCTGAACTGATACCTCTGATTCTTGATACTGCTCAGCCTTGTCCTCTGTTATGATGTCATGATGAATCTCAGGATAATCGAAGGCTTCTTTAGTATTATTTGAATTTGCTCCATGAGATATGTGATTCAGGTTATCTGTTAATTGTCTAACTTGATCTGTCATCCTCTGTATAGACGCCGCTTGACTCTGAATTTGTGCATCAAATTGAGCTTCCCGTTCCTCGAACCAATCTTTGAGCATGTGAATCAACTGATCTTCCTCTGATGGTTCTGGTTCTTGTTGAAGATAGTAGGTGGGTGGTGGATAAGATGGAAAATGTGGTTTTGTGAAATGTGATGGTTCTTCATACCATGAAGGATTTTGATAGCTCTGCCATCCTGGATTGTAGTTGTACTCACAATGATCTCTCGGGTGGTTACCATTACATATGTCACATCTCCTCATTGCGTCTTGTTGAGCAAATATGGTATTGCTTGGTTCTGGCATCCAGTGATAGTTGTTGGGCTGAACAACAGGCCTCAGAAAATTGGACTGTTGCTCCCAGATTTGGGGTGTATCTTCTTCTAGTAAAGCTCGTAATCTTTCAATCTCCCAATAATGTTCCATTTTCAATCACCTGACAACAAAAGAAAGAAATAAAAATTACAGATAAAAATAAAGAAAATTAGATACAAGTAAATTAGATAGCTTCAAAATTAATAACTCAAGAAAAATAAGTCCCCGGCAACGGCGCCAAAAACTTGACCGGCGTAAACACACACGCGTATAACGCAAGTGCACGTATCGTTCAAGTAGTATAAAAATATCGATCCCACGAGGACTTAATTCCTACTGTTGTTATTAATTGTTGAATCTATTTATTTACAAATATCTAATTAAATGGAGAAGAGAATGATTGTTTGATTGGTTGGTTGAATGTGGTTTTCCTTAATTAAAATAAATAAAATAAACAAAAGAAAATACTAAGGAAAATAATAAAAGACTAAAAGATCTAGGGTTGCGAATCTTTCTAATATATTTTAAAAGATGAATTGATTATTTTATGTTTGTGTAATAAATCGGTTTACTAACCTGGAACACGAAATTATACGAAAGCCTCTGTCGATGGTCAGACGCAAATACCCAGTTTAACCCAATTGAACCATATGTCTATGTCAACCAAATTACATGGATTCATTAGGATTAAGTTCAAATTATGGCTACCCCCGCCCGACAGATATATGTCTATCCTGTAAGGAAATCTATTAAAGAGTTATCTATCCTCAAGGAAGATCGTGGGCTATTAAGTCTAAGGCTGAAACCTAAAATTCCTTTGTCAAGTTTATTTTAGATTTACCATATCAATCTTATTAATGGCCAATTTAACAAGACGCATTAAGCTAAGACTTAATAAGTAAACCTTTAAATTACCCAAACTATAAAATAACCCCTTATAAACCGGTGATATTGGATTTCATCACAACCCCAGATAACTGGCTTAGTTACGACACATATTTACGGGTAGCAAAAACTTAAATAAAATAAAAGACATAAAGTAAAATGGTGAAAAGTAAATTGCTGAAAAGTAAATGACGGAAAGTAAATGCTGAAATTAAATATGAAAAGTAAATGCTGAAAGTAAATTGCTGAAAGTAAATTACTGAAAAGTAAATGCTGAAAGTAAATTGCTGAAAGTAAATTGCTGAAAAGTAAATGCTGAAAGTAAATTGCTGAAAAGTAAATAAAGTAAAAGTACAATAAAAGAAAATGCTGAGGTAAAATGATCCACTTTTATTACTTCTATTTTAGATATCTCCCTTAATATAATATATTAACTTTGCATGATAATTACCAACCAGCCATATAGGCGGTATCCAGATTAAGTCAAATTAATAATTAATTACCAACCGACCAATCAGGCGGTATCCAGTTTAGTCAGGTTAAAACCAATTAAAATAATTACCAACCGACCAATATGGCGGTATCCTCGTTAAGTCAGGTTTTAACTAGTTTATATATTATAATTAAGGGAGATTAATCTAAATATTAGTAATAAAAGTTTTACCTTTTACCCCAGCAAATGGGAGTTACCTCCTCATTACTGAAAAGTAAAAACTGAAAATTAAAGAAAGAAAAGTACTGTGCGTAAAAGTAAATTGCGGAAAGTAAAAACTGAAAAGTAAAGAAAAGAAAATGCGAAAGCGGAAATTAATTACTGAAAGCTATAAATAAACAAACAAGATACAATCTTCTTAGTATTCTTAAGGAATTCCTTAGAAGAAAGTATGAATTTTACAAATGAAATGGCTTGGTATTTATAGGCAAAATTTTGCCTCCATCAAATCATCCACCAAATCCATTATTAATTACTCCACTATGCTCCACCAAATCCATTATTAATTGCTCCACTAATTGATTATCATGTTTGGTGGTGATTTGATAATTTTTATTATTTATTTATTAATATATTTTTTGCTTTGAAAATGATTGAAAGTGACTTTAATAATTACACACAACACACTTCTGGATGGTTCATCAATTTCGGGCATGCAATCTTCATAATTCGAAATTATTTTGTCTTTCAAATTTGTAGATCTTTGAGTTTTATTTAATCTGGAACTTGAATCAGCTCAATCCAATATCGGAGTAAAAAGTTATGCCCAAAATACGACAGATGCGCAAAATTGGAATTTCCAAAACTGCACTTCGTTAAAACGCCCTTTCAAGTTTTCAATCTCCAAAATTAATATGTCAAGTCCAATTTTTTCCCTTATTTGACCCACATTTCGTCCTAAATGATTTCATTGTGTCCCAATATTATTTTATCTGCAAAATAAACTAAAACACATCAAAACATTCATCAAACCCGAGAAACTAAACAAAATATTAAGTAAAATGAGCGGTAAATATTGATATATTTTCCGCTCATCAGCGCACAACTGTAATACTAGTCTATTCCGCATTATCAATGTCCATTCTCGATAATACTTCGACTAGGGATATTTAATGATTAAACCGTTTGTGGATTAATATTGTCTCATATCTTATTAATCCGATTTAACCATATGGACTTTTATCATTAATATATATCCAAGTAATCTAATTACAATAATGATAAAATAGTAATTTCCTTTTGTCACATAGTTAATTTGTATAAAAACACAATGTTCTTTACAAATAGTGATGCTATGGGTCATAATTGTCCAACACTCGGGCGATGACCATGGCTTTTTTTATCAATCTCCAAGTGCCATTGCTGAAGTGGCTAGCATAACCCTGTTTGTCAAGGGCTACCCCCGAGAGTAAATTGAGCCGAAGTTCTGGAACATGTCTTACCTCCTTCAGGGTTATTGTATACCCTGCATTTATCCGCAACTGTATTTCACCAATTCCACTATATAAGAAGAACTAGTATTCATCTTCACTGCTCTAAAGTATCCTGCTTTATATGTTGTGAAGAAATCCCTGTGAGGAGTGACGTGGTAGGATGCTGCAGTATCTACCACCCACTCGATATCCTGAGTTGCGGTGTGAAGGCATGCTTCTTCCTAGATGGAGCATATAACTACATCTCCTGTGGTAACTACTAGTGTCTCCGCATCATTTTTCTTCGGCTGGTTATTGCCTTGTCCCTGCTCTCGTTGCAGTTTCCGGCAATTCTTCTTTAGGTAGCCTTCTATGCTACAATGGAAGCATTTGTATGTAGGCTTTCTCCCGTCCTTGGATTTGCCCCTACTTTTGCTTCTACCTCTCCCTTTACCTTGACTTTTCTCATGTTGTCTTCCTCGATGCTCCGAGACAAGAGCTTCTGTTTGATCTGAGCCCACTTCTTTTCTTATGGCTTCTTCATTTGACATAGCATCTTTTACCATAGGCATGGTAAGTTTGCCTTATGGAGCTGAGTTGCTGAGAGTAACTACCAGTGTCTCCCAGCTATCAGGAAGAGAACTGAGTAGCAAGAGGGCTTGAACTTCGTCTACCAGTTGCATGTCTACTGCAGACAACTGGTTCACTAGGCTTTGGAACTCGTTGGTGTGTTCTGTAACAGAAGTTCCATTCCGTAGCTTCAGGTTCACTAAACGCCTCATGATTAAGGCTTTATTCTGACCTGTTTTGGCCTGGAACATGTCTTCCAATTTCCTCCACATTTCATAAGTATCTGTATCATGTGCTCCGTGGTGGAGGACACTGTGACCGATCTATTGTCTAATCTGACCCAGAGTTCTGTTATTGAGTTTATTAAACTCATACTCTTTAACAGATTCTGGTCTCACTCCCTTCACCTCGATAACATCAAAAAAATCTTTACAATGTAATTAATCTATCATCCGAGGTCTCCAGAGGGAGTAATTAGTTGTTGTCAGCTTGATCATTGCACCAGAAGGGGGATCTTCCATTTTCATTTTAAGTGTTAAAGTTTAAAATGAAAATAGGTTGAAATCAGTGTTGAATTTCACAAATTTGAGGTCACCGTTGCGTCCGGAACGGTCGAAAATGGTGGATTAGACACTTCGTTGGTCCAAATCCGACTCAGGGACTGATTTGTAAAATTTTAAAACTTCTGGGGCTATACTGTAAATTTCAAAGACTTCAGGGGGCTCCGTGAAATTTACCAGGATTGCTGACATGGCTGACACGTGGCTGATGACGTGGCAAAAGCGAGACCGGTTTGCTGGCGTGGCTGACATGTGTCGATGACGTGGCAGATGACATGTTGCTGACTGTGTGATGACGTGGCGCTGACTATGCGCTGACTGGGCGTGACGTGGCAGACACGTGGTCGTCTTCAACCTCTGAATGGCGCGTGAAGCGCGTGACTGAGACTGGTCGTGACGCGGCAGCACGTGCAGGCGCGTGCGGCATATCTAGACGTCGGTTTTGTCGCCGGAAAATACCACCGAACTCGTCTCGACGTGAACCAGCTGATGGTATCCTCAAATTTGATTTTTGACAACTTTGTCGGAGCCCGAATTTTCCGAACCGAGCTCCGTTCTTCGGTTTTACGACCACAAAGTAGAACCAAAGCTCCTGATACCACTTGTTGTGATTCTCTGATCACTCTAGAGTGTATTTGAGGAAAAACTGAAACCTTCTAGTACTTACAAGAATAGAAATATAAGTGTTTAAACTTAAAGAAAAACCTCACACAACACTCTCTCTTTACAAGTTTTGGGATGATTTACAAATGAATTGGAGCTCCCTTTTATAGAGCAAAAACTTATGATACAGTGCCACACGTTTTTGCCAACTCAAAGCAGTTGGCCAACTTGGCCAACTCATGCATGCAAGTTGCATGCAAGCTGGAGTCCATGCATGGGAAGCTTCTGCTTGCTGGCACCGAAAGTTACATGATTGTTTCTGCTTGCTGGATCTTTGTTGAGTACATTACACAAACCACGTCCCTTGGGGATAATCTTGCTGGACATCCAGGTCCACCAATAGAATAATCTGTTGCATGTTTACTTAGTATACTACACACACTCTACATATGTTTTTCTACCCTTGTAATTCTGTAAATACTGATTGTTTTTTGATACTTTCTGGTGGAGTATTAATGTTATCGCTACAGCCTTTGAGGGACAATCCACTGTGAACAGGCGAAGCACAGTGCATGCAGTCGACTCGATGACTATCAAAACTCCCTCGGAAGCAGAAGCCTAAAAGTGATTAACCAGTCTTCCTTCCATATTGAGACAACCTCCTTTATCTTCCTTGTTCCCTGTCTTACATTTAACCTGTTCTTATTCTATGTTTTCTTTTATTGAATCTTATACGGTCTCCATTTTTGTGATATTTTATTCTTAACTTCATTGTTTGACTCCTATAGGAAAACTCACTTCAGCTCAAACTTGGTTTATATATATATATATTGATTTTCTTTCTTTATTATTTCTCCATGGTTAGGCAACAATATGGAAATTGATTTGTAAGTGAAAGGAAACTCGGATATGCATTGATTGAAGAGGAATCAACAATCTGGCTATGTACCAAAAATAAAATATCAATTTGTTTGTGCTAAATTTGGGAGCTTCATTTCTTGACTTGGTTGCTTTTATTTATACCACAAATAGAGATAGATATTTGCAAAAATAAAAAGATTGGGCTAGCAAGCACATAGACATGCACTTTGTTTCTATCCCTTGTACAAAAAGCAACTTATAATGTATGTTGACTTCTTAATTGTACTTTTTTTTTCTCTGAGATAAATGAGTATGAAATATTAACTTGTAATTAATACATGACAGCTTATTTAATGAGGATCTTTAAAATATTATGCATTTTCATTGAGTACTAAAACTCGGTCTTATCCATTAACATATTGAAGATGGATTTAGCCTTTTTAGGGACCAAAAAAGGATACAGAGGGGAGAAAAACTTGTTCATTTGCTATGGTTTTGGGGCCCAATCAATTATTAAAATATGTGGTCTCATTATTCAATATGTATTATTTTTAAAAAAAATTAAAATCCTTAATTTTAGTCTAAATTTGGGGACTCCAACCGCCGTCTACATCGATCAAAAGAGTTTTTTTTTTTAATATCAATTTTTTGGTAATTTAGTTGTAACTTTTCAAGTAGTTTTTTTTTGGAGTTTAAAAAATATATTATATTTATATGAAAAACAAAACTTAAATTTTAGACATTTGGGAATAGAAGTTATAATATTTTTAAGAAATTAAATTATTTATAATATTTTTATTTAATTTTACAATCTTATTTAATTTTTTTTCACAATATAACTTAAAATTTTTATCTATTAAAGTAATTTAACTACTTTTTAATAAAATTATAAATAATTAAAAAATTATACTTGTAAACAATCTCTATCATATAAGTTATACAAAGCAGAGCGACGGACGCTACACAAAGTAATAAAATTTTGCTACATATTAATGAGCAGAAAATATATCAATATTTACCGTCCATTTTACCTAATATTTTGTTTAGTTTCTCGGGTTTGATGAATGTTTTGATGTGTTTTAGTTTATTTTACAGATAAAATAAAATTGGGACTCAATGGAATCATTTAGGACGAAATGTGGAACAAATAAGGGCAAAAACTGGACTTGACATTTTGAATTTTGGAGATTGGAAACTTGAAATGGCGTTCTAACGAAGTACAATTTCGGAAATTCCAACTTTGCGCAATTGTCGTATTTTGGCCATAACGTTTTACTTCGATATCGGATTGAGGTGATTCAAGTTCCAGATTAAAGAAGACTAAAAGATCTACAACATTGAAATTTATAATAATTTCGAATTCTGAAGTTTCCATGACCGAAATTGATAAAATATTCATAATAAAATTGCATGTTTGGTGGAGGATTTGGTGCCACGTTTGGTGCCATGTTTGATGCCATGTTTGGTGCCATGTTTGGCGGAGCAATTGGTGGAGAAATTATTGGAAGCCTTTAGATTTGCATATAAATACCAAGCTAAACTTTGTAAATTTTTCATGCTTTTTTTGGAGGAATTTCTCCATGAAAACCTAAAGGAAAGTGTCTTGTATATTTATTTAAGTTTTCTTGTATTTTTTTTTATTTAATTAATAAAATTTTGTGTGTTTTCATTTACAGCATGAGCATGTAATCTCATTCTACTGGGGTGAAAAGGTAAGACTTTTAATATAATAAATTGGATTAATCTCCCTTATATTAATTAAAATTTGGATTAATTAGTTACCGCCTATATGGCTGGTTTAGGTGACAACCTTATTTACCGCCTATATGGTCGGTTTTACATTCCAGAGTAGTTTCCGCCTATATGGTCGGTTTATGTAATAACCTTGTTATCGCCTATATGGTCGGTTGGACTTAATTGAGACAAATGAAATTTCCGCCTTTATGGTCTGGTTAAATATAATTAATTAATCAGTAAACATTGACAATAAGAGAGATTTCTAATTTTGAAATATTAAAAGTGGATCCTCTAACCCCGTCATTTTCTTTCATTATTGTAATTTTACTTTTATTTATCTTCAAGTAATTTTTTTATGATGTTTTGTTTATTTAAGTGTTTAGTAATCCTAAGTATGTTTTGTAACTAAACATATTATCTAGGGGTGTGATGAATTCCAATATCACCGGTTTATAAGGGGTTATTTCATGTCATGGGTAATATAAAGGTTTATTTATTAAGTCTTAAGCTTAATGCTTCTTGTTAACTGGCCATTAATAAGATTGATGTGGTAAACTTAAAATAAACTTGACGAAGGAATTTTAGGTTTCAGCCTTAGACTTAATAGCCCACGATCTTCCTTAAGGATAGATAACCCTAAATAGATTTCCTTCCAGGATAGACATATACCTGTCGGGCGATGGTATCTATAATTGGAACTTAATCTTAATGAATTCAGGTAACTTGGTTAACATGAACATATGATTAATTGGTTTACACTGGGTATTTGCATCTGACCATCGACATAGGCTTTTGCATAATTTCGTGTTCCAGATTAGTAAACCAATATATTGCACAAACATTAGATAATCACTTCATCTTTAAAAGATATTAGAAGGATTCAAAACCCTAGATAATTTAATAATATTGATTTTACCTTTAATTCACTTTCACACTATTTTATTTAATTGTTTCAGTTTAAAGTCACCATCCAATCAAACAACCAATCTATTAGATACTCGTAAACATTTGGCTTCATAAATTAATAGCTTAGGTATTAAGTCCTCGTGGGATCGATACATTTTATATTACTTGAGCGATACGTGCGCTTGCGTTATATATGTGTGATCATGTCGATCAAGTTTTTGGCGCCGTTGCCAGGGACTTATTTATCTTGCACTGTTAATTTTGAGGTTAGATACCTTTACCTTTACCTGTATGTAATTTGTTTTTATTTATTATTTCTGTTTTCTTTTGTTTCAGGTTCTCAAACACTACATGAGACGAACCAGAAGCTTTGAAATCCAACCGCTTGACCCAGAGATTGAAAGAACCATTAGACAGTTGAGAATGGAAAGGCGAGAAGGCCAAGAAGCACTAATCAATATGGAACCTGAACCTTTGAAAGTTGCACCACCAATTCCCATTCGAGACAGAACTATTCCGGTGGTTGACGACTTCATTTCCTATATTGTACTTCCTCTCTTACCAGCAAATGTGTGTGACATCAAAACATGCATTTAGATGATACAACAATCAGTTTAGTTTGGGGGGAATGCAACTAAAGATCCTAATGCCCACATCAGCAACTTCCTGGAAGTTAGCGGCACTTTCAATTACAACTGAGCGGCAGAAGAAGAAATGAGACTACGTGTTTTCCTATATTCCTTGAAAGACACAGCTAAGGCTTGGCTACATTCACTACCAGCAGGTTCCATCACAACATGGAACACTCTAGCCACCAAATTCCTTGTAAAATACTTTCCACCAGCCAGAACTGCAAAGCTGAGGAATGACATCACATCCTTTATACAGCATGACTCAAAATCCCTCTGTGAAGCTTGGGAAAGGTACAAAGAGTTGCTCCGGAAATGTCCTCACCATGAAATTGCAAAGTGGCTACAAGTCCAAACCTTCTACAATGGACTTTCTGGACTGATGAGAACCATAATTGACGTTGTTGCTGGAGGAGCTTTGATGGCAGAAGGAGAAGATCAAGCCTGAGACTTAATTGAAGAAATGACCAACAATGATTCATTGTGGCCAACAGAAAGGAGCATGATCCAACGAATTGCAGGAATCCACAAAGTTGGAGCTAACACATCAATGAATGCCAAGCTGAAGTAGATGTGCAAATGCCTGGAAACACTTATCACGCAAGTTGTAAACATCGCCGGAGCCATAAGTTCACCATATGGAGGAGCACCAGAGGCAACCAACATGAAGAGACGGTGAATTATGTCAACAATTTCACCAGACAGGGGAATAATCTATATTCCAACACCTACAACCCAGGGTGGAGGAATCATCCCAATTTCGCATGGAGCAACAATTCAGGGCAAAATAACAATCCATCACCCAGATTCCAACAACAAAACAAAGGCCAGGAGTATGAGAAAGAACCAAAAATGAAAGAATGGTTTGCAGAGATGTTCAAAAAGTAAGAAGCAAAATACGATGCTTTAACAGCTATGGTTCAAAATCAAGTAGCATTGAATCAAAGCCATTCAACTTCTATTAAAGCACTGAAGAATCAAATGGGACAACTGGCCAATGCTCAGAGTTACAGACCGCCAGGTAACCTTCCGAGCAACACAGAACCAAATCCAAGGAACAGATGGAAAGAGCAATGTCAAGCCATTACTTTGAAAAACGGTACTGAAAACAACAAAGATATTGGAATCAAGGCATCCATTGAGGAAGTTCCAAAAGAAACAGAGCCACAGATGGAGAAAAAAAGAAGCAAAGGAAAAAGATCAAGAAAGATTCACTCTACCTCCACATTTTCCACAACGTCTCCAGAAAAATAAACTGGACAAATAGTTTGCTAGATTCCTGGAGGTCTTCAAAAAGCTGCATATCAACATTCCATTTGTAGAAGCTTTGGAACAAATGCCCGGGTATGTTAAATTCATGAAAGACATTCTGTCACGAAAGCGGAGATTGAGAGATTACGAGACAATAACATTGACAGAAGAATGCAGTGCCATCATTCAGAGGAAACTTCCCCCAAAATTGAAAGATCCTGGCAGTTTCACTGTTCCATGCACCATTGGAGAACATTACATCGGTAAAGCTTTATGTGATTTAGATGCTAGTGTTAATTTGATGCCTTTTTCAATTTACAGGAAACTGCAGATTGGAGAAGCAATGCCCACCTCAGTCTCTCTGCAACTTGCTGATAGAACGCTCACATTTCTGAGAGGAGTAGTTGAAGATGTGCTGGTCAAAGTCGACAAACTCATTCTCCCAGCAGATTTCATTATCCTTGACATGGAGGAAGACAAAGATGTACCTATCATCCTTGAGAGACCATTATTAGCTACATGTCAAACTGTCATTGATGTACAAAAATGAGAATTAACCATGAAAGTGCAGGACCAAGAAGTTACCTTCAATGTTTTCAAAGCCATTAAATTCTCGAGTGATGAAAAAGAGGAGAAATGTTTCAGAATTGATGTTGTAGATAGTATTATCCAGGATAATGATGCAATGCCACTTTCCAAGGATAAACTTGAAGCTTGCATCACCAACATGACTGACAGCGAGCTAGAAGCTAAAATTCTGGAATGTATCAACTATCTTGACAGACCATTTTGCTTCAAATCGACACCACATGTGGAAAGTTTGAAACTACCGAAAAAGAAGTGAATCAAGCCTTCGATTCAAGAACCACCGCGGCTGGAGCTAAAGTTACTTCCGAGCCATCTCAAGTATGCATTCTTAGGAAATGTTTCTAATTTACCTGTGATTATTTCTTCGTCGCTAACATTGGAGCAGGAAGAAAAGTTGCTGAGAGTGTTACGAGAACCCAAGAAAGCCATTGGCTGGACTATAGCGGACATTCGAGGTATTAGTCCATCATTTTGCATGCACAAGATTCCGATGAACGACGAGTACCAACCCACAGTGGAGCATCAACAGAGAATAAATCCAATCATGAAGGAGGTCGTGAAGAAAGAGATTATCAAATAGTTGGATGCCGGTATCATCTACCCTATCTCTGACAGCACTTAGGTGAGTCCTATGCAGTGTGTGCCAAAGAAATGAGGAATTACTGTAGTCACAAATGAAAAGAACGAGCTGATTCCAACAAGAACATTGACTGGATGGAGAGTATCCATAGACTACAGGAAGCTGAACAAAGCAACAAGGAAAGATCATTTTCCGCTGCCATTCATTGACCAGATGTTAGACAGATTGGTGGGACATGAATTCTATTGTTTTTTGGACGGATACTCGGGGTACAATCAGATTGCCATCACCCCAGAAAATCAGGAGAAAACCACTTTTACATGTATGTATGGTACTTTTGCTTTCCGAAGGATGTCATTTGGACTATGTAATGCTCCTGCCACATTTCAACATTGCATGATGGCCATCTTCTCAGACATGCTGGAACAAAGTATGGAGATTTTCATGGATGATTTTTATATGTTTGGAGACTTGTTCGACCGCTGCTTGTAAAATATGGAAAATGTGCTACAAAGATGCGAAGATACCAACCTAGTACTTAATTGGGAGAAATACCACTTCATGGTGCAAGAAGGCATCATCCTTGGACATCGGATCTCACAAAAGGGAATCGAGGTAGACAAAGCAAAGATTGAAACAATTGAAAAATTACCTCAACCAACATCTGTTAAAGGGATTCAGAGTTTTCTCGGACATACATGCTTTTACAGGAGATTTATCAAAGACTTCTCTAAGATTGCTAAACCTCTTCTGCAATCTACTGGAGAAAGATGTGTCTTTCAACTTCACCAAAGAATGCCACGAAGCTTTTGAGATCTTGAAACAGAAGTTGGTCTCTGCCCTAATTATAGTAGCACCAGACTGGACTCTTCCATTTGAGGTGATATGCGATGCTAGTGGTTTTACTGTAGGTGCAGTTTTGGGACAACGCAAAACAAAAAATTTTCATACCATTTACTACTCCAGAAGAACTCTAAATGAAGCCCAACTCAACTACACAACCACTGAAAAAGAGTTTCTCGCAGTTGTGTTCGCTTTTGATAAATTTCGCTCATATTTACTGGGTCCCAAAGTGGTGGTCTACACAGATCACTCAGCAATCAAATATTTCATCACAAAGAAAGATGCCAAACCCAGATTGATTCGTTGGGTGCTTCTGCTGCAAGAATTTGACATGGAGATCTGAGACAGGAAAGGGACAGAAAACCAAGTGGCAGATCACTTATCAAGGCTCGAGAATAGAGAAACAGTTGACAATGAACTGACAATCAAAGAAAATTTTCCAGATGAACAATTGTTCACCATGAAACAACAGGATGTCCCTTGGTATGCTGACTATGTAAATTACATAGTATCAGGAAAATGGCCGTTGGAATGGACACATCAGCAACGAAAGAAGTTCTTCAAAGAAGTCAAACATTATGTCTGGGATGAGCCGTATCTGTTCAAACGCTGTGCTAATCAATTACTGAGATGTTGTGTTCTATAGGAGGAGGTCAATAGTGTCCTGAAGCATTGTCATTCATCACCATATGGCGGGCACTTCAGTGGAGATAAAACTGCAGCCAAAGTCCTACAGTCAGGTTTGTTCTGGCCCACTCCATTTAAAGATGCTTATCTATTTGCTCTTAAATGTGGCAGGTGTCAGAGAACGGGAAATATTTCGAGGAGAAATGAAGGACCTCTGCAAAATATTCTGGAAGTGGAGATATTTGATGTATGAGGGATTGATTTTATGGGACCCTTTATTCCATCATTCAGAAACCTGTACATACTGGTTGCAGTAGACTATGTCTCTAAATGGTTTGAAGCAGTAGCATTGCCATCAAATGATTCAAAAGTGGTGATAAAATTCCTTAAAAAGAATATTTTCACTCGCTTCGGAACACCTCGGGCCATTATCAGTGATGGTGGCACACATTTTTGCAACAAATACTTCGATGCACTCTATCCAAATATGAAGTTACTCATAAAGTTGCCACAGCTTACCATCCACAGTCAAATGGACAGGTTGAAGTTTCAAACATGGAGATTAAAAGAATCATGGAGAGAACCGTTGGATCAACAAGGAAAGACTGGTCTATAAAATTAGATGATGCATTATGGGCCTACCGGACAGCTTACAAAACACCCATTGGTATGTCCCCATATCGAATGGTGTTTGGGAAAGCGTGCCATCTGTCAGTGGAGCTTGAACACAAGGCGTACTGGGCACTGAAGAAGTTAAATCTTGATCCACAAGCAGCAGGAGAAAGACGACTCCACCAACTCAATGAATTGGAGGAATTTCGCCTACAGGCTTATGAGAATGCCAGATTATACAAAGAAAAGACCAAGAAATGGCATGATCAAAAAATAGTACGCAGACAACTGAACCAAGGTAGCAGGTGTTGTTATACAATTCAAGGTTAAAACCTTTCCCTAGAAAGTTGAAATCAAGGTGGTTAGGTCCATTTTTGATTACTCAGGTTTTACCATATGGAGCAGTTGAGTTACTTGATCCCAACACCAATGAAATATTCAAAATTAATAGCCAGTATGTCAAGCACTACTGGGGAGAATCAATTGAGCGAAAAAAAGAAAGTGTCACACTTTCAGATCAAGTCTAACATTCAGGCAGTCAGCTGACGACATTAAACTTAGCGCTAGCTGGGAGGCAACTCATGCAATTTGTGTATATATTTATATTTGGTGTGTTTTATTTTTGTGTGTTTAATTTGTGTAGGTAAAGTCACATTTCAGGATGGAAGATGTTGTCGCAAATCTTCACAAGCAATTTCCTTCTCTCCCTCAAAACTCTCTGATGAAAGTCTACAAAGCTCGCTTGGAACGAATAAGACTTCTGATGATCAAAGGTATTCCTATTGATATTCTTTGGATTATTGAAGTACGGGTCCGATTGGCAGGTGAGTCCTCTGACTCTTTTGTTTCATATCTACCTGGTTTAGGAAGAAACACCTATGCTAAAAAGAGAAGAGCTAAAAGATGAGTGTTTGTTATAAATGTGCACGCATGACATGTAATACTCGTTGTCGTTCTTTAGGAATGGTGTCTGATAACCGTGAAGATAAAATTAAATTCATTAGGGATGGCTTGAGTAAAGAGTCTTTGGATGACATATCTAAGACTCTTGAGACGCATTCCAGTGGACATGTGCATCATGCAATTCACATGTTATATACACAATTCCGAAAAGAAAGACAACATTTAAGTCTTGGGAATCTGACTCTAAAAGACATTGTTTGCCAATTTATAAGAAAATTGGATGGGAAACTTGTCTCTGACGCATAGACATCATTCAATATGTTACTTCCAGTAAATATTATTTTCTCTTTATATATATATCTAATAATTGTGATTTGTTTTGTTTTGTTTTTTCTTTTATTTTCTCCGACAGGATCCAGATTTTTTGAATTTCACGATATATTTTACTGTTTAGCTAATAATTGTCATTTGGCAGGTACTAGTGCTATTATTACTCACCATTTTTCAGGTTTTCTAAATTCAGCTCATCATTGCATTCTTGAAGACATCCAGAATTGAAAAAAATAAAAAAATAAAAAAAATGGAAGCCACTTCAAGAAGACGAGTTGTAAATATCTGTGTGTTTTGCGGTACTAGTGTTGGTTCTAAGCCAGAGTTCATTGAAGCAGCACAGGAATTGGGTAGAGTCATAGCTGAAAGGAATATGCACTTAGTATATGACGGTGGCAATCTTGGACTAATAGGTATCGTTTCAAGGGTTGTATATGAAGGAGGTAGTCAAGTTCTAAGAATCATCCAAAAACCTTTGGCAGAGGCGAATCTTATAGGACCATCAAACAGAGAGGAACTTATCGTACCAGGTATGTTTGAACGACTGGTAGAAATGATTAACCGTGCTGATGCTTTTATTGCTTTGCCAGGTGGCTTGGGTACGATGGAGGAAATTTTTACAGTACTATCTTGGGCGAACCTGAACATACACCAGAAACCGATTGGACTATTTAATGCTGATGAATTTTATGATTTTCTTTGTGTGTTTCTTGATGATGCCCGGAGAAATGGGTTCGTGTCAAAACCTGTAAAAGAATTCCTCTTTACTGCCAGAACTGCCCATGATTTAATTGACCAAATCTTAGCATTTGAACCACAAAATTGACCCTATCATTTCCAAGATAAACTGATCTGATAACGATCGTGGTAAAAAGCGTCGGATAAATCTAGATCTTAACCTTTTAATTGATATTTTTGGATGTAGAATTTCAGCTAACCAGGTACTATCTTCTAAACTCATCTTCTACTTTTTAAGACATTGGGGACAATGTCTCATTTAGGTTTGGGGGAGGGGAATAGTTGACTAGTATCTTGTTTTTATTGTGTTATTTTTAGTCAAAAATTTTCAAAAAATTAAAATTAAAATTAAAAATTAAAAAAAATATATATATATTTTTTTTGTGTTTTTAATTTGATTAATCAGGTTAAATTGGTGTGAGATAGCTGTGTAAGGAATTTCCACTCCTGAGACGTATCTCAACCTATTTCGTAACAAGTTAATTTTTGTTTATTTCCTTTTGAATTATTTAATTTGTGAATTCTCCATAATACTGACTAAATTAGATCTTCATATGTTCAGTTGATAGGTATTATCAACATGCATGGTAACATACAGCCATGAGATGTATTTGAAAAGTTTGTAATATTTAGTGCTATAGTTTAATTGGAGGAAGCATCTAAAAAGCAATGGAAAAAAAATAAAAAAAAAAAAAATGTGTATAAAAAAAATGTCTGAGATCCGAGTCATTAAGTCCGTAGGGGTGTTTTAACACCTAGTGCCCTAAAGCCAACTGGCTTGGGAGTCACTGGCCCAAAGCTCGCTACATGGATCAAAGATGTTATAAAAATAAAAAGAAACATCTGAAATCCGAGTAATTAAGTCCGTAGGGGTGTCTTAACACCTAGTGCCCTAAAGCCAACTGGTTTGAGAGTCACTGGCCCAAAGCTCGTTACATGGATTGAAGATGTTGCTTTCTTTATTTTATGTAAAAAAAAAAAAAAATACATTGCTAAAAATGTGTGAATTCTGATATAACTTTAGGACAAAAATATTACTCTTTTTTCAACTACACTTATGAATATTGTGGGCACAATGATTTGATTAATACCTTGTTGGTTGTGTATATGAAGAATGGTAAAAATAATTGGAGAATTTACTTATTTGGTAATTTAGAAAGAAAGAAAACAACTACTAACTTGGATAAGAAGTTTCACTTGTTTAGTCACTAACTTGTTTATTCTATTTTCTCTTATCTTTTTGCTTTTGTGTGCATTAGATTGACGTTTGTGGGTATCGCCACTGTAAGCCCTCACGAGACTACAACTCGTCCACTAGGGACACCTAGGGTTTTAAAGTCTTGTTGCATACGCTAAATGTAACTGTGATCCATACGAAAGTGGCTTAGTTTAATTTTAATTATTTGTTGTATTGTATTTTATTGTTTTGCTCGAGGACTGGCAAAATTTTAGGTTTGGAGGTGTGATGAGCGGAAAATATATCAATATTTACCACCTCTTTTACCTAATATTTTGTTTAGTTTCTCGGGTTTGATGAATGTTTTGATGTGTTTTAGTTTATTTTGCAGATAAAATAAAATTGGGACTCAATGAAATCATTTAGGACGAAATGTGGAACAAATAAGGGCAAAAACTGGACTTGACATTTTGATTTTGGAGATTGGAAACTTGAAATGACGTTCTAACGAAGTACAATTTCGGAAATTCTAGCTTTGCGCAATTGTCGAATTTTGGCCATAACTTTTTACTCCGATATCAGATTGAGGTGATTCAAGTTCCAGATTAAAGTAGACTCAAAGATCTACAACATTGAAGTTCATAATAATTTCGAATTCTGAAGTTTCCATGACCGAAATTGATAAAACATTCGAAAGTGTGTTTTGTGTAATTATTAAAGTCATTTTCAAAATAAAAAAATAAAAATTGTCAAACTTCCACCAAACATGTTTTCATGTTTGATGGATGATTTTGTGTTATGTTTGGTGTCATGTTTGATGCCATGTTTGGTGTCATGTTTGGTGGAACAATTAGTTGAGAAATTGGTGGAAGCCTTTAGATTTGTCTATAAATACCAAGCTAAACTTTGTAAATTTTTCATGCTTTCCTTGGAGGAATTTCTCCATGAAAACCTAACGGAAAGTGTCTTGTATATTTATTTATGTTTTCTTGTATTTTCTTTTTATTTAATTAATAAAATTTTGTGTGTTTTCATTTACAGCATGAGCAGGTAATCTCATTCTGCTGGGGTGAAAATGTAAGACTTTTAATATAATAAATTAGATTAATCTCTCTTATTTTAATTAAAATTTGGATTAATTAGTTACTGCCTATATGGCTGGTTTAGGTGACAACCTTATTTACCGCCTATATGGTCGGTTTTACATTCCAGACGTATTTTTCGCCTATATGGTCGGCTAAGGTAATAACTTTGTTACCGCCTATATGGTCGGTTGGATTTAATTGAAACAAATGAAATTTCTGCCTTTATGGTCTGGTTAAATATAACTAATTAATCGGTAAACATTGACAATAAGAGAGATTTCTAATTTTGAAATATTGAAAGTGGATCCTCTAACCCCAACATTTTCTTTCATTATTGTAATTTTACTTTTATTTATCTTCAAGTTATTTTTTATGATGTTTTGTTTATTTAAGTGTTTAGTAATCCTAAGTATGTTTTGTAATTAAACATATTATCTAAGGGTGTGATGAATTCCAATATCACCGGTTTATAAGGGGTTATTTCATGTCTTGGGTAATATAAAAGTTTATTTATTAAGTCTTAAGCTTAATGCTTATTGTTAACTGACCATTAATAAGATTGGTGTGGTAAACTTAAAATAAACTTGACGAAGGAATTTTAGGTTTCAGCCTTAGACTTAATAGCCCACGATCTTCCTTAAGGATAAATAATCCTTAATAAATTTCCTTCTATGATAGACATATACCTGTCGGGTGGGAGTAGCCACAATTGGAACTTAATCTTAATGAATTCAGGTAACTTGGTTAACATAGACATATGATTAATTGGGTTACACTGGGTATTTGCATCTGACCATCGACATAGGCTTTTGCATAATTTCGTGTTCCAGGTTAGTAAACCAATATATTGCACAAACATGAGATAACCACTTCATCTTTAAAAGATATTGGAAGGATTCACAACCCTAATTAGTTTAATAATATTGATTTTACATTTAATTCACTTTCACACTATTTTATTTACTTGTTTTAGTTTAAAGTCACCATCCAATCAAACAACCAATCTATTAGATACTCGTAAACATTTGGCTTCATAAATTAATAGCTTAGGTATTAAGTCCTCGTGGGATCGATACATTTTATACTACTTGAACGATACGTGCGCTTGCGTTATACGTGTGTGATCACGTCGATCACATATGCATTCACTTTGCAATTAACTAATTATGAGTTAAGGATAGAATAAATGAGACCAATAATTAAATTATGATATAACAGTAATAACTATTATCCCAAGATCAACATTACTGCAGTTGTTGCTTGCTTGAGTTTCAATGGATGTCAAATGCGCATAAGATTGCTGCTTGCTTGAGTTTTTCAACTCGAAAGCAAGAAAAACGAAATCTTAGAACACAAGAAATGTAAAATAAGAACAAGCGAGGATCAAAATGAAACGAAGACACAATATATAAATCACGTCTTTATTTTGTAGACAAATAAACTAACATTGTTTTGTTGCATATGCAACACCAACTAACACAGTAAGCTGAAACACAGACACAACAAACACAAAATTTTCTTCAGTTTGTCTTGTCTGAGTTTAGAGTCATGGCCATGGCCATGCATGGCTAGGCTTTATCACCATCCCTGCGGCCGAAGCCTTTGGGGAGCTTGTTGCCTCTCCCTGATGGAGCTGAAGGTGGAATTGGTGCCCCTTTAGAGAGTAAATTGCTTAAACTATGGCTTCTGTAAATTGCTGCATTGCAATTAGCAGGAAGAAGCAGATGGGAAATGAACAAGAGAAATACTTTCATCATAATGTGTTTTAGAATTAGAGCCATGAATAGGAAATGAAAGTTCAAAGAGGTTTTTATATAGACAGTTAGTCACCAAATTATTTGCATATGATCAAATCACGTATGTGATCACCCGCTGCAATAGTAAGATAACCTGGCTCGTCAAGGTTTTGTTTTTAGCTCATCTCTGAAGCTCTAGCCCTTAAAATTTTATTTTTACTATGGTCCAAAAATGTTCAAATTCCCAACATTATTTCCAAAACCATGTGGGATGTCACAATGTATATGTTTTGTTGCACATTTTAGAGAAGTCAAAAGAGGGATTGGCTCATTGGGGTCTGATGTATATTTGGAGTCATCTAATTAAGACTATGCACTGTATAATAGATGAAGTAATCAGAGACTAGTAAGTGTAACGGTTGATGATATATAGTTAAAGAGAGATAAATATATAGTTCAATTAACCGGCTTTTAAGTCTGCTAATATAAGACAAATTGATGTATTAGTGGCAAATTACTGATTAATCGAGTGATAGTCAACTAGATAAGTGAGGTAATTTTATAACTCCATGTTTGAAGTTATGGATTAACTCAACAACCTCACGTGGTAATGTTACTCATCACTATAATATGAGTAACGTCGTCTATTAGATCATTACATATTATTTGTCACTTAATGTGCATTTATGTATAAAAATTAAAAATGATTTATCACTTGTAAGGTGAATAGCATTATAAAATGATCTGAAACAACTTACTTATACAGAAAGCATTGGAACAAAGATCAATATTTTAAAGAAGCAATCCTTTCATTCGATCAAAAACAATAAAATGAAACCTTGAACACAAATCATACCATGGCATGAAAGGAAAAGTACAGGAAGATCAACCAATTAAGAATTACCAAGAGAATAACATAGATATGATTGATAAAATTAAATGAAGACAAGAAATCATGTCTTCATTTTCTTGACACCTTAACATATTTGGCCTGCAACACTACTTGCTTAACAAACAAGCTGAAACATACGGTCACAACATGTTTTTTTTTTTTTTTAATCCACTTCTCTTATATATATGATGTCTGTGTTTAGAGTCATGGCAAGGATATATCACCATCCTTGGCTGAGCTGACCGGACCGCCGCTGAGATTTGGCTGCTTGTCATGGCCCTTTGATGGTCCTGAAGGTGGAATTGGTACCCCTTTAGTGAGCAATTTGCTGAAAGTTGTCAGCAGAAAGCCACCCATATTGGTATGCTTGTTTTTTTCCTCTAGGTTTAAACTATGGCTTCTATAAACTGCTGTAATACAATTAGCAGGAAGAAGCAGAAGAGAAAGAAATAAGAGAAAAATGATTATAATATGTTTTAAAGCCATGAAGAAAGTGAAAGTTTCAAGATTTCCAATATGGGTTCTCTTTGGTTTTATATTTTTGAGCTTGCTTCTGCTTTGGTTGTTATATAGATATTTAGTGTGGGGACTCGCAGAAGATATTATCCTCTTTAGAAGTTTAGGATGATTTTGTTATCGGTATCCGCCTAAGCTCATCCAAAATATCTCTTATTAGTTTAAGGGAGGTTGCCCTTTATAAAGTCATCCCTAGACTTAATCCCAAGTAATATAAGATTTTGCCACGCCATCTACTAATATTTTATTGAGTTAAGAATGAAATAAAAGGATAAAATTTTAATACACTAAATTACATTGAAATCTAGGTGTGTCAATTTCACTAACATATTAGATGTCGATATTACTTTTCTTCATATTTATTTATATTGCCAATTCTACACATTCTAGAAGATACGTAACAGGATTTGCTCATGAAATAATGTAAAATGTAGCAAGTGTAAAGTTGCCTTGAGTCTTTAAGATTTGGGAGTTTCCTGATCTGAAGGGTGTTAGCGTTTGGGTCATGCTTTCATATCTGGTTTCTTATTATGGAATCAATTCACTTCAACAAAATCAATGCTTTCATATCTATAGAGAGTATAAAGATATATTGGGTAGAGTGTATTGCACGGAGAGTATAAACAAATAAATATTAGAATAAAAATTAACATAAAAAATAATCGTATGTTGTGAGATTATAGTGAGCATTAACACTAGTGTTAAAAAAGATGTTTGAAAGAACATTAAAACGCTAGCGCTCTACCAAACAGGAGGTAAGGTTCAAAATATTATCCGCTACATTTGTTGATGAAAACTTATGACAAATCATGAGATTAAATCAGGACAATGAGTTTAGTTTCCACCACATCAAGTGCATTAACAAAGACAAGACATGGGTGCGGCAAAAGAACCAAAAACTGAATTCTTATGCTTAATCTGAAGAAATAGCAAGGCAATTTTCAGTAGCAGAGGATGCCAACTTGAATCTTGGAACCTCTTATCCTAAAGAAGATACCTTGAGATTTGTTACTGACAGAAAAATCACTTGAGATTAGCATAAATTATATTTGCAATAAATGTTTTTCGTTTGTATTGTATACAAATTAGAAAGTTGTAATCTGTGTAGTTTATATACGAATTTTTTCTGTTGAAAAAAAAATAAAAGGTGTGGGGCTGTACATGAATTGATGAAGAAGCATATGCTGAGAAGAAAAGAGGACTGAGTATCTACAGTACTGAAGTCCCCCCAAACAATCACTGCTTAAGAAAGAAGTAGAAGTTACCAACTTGATCTGCCTGTGTTTTTGTCAACTGATTGAAGGTAACATTGGGTTCATGCCAAGTCCAGATCCCCCAAATGAACCAGGTTCAGCATGTATCACCCTACCAAAATAACGGATATGACGCAAGAGCCTTGCCAGGAAGGTATTGTGGCATATTGTTGAGCTGTCACACACAATTGCTACATGTTTGCGTGCTCTTGTTATGGCAACATTCATTCGTCTACTATCCCCAAGAAATCCAACAGCACCCAATGTGTTTGACCGGACCTAAAAGAGAAAGAAGAAACATATTATCAGATAAAACCTGGTTAAAATTTCAATGAAAAACCATTTTACATTGTTATGCACACAAGTGTAGAATTGAGAATACCAGAGGATAAACTCAAATAAAACTTGCCTAAGAACATGAATTGGTAGTTGAATTTTTATGTATGAAACAGAAGCCTGTGTTCAACCAGTCTCCAATATGGTTCAAATATGACCTCAATCTAACACATCAGGATTAAAATATATGTCTGAGGGAAGAAAAGTAAGATAGTATACTAGAAACAAATAATCTTGCAACTCAGAAGCCGCACATTAGAAGGTAGATACATACATTAGTTTGCACAGACCATTGCATTTGCGATCAACAAACAAGCCAACCTTCATAAGTAATTATCGAATAGGTTCTAATTTTTATATGCTGAGAGAAGCAAGCAATTCATGTCATTTAGTACCCATCAGGCATGTAGAACATAGAAAATGATTTCCGATGGCTTCTTTATGCTTGTTAAGCAATATGAATTATTAACTGATAAGTACAACTGTAGATCTACAGGAGGAACATACCATTGATATAATCACTGCATCAGCCTCCCGGCCTTGAAAGCTATCAATAGTTGCTACCTCAACACCTTCAGCTTCTGGAAGCTCATGAAGCCTGTCCCTCAGGAGTTGTACCTGAGCAACATAAGGCGATTGCACTGCAATAGCTGATGGGCTAACACCTGCATAGTGGATTTAAGAAACAAATAAAATTGACCTACTTTGCCGATTAATGGATTCAATAAATTGTAAATCCAACCAATTTTTTTGAACTGAACCGACTAGACAAGTGAAAGTATAATATCATTTCTAGTGTGCAAGGCTTAGAAAGGGAAATAACCATAATATTCCGTTACTAGACCCAAACCAATCAAATGATCTTATGTCATCGTTGGTCCATCATAATATCATATTTAATGATATAAATCTAACGAAATATCAATATATGAAACAAAATAGACGATACAGAAGAGTATACAAAATATTTGTCCATTTTGAAAACCTCAATTATGTTTAACAGTCAGCTTTCAAAGTGGCCATGTTTTATCAGTAATTATGCTGAAAGTAAAGGAAAAACCAATTATGGATCACAACAAAAGTATATGTACTCCACAACAGAAAGCACCTGTATAATTAATTAATTACACAATAAGTTTGAAGTAGGATTCGTGGTAGTTTCTACCCCAAAATATCAAGGATGGCACACAAATGGTGCAATTAAAAGGCTACATCAACATAGCAAAATCGATTTTATTAAATCATCCAGTCATTTTCATATAGATTTATTTGTTGTATTGAAAATTCTTAATTTGAAATGCACAGCTTTTGTGTCTAAATTAATTCTTGGGTTCAGATTAGTTCAAGGTAAACAATGAAATATAAAAAAAGGGAAAAAGACAAATACACCCCTAACATTTGCTCAAATGGTCAAAAAGACCCATTCACTTAAAAATGGTCACAAATACCCCATTTGACAATTTTGCCCTTAAACTATTAACACAATTTTTTAAGAAAAGGAAAAAGGACAAATAGTCTACCAACAATTGCTCAAATGTTCACAAATCATAGATAAAACAATAAATCAAATACAATCCAATAAATACATATTTACAAAAAATATTATCTAATAAAAATATATATTATATTAAAAAAAATCAACTATACCATAATAAATCAATAATTAACTTTAGGGTTAGATTTTTTCATTTTAAAAAAAAAAGAAAGTTAATTTGAAGTTAATAAAATACCATAAATCAATTAAATAATAAAATAAAATTAAAATGAAAATTAAATATCTAAAAACTAAAAAGCAAAAAAACTATTTACACAAAATATTAAGTTTAAAATTATATAATAAAAACAATTTTTTATTTTTTATTTTTTATTTTTTAAATGAAGGACATATTTGTGACTATTTGAGCAAATGTTAGAGAGTCTAATTATCCTTTTGCTATTGTTTTAATAGTTCAAGGACAAAAGTGTCAAATAGGGGTCTTTGTGACTATTTTTTAAATGAATTGGGTCTTTTTGACCATTTCAACAAAAGGTAGGAATGTATTTGTCATTTTCCCTATAAAAAATGAATTCATGCACAAGTCTACAATTACCTGCATAAATCAGGGAGAAAACATGCTGCACAACAATTTCAGCTTCCCCTTCATTGTAAAATGAACCTGTGCCAGCTGGATCTAGATGCTCTTCACAACCAAGTGATAAACTTCCATATGGCATTCTTGTATCAAGCAACAACAATGGGCATTGTGTTACCCACGTGGGCTGCAAATGATGGGTGGGAACTTTCTCAAGTGATATTTGACAGTCTCAAGTAAGAAGATTATGATATTGTAAAGAACAACATTAAAGTACCAAGTAAGAGACTATTAAAACCTTGCTTCACTAACCGTCATACCTTGACAAATGGAGTATCAACAAGAAGATGAGCAGCAACAGTTGAAGACGAGATTAATGATCCACCATACATCTCTTTTGAGGCCCAACTGGCTATTGCATCATTCATACGATACTGAGTTGTTAACTTGGTAGCGAGCACCCCTTCATGCAAAGTAGCAGCTCTCTCCAATAGGGATACTCCAAGCCGACCTTCTAAAGCTTTCCTAGAAAGAATCACTGGAGCAAGCTGGCATTGATCACCAGCAAGAATACAGCGTTTTCCCTGCAATATTGGGATCCAGGACGAAGGTTCAATTGCCTGCCCTGCTTCATCAATAACAACTAGGTCAAATATATCAAGCCTTCGTATCAATGGATCAGCTGCTCCAGTGTTGGTGGCAAGCACCACCTGAGCACTTGATAGCACTTCCTTGACAGTCTCTTTCTCCTTCTTCTTTAGTGTCTTTCCAAGCTGTTTTAAAAGTTGACGTATGCCAGCAGCTAATGAATCATCCTTCAAGCACTGTCTCAGGTCTTTTCTAAGATCTGACTTCTTCCTCTCAAACTCGGCCAGAAAACTTGAAAGCTTTGAATTGACAATTTCACCCAAAGACTTTGATGCTACAGCTGGAGATATACGTGCTGGATTTCCAACTCTTACAATATTTAATCCAACATCTGAAAGTTTTTCAACCATGTTGTCAACAGCTGCATTTGTAGGAGCAGTTACCAGCACCCTTTCACCTTGTTGGACAGCACGAGCTATAAGTTCCTTAAGCAAACCTGTCTTACCTGTACCAGGAGGTCCTTGGATTATCAGCAGTGGCCGCTTCTTATTTAAACCCAGTGCAATTGCTTTTTTCTGGGAGTCATCAAAAGTTTTACTCCCCAGAATACCATCCAATTTCACTTCAGAAAAATCTGCCAAATCATTCTCTTCAAGCCATGCAACATCTTCCTTGTCCCCAAATAGGGTAACCACTGCAGCAATTGAAGGATTTCTCTTGTGCAAACCATTCTTTTGAAGAAGCATCAATGCTTCACAATTGCGCTGCAAAAGAGAAACATAAGAAGTTAGTAATTAAGTCAAGTGCAAAGCTACTATCAAAAGAAAAACCTAATTAAATCGCATCAACTACTAAACACGTGGATTTGAGGCCCTATGCCTTGTATTAAGTGGCATAATGATACAACTGCACCTATAACCTTGTGTAATCGATAAATTAGGAAGTTGATCCAAAGGTAGAAAACTTAACCAGGATCAAGTAATTTCATCTGTAATGCAATGCTTTATTGTTTGATCCTCTATATATATATATATATATGTTGAAAATCATGTTTTTTATATTCTTTAATATAGAAGATTTGGTAGTTATTATATTCCCTGATTCTTAGGGATTTATGAGACTTCCTATTTTGCTCTTTCCTGTTTTATTCTTTCCTAATTTAGTCATTTTTATTCTTTCCTACTTTAGTAACTACAGATGTGTATATATATGTATTGAACAAACCTAATTGATATAATAAAAATTCGACATTCTTTGTCATGGTATCCGAGCTTTAGGTTCCCTCTTTTCATTATTTTGCAAAACAACTGTCAGTTTTTTTTTTCTGGTTCTCATTCCAGAACTTTATATATCCATATATCTAGGTTGAAAATCATTTGTGTTCCCTTTTTTTTTCTCTCCTTGAGACATGTCTACAAGCACCAGAGTCCGCCACACGTCCAAATCTCAAGCAATCGAGGCCCAAACAACCGAGATCAGACACTCTACTTTTGGGGAATTACCCAATATCCAGGCAGTGTATAGGTTGAATGGCAAAAATTATTTGAAGTGGTCTCAACTGGTAAGGATGCAATTGAAGGGCAGAGGAAAATTGAGTCATTTGCTCGGCACTGGCCCTAAGAAGGAAGATCCAAAATATGATGTGTGGGATGAGGAAGACTCGATGGTGATGTCCTGGCTTTGGAACTCTATGTCCCCAGAAATCAGTGATACTTGTATGTTCCTCGATACCGCCAAGGATATTTGGGAGGCTGTCAAGCAAACGTATTCAAAGGTCCGTGATGCTGCACAAATCTATGAGATCAAGACTAAGATTGCTGCCACTAAACAGGGAAACCAGACAGTTACTGAATATTCCAATCTTTTGCAAAGCCTTTTAGCAGTCATTCACTGAAGAGAACAAGCAGCCAAGGCAGTCAAAGCTTTTAACAGAGACAATTTGTGGTGTACCCACTGCAAAAAGAGTCGTCATACCAAAGAAAAATGTTGGAAGCTTCACGGCAGGCCGCAAGCCATAAATAAAAATGGAACAGTGAGGATTGGACAATGGAGAAGACAAGGTCAAGCTCATATGGTTGGAATGCAATCAACTGAGGATAACAATAGCTCAAAGCCATCACTTGAATTCAATAGAGATGAGATTGAGAGATTGAAGAACCTTCTTGGGTTGCTGGAGAAGCAATCATCTACGACAGGTACTTGCAATTTAGCTGTTTCAGGTATATCATCATCTTCTTACGCTCTTAGTGCTTCAAATAATGTCACTCCTAACACATGGGTCATCGACTCGGGAGCCATAGACCATATGACTTTTTCCTCCACGAAATTTATCTTATACAAGCCCTGTCCTAGCAATAAGAAAATCACTATAGCTGATGGTTCAATCACTACTGTTGCAGGACAATGAGATATTTTTATTAGTGATTCACTCACACTAAAAAATGTTCTCCATGTCCCGAAATTATTCACCAATCTTGTGTCTATCCAAAAACTGACCAAAGATGCTAATTGCAATGTTATTTTTTACCCCTCATTGTTTATTTCAGGAACGGGGGATGAGGAAGATGATTGGACATGCTAAGGAGAGAGATGGTCTATACTATCTTGAAGAACCGAGTAAACAACTTAAGATTGAAAATCGTTTCCCTTTGTCATTCCTTGCCGAGTCATGGAAATCCAATAAAGACAAGATATGGCTTCATCACCTTCGTCTTGGTCACCCATCATTTCATGTTCTTAAAGTGTTGTTTCCTTCATTATTTAATAGACTATCAGTTGAAAACTTTCATTGTGATGTGAGCGAACTCGCAAAACACAAACGTTCTGTTTTTCCAATAAACTAATAAAAGAACTTCTATTCCATTTACTCTTATCCATAAAACCGAGTAAACAACTTAAGATTGAAAATCGTTTCCCTTTGTCATTCCTTACCGAGTCATGGAAATCCAATAAAGACAAGATATGGCTTCATCACCTTCGTCTTGGTCACCCATCATGTTCTTAAAGTGTTGTTTCCTTCATTATTCAATAGACTATCAGTTGAAAACTTTCATTGTGATGTGAGCGAACTCGCAAAACACAAACGTTCTGTTTTTCCAATAACTAATAAAAGAACTTCTATTCCATTTACTCTTATCCATAGTGACATTTGAGGGCCTTCTACTGTGCCCAGCATTTCTGGGGCTCGTTGGTTTATTTCGTTTATTGAAGATTGTACTCGTATGACATGGGTTTATTTCGTTTATTGAAGATTGTACTCGTATGACATGAAATTTTCTTTTAAAAAACAAATCAGATGTGAGTCATGTATTTCCAACTTTTTTCAATATGGTCAAAACACAATTTGGAGTGGGAATTAAACGGTTTCGATCTGACAATGCCAAAGATTATTTTAATCAAACCCTTTCTCCATTCTTTCAAAAACACGGTATCATTCATGAGTCATCTTGTATTAGCACTCCCCAACAAAATGGAGTGGCCGAACGAAAAAATGGCAACCTTTTACAAGTCACTCGAGCCTTTCTTTTCCAAAAACAAGTTCCAAAGAATTATGAGGGAGAAGCTGTGTTAACTGCAGCTCACATTATAAATATACTTCCCACCAGGGTACTTGGTTTTCAGAGTCCCGCACAAATCTTTGCACAGTTCTATCCCAATTTCCATGTCACAAACAATCTGATTCCCAAAATATTTGGTTGTGTTGCCTTTGTTCATGTCCATTCTCAACATAGGGGCAAGCTTGATCCAAGGGCTCTCAAATGTGTCTTCGTTGGTTATTCATCTACTCAAAAGGGCTATAAATGTTATCATCCTCCCACACGAAAATTTCATGTGTCTGCCGATGTCACCTTTGTTGAAGACGACCAATACTTTCACGACCCTTATCTTCAGGGGGAGATGTCATTCATGGAAGATAAGGACAAATAGTCTTTCCTTCTTGAGCTGCCTGTGTCTAAGCCATTTGAGTCTTCATCTCCTCCTGTAGAGCCTGATTCTTGATTCTTCATCCCCTCCTGTAGAGCCCGAGTCTTCATCCTCTCATGTAGAGTCTGAGTCTGTTCCTGACCGCCAGTCCAATTCTTCTATGCATCGTGTCTCAATCGAAAATGACATACCTTATACACCAAAAGCACAGAAAATAAACCAAACTCGCCTTGAGTCTTTTGCTAAGGTTTATTCAAGAAGGAAGGGCCATTCTCTCAACCTGTGCAGGAACAATCATCTGACTCAAAGCCTGTGACTGTTGAGGTAATCAGGTAAGTACTTCTCTTAATTCTAATATTTCAGACACTCAAACAGAAAATGACTATGACATTCCTATAGCCCTTAGGAAAGGAACTAGGACTTGTACCCAACATCCTTTGTACCTTTTCATGTCCTACAAAAACCTATCCCATAACCATAAGGCCTTCCTCACTAAACAATATCGTCATTCCTAAAACACTATCTGAAGCACTAGGAGATCAGAATTGGAGGAATGCCAAGAAAGTGGAGATGGAGGCTCTAGAAAAGAACCAAACATGGGACTTGGTGAAATTGCCGAAAGGACAAAAATTGGTTGGGTGCAGATGGGTCTTCACTGTGAAATATAAGTCTGATGGTTCATTAGAGAGGTATAAGGCGAGATTAGTTGCCAAAGGTTATACTCAGACCTATGGTGTGGATTATCTTGAGACATTTGCTCCAGTTGCAAAGATGAACACTGTGAGGGTGTTATTGTCATTGGCAGCCAACTTTGGATGGAGATTACAACAATTTGATGTAAAAAATGCCTTTTTACATGGGGATCTTGAAGAGGAAATCTACATGGAAGTTCCTCCAGGATTCGATTCTACAAATAAAGAGCAAGTAGTATGCAAATTAAAAAAGGCATTGTATGGACTCAAACAATCTCCGAGACCTTGGTTTGGAAAGTTTACCAAAGTTATGTTGAGTCTTGGATTTAAGCAAAGTCAAGGTGACCATACCTTGTTTGTGAGACATTCGACTTCAGGGGGAGTTACAGTTTTGCTGGTCTATGTAGATGACATAATAGTGACTGGAGATGACATGGAAGGAATTGAAAGGTTAAAGAGATGTCTGGTGAAAGAATTCGAGATCAAAGAGCTGGGCAAATTAAAATACTTTCTTGGCATAGAAGTGACTCACTCTCGGCAAGGGATTTTCATATCCCAACAGAAGTACGTAATAGATCTCTTGAAAGATACTGGCAAACTTGGGTGTAAGCCAGTTGACACACCAATAGAGTCCAACCATAAACTAAGTGATGTCCCAGAAGATGCTGCAGTGGATAGAGGTAATTATCAAAGGCTTGTTGGAAAATTGATTTATTTGTCACACACTAGACCAGACATAGCATATGTTGTTAGTGTAGTGAGTCGTTTTATGCATAATCCCAAGGAGACTCATCTCAGGGCTGTGAACAGAATCTTACAATACTTGAAAGGTTCTCCAGGTAAGGGGATCTTATTCAGACGAAGTTCAGAATTAAGCCTTGAAGCTTATACCGATGCTGATTACGCAGGATCACTTGATGATAGTAGATCAACCTCAGGTTATTGCACGTACTTGGGTGGAAATCTGGTCACTTGGAGGAGTAAAAAACAAAACGTAGTTGCAAGATCGAGTGCAGAAGCAGAATTCATTTCAATGGCGCTTGGAATTAGTGAACTCCTATGGCTGAAGATAATTTTGAAAGATTTGAAGGTCAAGTGGCAAGGTCCGATGAGATTGTATTGTGACAATAAGTCAGCTATCAATATTGCACATAATCCGGTCCAACATGATCGCACAAAGCACATAGAAGTTGACAGGCATTTTATAAAGGAGAAACTTGATAGTGGCCTAATTTGCATTCCATATGTCACCACAGAGAATCAGCTTGCAGATGTACTCACAAAGGGGCTGTCCAGTGCAGTTTTTCAGAATTTAGTTGACAAGCTTGGAATGGATGACATCCATTCATCAGCTTGAGGGGGAGTGTTGAAAATCATGTTTTTTATATTCTTTAATATAGAAGATTTGGTAGTTATTATATTCCCTGATTCTTAGGGATTTAGGAGACTTCCTATTTTGCTCTTTCCTGTTTTATTATTTCCTAGTTTAGTCTTTTTATTCTTTCCTACTTTAGTCACTACAGATGTGTATATATATGTATTGAACAAACCTAATTGATATAATAAAAATTCGACATTCTTTGTCAATATATATAAAAAACCTCTTTATACCACTATACTAATTTCGTCAAGATTAGAGCAGGGATGGCTTCAGCTTTAATGCCATTTATCTTTCATGGACAAAGTGGATGTAGTGAATAAGTAGGTGAATCCTTATAAATTTGAAGAAAAACTGGAGGTAGTACATAAATAACAGACAAAATAAAGAGGAACAACAAACAAGCCAAAACATCTTTCAAAAGGTCCAGGTCATATAATTGAGAGAGGCTAAAATCCTAGATTTAATTAACTGTTAGATGTTTGAACATGAGGCAGGTCGTGGCATGGGAGACAGAAATAATTAGGAATTCAGGATACCATAGGGGATAAAATATAGAAATTCTGAAATAAAATGGGAAACTCAAGTGAGTCATGATAAGAATATGCAGAGTGACAAACTCTCAAGAAACAGTTGAAGAGTGTCCGCAATATGATTAAACAAAAGAATGAATTTCCAGCCTTCATCCCATTCCCTTCTCTACTAGAAGTGAATGTTGCAAAATTTCAAAGCATTCTGAACAGAACCAAAAGATAGTGAAGTATATGAACAGGAAATAATTGGAACAAGTAAGAACCACTCACAAGCAAGGGCTTGGAGCATTCAAGCTGAACTTCAAATACAATCTGTGAAGACCTTTAGCCGTACCACTAAAATAAATGTCCCCAAACAATGTATACACCAAGAATAACTCACGACTGTAAAATGTCCATACCTCATAAGTTAGAGTATCCGCCAATCCTTGGATACGGTCAATGCGCACACTCTTGCCAAAGAGCTTAGAGAAGGTGGGATCCCCATGACGAGACTCCATAGCTACACTGATGCTACAACCATCCTCCCCGAGATTGTGAACAAACCCCTGCATGCAAGAAGTGGCACATGCACCCCTACTATCACAAATCCTCACACAAACCATGTCTCCAGGAGAGAGGGTTGTAGGTGGCAGTCGGTGATTTCCTTCAACCCTAAACAACACCAAATGCATTCCTCCAAGTCCTGTGTACACATCACAATACCCAATATTTTACTAAACCAAACTGGAATCACGGATGCTAACACACCATTCTCAGACAAAAATGAAACCCAAAATAATCAAAAGCTTAATCAATGTCACATTCAAGAAACTACAAGTAAAATGTAAAGATAAAATTACTATGTAACCTGTAAATGTGCTGACTGCAAACAAGTTGCAAATGGTGTCACATAGTTCTTGTGGAGCCCGTCCATGGCTAACCAAAAACTCAATTGGCTTCGATGAATCAGAATTCTCATCAGGAGTTGGAACAGCATTCAACTCCTCCTGTGTGAATTCCAATTCAGCATCCCTCTCTATACGAAGCAATTCTGACATCTTCTTAGTAAACTCATCTATCCTGCTCTGTATAGTCTTGACCCTCTCCAAATCCATTCCTAAAACACCTTGCAAAGGCTTTGGCAGCGTAACCTTGCGGGCAATAGCTCTATGCTGAGCTGCAAGCGCACCATAATCAAACTAAAATTTGGTTAACTTGTACGATAATGCATAAGCAACCAATACATGTGATCTTCAACACTGATTTACCGAAAATATATTGGCTGTCATAGAGATCAAATCTCAATTTGTCTACACTACATGATTATAGAATTAATGACACTGTATAATTAAGTAATAGAACCCAAAGATTAAATAAGAAACATAGTGAAAGCAAGAGAGAAAAACCTGAACTAGCAAGCTCTTTGAGCAGCTTCCAGGACTCAGTCTCATGCCAATCTTGAACCAATGATTTCTGCTGCAATTCCTGTAATACATCACGCAGTTCCCTCTGGAAGTGATCAAACAGTGTTGGATAATGAGTGCATGCCTTCAAACAAACGGCCTCGAGCCCCACTGGCATAGGAATGGCATTCAAGTAAGGCTGCGCCTCTATAACAAACGTAAGACCAGGTCCCATCCGCTGCCTCAGCTCAGAAAACTCTCCTTGAACCTCAGCAGAAGCAAAATCTGAAGCCATTGCTCGCATTCCTTGGCATATCCACATCACAATACTCTTACCAAGATCTCTTCTGCCCAAAGGGTCCCCATTTTGAGACAAAGCTCGCACATTTACTGCCTTATCACTCTTCTTAGGTTGCTCCTGTTGCTTCCCACCACTAGATTTTTCAACTACAGTACTAACATTAGCCTCAGAAGTAGTAATAGAACTAGTTAAATTTTTAGTCTTTCGAATTCTAGATTTAGAAAAAACACCACTTTTTCTTCTGGGCTTTTTCTTAATGCTAGTACTAGACTTTGTAACACTGCTGTTGCTATTGCTATTATAACAAACAAATTGCTGGGGTTGATAACATGCAAATGAAGAACTTGACTTGTGTCCAATGAACAAACAAATGGATCTAAAAGATGAACAAAATGAAAACTGCAAGGGAGCTGCATGCAAAACACTAGAATTAAACCTCCTCACATTGAAAGCAAAAGATTTTCTTGCAGCGACAGGCACAGTTCCGGTACTACAAAACACATATAAGCCAGAGGCACCGGCAACTCCCACTTCCATTTCAGGAACAACAACAACCCAGTTCTTGATTTTCCAAACACAACATAAAACACGTCACTTCATCTTGACCCAGATGTTACAAATTTGAGCCTCAAATGGGAATCTGAGGTCAGGGGAGAAGTGGGATTTTTGTGTGTGTGTAGCAAATTCTTGCCTTTTAGTCCCTTATTTATACAAGAAGCAAGAGTTGCAAAGATACTTTAATTAAAGAGTTATTAGAGGCTGCAAAAGTGAATAAAAATCGTTATCAGAGGTTAATTTGGGAAGAGGAGATCGACAATTTGGGTTGTGATTGGTTGAGTGTGATTCTGTTGTGGCCCGGGCTTGGCTTGTGAGCAACGCCAACGCCAACGTGTACTATTGCTGTTCTTTTGATCCTTCTCCTTGCGTTTGTTTGTGTGAGTGGTCACAAATACATTTAGCAATGGGTAACAATGGATGGCTCTTTGTTGTTTAGGAGATCGTGCTTCGTTTTTGACCATGAAAATGCCTTTTTAATGAAATAGAAATTATTTGACTTAATTGTCCCGTACAACTGAGAATTTGGTCCAGAAACTTCCAAATTTACTTGAAAAAAAAAATCTTAGTATTAAAACAATATCCTTTTTTTTTTTTTTTTTTTTTTTTGAGAATTAATATCTACTGTATTTGGCCAATTCGTCATACAATATTCGGTATTTTGTGACAAAGAATGAGTTTTCATTTTATTTATTTTTTAATAATACAGTAATATGTAAACATTAAAGAGTAATACTAGGCATATCACTGGTTAAATAGACTAATAAATAGTTTTCATTTTATTTATTTTTTAATAATACAGTAATATGTAAACATTAAAGAGTAATACTAGGCATATCACTGGTTAAATAGACTAATAAATAGTTTTATTCATTACAAAATTCATTTGATAATAAATCATGCTCCAACAGTACATACACATCAAATTTTAAATATTGAAGATGGATATAAAATTAAAATAAAAGAAATAATACTAAAATAATAAAAAAATATATATAATGATTTACGTGATTTTCGATATTTAGGCTACGTCCACGAGAGGAAAATATATAGATTTCACTGTTCTTGAGCATAATTACAATGAGATGAGTCTCATTTCTTTTGATTCTTTTCTTCTATTTATGGATTCTCAAAGGTGGTGGTCTTCCAATCTCTTCTGTTCCAATTTCAATTCCGAGCCTAAGATCGTACTATATGGAGTAATTGCCTGGGATCCTAAGATCTCAGGCTTAGTTTTCTACTATTTATGGAGTAGTTGCCTGGGTGGTTACTGTTGTGGTATTGGAGGTGTTTACAAGAAAAAAAAAAAACTAAGGCTAACTCATCATGGATGATCTCATTCTGAGGCCATTCCCTCATTACTCAAACAAAAATGATACTCTTACAAATAAAAATACAGAAAATAAATACACTCCCCTCACTGTAGCTATAGTGATTCTACAGTAATCACTGTAGCTACAGTGAGAGGAGTGTATTTATTTTCTGAATTTTTGTTTGTAAGAGTATCACTTCTCTTACTCAAATGTCATTTGTCTTTACTTGTATACTACTGAATTCATCATTAACATCAGTTCATCCTCAACTTCTGATCATTTTCATCTTTATGTGGATTTCAACTGTAGAATCTATATTGCATTTAAACCGACCTCAACAATATTTATTTTGAGAGCTGGGTGGGATGCAATTTAATTGAGTTGAGCTGAGTCAAATTCAATTACTAAATAATTTGGCTAAGCTCGACTCTATTAATTTAAAAAATTCAATTTTATTTTTATTTATTTAACCAAATTTTAAATAATTTCCCTACAAATTCATATGTTAAGAAATATCGAGTCTGTAACACCCCACCAGAGGCAGGATGCTACCGGCATGAGATAAGATTGACCCATCTCCATAAGCCTCTAAATTTATGAAAATCCGGCATGATGTATCCTAAAATCGGACAACCCGGATCTCAGTTCAGCATCAAAACGATCCTGAAATAAACATCATATATCAAAATGGACCTCAGGTCCACACCAACACATAAAAAACATTACCTAAGGGCTTCGTACCCAAATCATCTATCAACACTCAAGGGTTCTTCCCACAACATCATAAGAAATCAAACATTTATTTAATATTTACAAATAGCGTGCTCAGTACAACAAATAAAATATTAATCCCAAATCCTACACTTCTAAAGCTTATCCCAGGACACTTGCGAGGGTGACTGCCGCTTGGGAGATCCACGTCTCGAGCATGACTTCCAAAGCTGTTGTGGTTGACCAATCTGGAAGCCAACCTGCAAAACTAGCAAATTGGTTTGGTGTGAGTTTTAAAAACTCTGTAAGTAACCATGCTACTATAAACAAACAAGTCAAACATATCAACAAATTAATAGAATTAATAAATTGTTACAAGTTCAGATTTACCAACTTTTATTATCCTTTATACTTTACTATGACAAATTTTCAAAACTACATATTCACATATATGTTAATCTATTAGCCACACATTTAAATCACACAAAGCATTGACCCAAACATCACAAATAAGTCGTCTTACATCGAATCCATTTCCATTATATGTGACGTGGAGTCGGACTTATTATACTTTATTACGATTAAGCATCTTTGAAATATCATCAAATTGATGAAACAATCACACTTCTTTCAATTCGAAACATACTTCTCGTATGTACATGCAAATACATTATCGTAATTCTTATACATATAAGTACATACCATTACAACTTGGCAAACACGCTTTATAACCTCTGATATTCTCATCGGTTTCAAATCATCCATTCATTTCACATAAGCATACACGATCCATACATAACACGAGTTCTATCATACACATACACTCAGAGACATTTACAATCATCGTGCAACCAACCACGGAGCACACACAACAACCGATACATCAAATTTTATATCATTCAACAACACATACATATGGCTGGCTTACACACACAATGCTCGTACGGGACTCATTACCTATTTTAGAATATGTATGAGATGAATTCCGTCCGAACGGATTCCTAACTAGCTGGACTACTACACCGCGAATCATGTAATCGAACATACACACATGCGCTCATACTATATAACATAAACTCATCACACGACTTTTCATACATAAGCACATACACGATAAATAATCCAAATATCATTCAAAAACTCATATACATACATATATTTCAAACATACGAATATACACCTTATTAAGAAATCAAATCTCATATCTCTTACAGTCTTCACATCTCTTTATTTATCGATCAATCATATTCTTTACTTATCAGTCAACATTCACCATTTATATACGTATCCAATCAGTCACAAACTTCCATCCCTCGGAAAAGACTTAGTCTATACCAACCCAACCTCTATACCACTAGATCATATGCATTAGTCATTAATAAACTTATTCCAATAACACACATCTACACGTACAAACATAAATTTAGAAAACATGACTTATTCTTTTTTTCAATCTACCATACATAAATTATACATGGCATATCATCATATACCAATACAAATATGTGTATCAATACTTATACATATACTTTTTCATTTACGTATACATATACATGCCATTACATATTCATACACTTACATACATAAATACATGCAATAACATAGCATAGTAATAACCAAAAATCCATATATGTGGTGGTCGATTACTTAACCATACATAGTCTCACACTTCTTTCTCAATACCATCTCTTATCTATTTTCTTCTTAACCTAAACACTTCAATTATATATATATATATAAACATAAATCAACTTTCAAGTATCCATCGCATGGATTACTTACTTGGCTTCACGAAAAGCAAATTTAAGATGAAAGACTTAGGAAAAATGAAATATTATCTCGGCTTGCAGATCGAGCATAAAACTAACGAAGTATTTATCCATCAGTTTGCTTATTATAGACATTGCATTTTTACATAAAGCCCAATGATGAGCCTCGTATGGAGGCACTACCTGATAAGTTGCGGAAGTCGCGGGAAATGGACGTCGGAAGGGAAAATTCAAAAATAAATACCTTGTCAAATTTAACTCATTTGTTTAGCCTCAGGTTTGCTCGATTAATCTCTGTTTTAACTGTTAGCCTCGGTCCAAAACCCCCGCAACCCATCAAAGCACATTTCGCCCAAAGCCCAATCCAAAAATAATTAAATCATATTTAACACATGTCACAAATTAAATAAAAACCAATCAAATCAAATAAATCTCATTCCTAAATTAAATCAAATTCCCTTCATAAATTAAATAAATCACCACCCAAATTAAAGAAATTCCCCCACCAAAAATACAATTATTCTTTCCCTAAATTAAACACATCCTTTTTTTTGCATGATTTTGTTTCCTTGTTTTGAAATCTCATGCACAAGGAAACCCTAGGATCACCATTATAAAAAGAGGAAAAAACCCAAAACCTTGGCCGGATCTTCTCTCTTCATTCTCTCTTGGCCACATAAAAAAGAAAACGAAGAAGAACCCTAGACACTCATCTCCATGCACACACTACTCACGGCAACCATCCTTATCTCTCGCCTCTCTTTCTGAAACAAAACAAGAAAACCCTAAACGAACCTTCTTGCCTCTCCTTCACACTCAACAGCCCTAAACCCTTCAACCCTACATGCACTGACGAGAATAAACAAAAACAAAGACACGCCTGGACTCTCTCCTCTCACCCACACACTTTCGGCAGCCTTAAAGAGTCCTAGCCTCTCTCATCGCTAAATCTCACTCTTCTCTCTTGTAAAGACACATACACGCTAACACTCACACACGTCAAACCTTCAAACACACCCATAGACCACAACTAGACCCTAGACAAACACACACTGCCACGTCCCTTCTCCACTAACAACCAGCTCACTCACCGAAACGCACATAGGCCACGTGAAGTATAACCTAGATAATGAGCCAAAGCAAACCGACAAAGCCCACCACGTAAATCCAAAAACAGACATTCTTCACTCTCTCGGCACTGCACAAACAAGCAGTAAACTGCCGACTAGCAACCTGCCAGCATGAGCCACAAACATAAAAAAAATTAACCAACAAAATTGTTCACAAACCATCAACAATAAGCAGCCCCTTTGACCGAAACAGAAATAAAAAATTAACCCTTAAATCACCGCAATTAGCCCTCGAACCACAGTAAAACAGTGAAGAAAACAGTCCAAAACAGCGACTTAAAACAGGAAAATAGCGAACGAAAATGTTGAACCAGTGAACCGGGAAAGTGAATGAGCATTAACCCTTCTGACGACGGTGTAACGCACCTCCGAGAGTAACTTAAAAGGTAAGACCTGAGGGCCCCTTTTTTATCATTTATCTTTTCAGTTATTCTTTGTCGCTCACTTGCATGCATCGTTATGTTTTATGTATAGTTTCATTTGTGTTGAGTTGATGATTGCATGCTATCTCTTGCGGTATATCGGATGGAAACCCAGACGTAAATTCTGTAGCCGAATCCGAATGGACGGTAGTGCGCATGGGCTAATCACGTTGGATTAAAGGTCCTCCATTTGAGGGAAAAGCCAAAAGGCTACCTTTACCACAATGTTTTGCCGCGCCGGATGAAATATACTCGATTGAATGAGAAATACGTTCAATCGGGGATACAAGGTCTCATATAGATGTCGGCCTTGGTCGCATCTCTTTTATTATTCCGTTATTTACTTTCCGCATGTTATTTATTTATGCATCGTTAATCTAGTGCGCATGGGCTAACTATGTTGGATTAAAGGTCCTCCATTTGAGGGAAAAAGCCAAAAGGCTACCTTTACCACGACGTTGTGCCGCGCCGGATGAAGTATGCTTGGTTGAATGTGAAATACGTTCAGTCGGGCATACAAAGTCCCATATAGATGTCGGCCTTGGTCGAATCTCTTTTATTTATTTATGCATTGCTATCTAGTGCGAATGGGCTAATCATGTGGTTAAAGGTCCTCTATTCGAGGGAAATGCCTAAAGGCTACCTATACCACGATGTTTTACCGCGCATTTTCATTATTCCATTATTTACTTTTTTTTCATATTATTATTTTGTTCATTCATGCATTGCTATCTCGTGCGCATGGGCTAATCTTGACGGATTAAAGGTCCTCTATTCGAGGGAAATGCCTAAAGGCTACCTTTATCACGATGTCTCGCCGCGCCGGACGAAATATACTCGATTGAATGTGAAATATGTTACATCGGGCATTCGAGGTCCCATATAGATGTTGGTCTTGGTCGCATCTCTTTTATTGTCTTGTTTTTTACCTTTCTTGATTGTTATGTTTTCATTCTTCACTTTGCATTCATGTTGTCTCAATGCTTGAGTGTTGCCTCTTATGGTATATCGGATGGAAACCCATACATAAATTCCGTAGCTGAATTCGAATGGACGGTAGTGCGGTCTGTACTTGAGATACAACTCCACGTACCGCTTGGGGAAACATTCCTGCATGTGTTTATGTCATTTTAGACGCCACTTTGGTAACTCGTTCGAACGCATTCTCAAACGCCACACGAACGCATGTATTCTATTTACCGTTCGAACTCGTTTTCGGACGCTATACGAACGTGCATATTCTGTCTCACTTTTGTTCGAACGCGTTTCCAAATGCTACACAAACGCATGCAATCTGTTTACCGTTCGAACGTGTTTTCGAACGCTACATGACCACACATACAGTGAACAGATTTCTTTTCATCACATTTCATACATGTTGGTTTCTTTGGTAATTTCCTTTGCATTATGTGCCTAATTACCCGTTTTTCGTTCTTTTATTACTGCTTTTACAGTTATCATTTATTACACATACTGCACTTCTTTGTTTAATATGGCTATGGAATTATACCTTTGTCTTTTTTTATTCTATTTACGTTCATGGGTGTGCAATCTTTACATTCTCTTGCATGTGTTGTATAAGACTTGGTTATACTATTGCATTAATCACTTTATTACAATTGGCATAAGTAAGGGACCGTTCCGAACCCAACGGTTTGAGGTCTTCCCTTGCGAGGGGTGAGTGCAGCCTTAAATTATTTCCCAGTTCACACTGGGTAGCGACTCCATTTTATTTCTCCAGTTTAGTCCTCCGCGGGCTACTCCGTACTCCCGAGCGGGCCACGAGCCCGGGCAGCGTCGCCCACCTCTGTGGCTGTGTCCACAGTTTGGCGACTCCACTGGGGATAGAGAATCGGCCCCGAAATAATGTCTTGTAATGTTTGTGATTCTTGCTTTAGTTAACCTTGTCTACAAGTGGGTTGGGACCAAGGGGTTAATAAAACTTTCCAAACTAAAGTTGATTTAACCAAAGGTATTAGAGTTAGATAATGATTTAGTGTCTTCCTTCACTCACTACCTTCTTATAGCCAAAAGGAAAAGCTGTGAAGACATCTAGATAGTCATTTAATCAAAGCTTACCTTAAAGCATATTTAAAGTGATGGACTAATTTGGAGGATCTATTGTTTATTCCTGTCACCAAGGCGATAAGAGTCTAAGAGGTAAGGGTATTTAAGAGAGTTCGCTCCACCCTCACTCTGGGGAATTTTCAATAGAAGAATCCATTTGACAGTTATTCATGCATCGTGAAGTCATTTTCGATCGAAGTAGTGGATCATTATATGGTATCATCACTCGTTGGCACGTACCTTAGGGTATAAAAAAGGTGTGCTCACTTGGTCGCTCGAACCCTTGAGTGGGGAGACCTAGTTGTGGGCAACCCTTCACCGGCGGGAGCCTTTATCCATACCCTTGTAAGCCTACACATGAACCATAGTTGCATGACCTATAAAAGCCACCCTTTTATACGTGTTTTTGGGACCATCATCATTTTGATTCATTTGGACCTCTTGTCATGAGATATGAACTTGTCGGGCCATTTAAACTGGGATGAGTTTTATGTCTTATGCCGATTGAGCCAAAAGTTTTCAAAATGCCGATGGGCCACTTTGTGTTTGGGCCCCATATCATTTGAAGTTGTTTAGCCACCTTATCGCAAAAGTGTAAAACCTGTTGGGCCTTTTGCAACTAGGACAAGTTTGCACCTCGTAATAAGGTGATTGAATGCTTTAAAATGATAATGGGCCAACTTGCATGAAAACCTTGATGGAGTTAGAAAATCCAATCATTATCCAAATATGCTAGAAGCATGAGTCTGATATCCACACTGGCTTTCATCCAGGAAGAATATGCCTTGTTACAGCATATTTACATACTTTTGGATGCTTCCAAGTCCATCCCCATGACCGTGATCACCGAAGACCCAATTCATCATTTCTAGACAATGACACGATCCTCATAATAGGCTTAGCCAAAGTTTTAAATGGGCGGTCTTTGTCTTTCACCGAGGGAAAGGGACTAAAGTGACCAAGGTCCACCCCGTAGCATATGAGAGAACGATTTTATGTACCCCACATTGGTGCATAAAATAAGCCATACCTAGGACATAAATGGACTTACCACGAGTGTGTGAGATATAAGGTCGGAAGGATATATGTTGTTTTCATAACCACTTGCATCTCATGCATCTCATACATACACGCATCTCATGCATACACGCATCATGTTAACCCATGTGTCTTAAAAGCCATCATAGATATCCGTTGGGTTAGGAAAAAAAAGATTTGTCAAGAAGAGTTTAGCAAACATGAGTATCAGGGAAAAGGAAACCGAGGAACAAAAAAATTTACGGCAATGATAGAAAGACCATTGTGAACAAAAAAGAAAAAAAAAGAGAAAAAAAAAAAAAAAGAAAAAAATTGTTTGTTTTTAGTCCTTAATAGTTAGACATAAGTCCGATGATGATATTGTTTGCTTTAAGGTGAAACCTTAGAAACGATAAACTCTTGATGTGCTTTTATCTGATACTTTGAGTAGTTGATCTATGTTAGACTCGTGAGCACTTAATTATAGGTTTTTAGCAGTGAAAACCTGAGTAGTCGGCAATGTGACTAGTTGAAGAAATTGCGGATCGATGAATGACCATTCGCTTAGATGTCTATCCTGACTTGCTTGTTCTATGATGTGTAGTATGGTTGAAAATAAAAAGAAAAGTCTCTAAAGAAAAGAATTGAACCACCTATAACCGATAAGCGTGAAGCTACCAATGGGCGAGTATTAGGACCACCATGAGGAGAAATGCTACTTTAAAGGGTAGATGTGTTGAAAAAAAAAAAAAGAAAGAAAGAGAGACAAAAGAAAAAGAAAACCATACCACATTGAGCACAGAAAAGCAATTGCAGAATATAATGGAGACATCTAGGTTGGTTTGACTTATCGATCCCAATTTTGAAACGAAATCATTGAGTTGGCTTACCTAGGAATCAATCTGTAAAAGAACCTTTGCACACACACACTTTGAGTCTGGCTTAGATCATTTATTCAAAAACTTGGATTTGAGTTGCATTGAGTGTTTTGAAGGTTGTCTGGTCTCATTACTGAGCATTCTTTGAGGACAATAATATATATAATTATTGGGAATAGTTCGTAGCGTGTAATACAGTATGTTGATACGGGATGCCACACCACGTAGCCTACCTTGACCTAGTGCAAGCAGTAGAGAGCAGAAACCTAAACCAGGTCTGGGGGCGACCAGTCTACCACCTCGCGAATAAGGGACATAACGATATCTTGAGCCATGAGACAAAAGAGAACCAACTAATCACCAGAAGAGAACTGGCAGAAGGAAACTGTAAGCATGCCCATGGGGCAACCGAAGATATTTGCAGGCAAATGGCACCAAAGATCACAAGAAAGGCCTAACCCATCGGAATAGGAAATACATCCATGCATACATGCATACATGTCACATGCACGCAATCTTTGTCTTATTTTTTTCGCAGGTTTTAAGGAAAAACGGCAAAAATAAAAAAATCGGGAACAAGGCCCTCAACTCAACAAATCAGGAACAAGACCCACAACTCAATTCGGGAACAAGACCCTCAACTCAACAAATCGGGAACAAGACCCACAATTCAATTGGGGAACAAGACCCACAATTCAATTCGGGAACAAGACCCACAACTCAAATCGAGAACAAGACCCACAACTCAGTTCGGGAACAAGACCCACTCGGTGGTTCGGGAACAAGACCCAGGGGTCACAGTGCCTCGCCATCAATCTCAACTCAGTAACGGTTCAAAAATGAACCATCTCTCATCAAGTAACGGTTCAAAAATAAACCATCTCTCATCAAGTAACGGTTCAAAAATGAGCCATCTCCCATCAAGTAACGGTTCAAAAATGAACCATCTCTCATCAAGTAACGGTTCAAAAATGAACCATCTCCCATCAAGTAACGGTTCAAAAATGAGTCATCTCTCATCAAGTAACGATTCAAAAATGAACCATCTCAATTCAGTAACGGTTCAAAAAGGAACCATCTCTCATCAAGTAACGGTTCAAAAATGAACCATCTCTCATCAAGTAACGGTTCAAAAATGAACCATCTCAACTCAAGTAACGGTTCAAAAATGAACCATCTCTCATCAAGTAACGGTTCGGGAATGAACCACCTTAACTCAAGTAGCGGTTTAAAAATGAACCATCTCTCATCAAGTAACGGTTCGAGAATTAACCACCTCAACTCAGTAACGGTTTAAAAATGAACCATCTCTCATCAAGTAACGGTTCGGGAATTAACCACCTCAACTCAGTAACGGTTCAAAAATGAACCATCTCTCATCAAGTAACGATTCGGGAATGAACCACCTCAACTCAGTAACAGTTCGGGAATGAACCATCTTTCATCAAGTAACGGTTCGGGAATGAACCAGAGGTCGAGCACCTCACCACCATATCAACTCAGTTCGAAACATCTCACGAAGCAGCAGGTAAGTACGACAGCCGACAAACTAGGTAAGTAAGTAAAAATGCATGCATGACTTTGATATGATTGTCACTGTCACACACTGCATAAGTCCCATCAAAGTGGGGGCGACTGTAGACACTGTATTTTTGCATAAAGCCCAATAATGAGCCTCGTATGGAGGCACTACCCGATAAGTTGCGAAAGTCATGAGAAACGGATGTCGGAAGGGAAAATTAAAAAATAAATACCTTGTCAAATTTAACTCATTTGTTTAGCATCAGATTCGCTCAATTAATCTCTGTTTTAACTGTTAGCCTCGGCCCAAACCCCCACAACCCATCAAAGCCCATTTCGCCCAAAGCCCAATCCAAAAATAATTAAATCATATTTAACACATGTCATAAATTAAATTAAAACCAATAAAATCAAAATAAATCCCATTCCTAAATTAAATCAAATCCCCTTCCTAAATTAAATAAATCACCTCCCAAATTAAAGAAATTCCCCCACCAAAAATACAAATATTCTTTCCCTAAATTAAACACATCCCTTTTTTTTGCATGATTTTGTTTCCTTGTTTTGAAATCTCATGCACAAGGAAACCCTAGGATCACCATTATAAAAAGAGGAAAAAACCCAAAACCCTAGCCGGATCTTCTCTTTTCATTCTCTCTCGGCCACATCAAAAAGAAAACGAATAAGAACCCTAGACACTCCTCTCCCATGCACACACTACTCACGACAACCATCTCTCTCTCTCGCCTCTCTTTCTGAAACAAAATAAATAAACCCTAAACGAACCTTCTTGCCTCTCCTTTACACTCAACAACCCTAAACCCTTCAACCCTACACGCACTGACAAGAATAAACAAAAACAAAGACACGTCTGGACTCTCTCCTCTCACCCACACACTTTCAGCAGCCTTAAAGAGCCCTAGCCTCTCTCATCGCTAAATCTCACTTTTCTCTCTTGTAAAGACACATACACGCTAACACTCACACACGTCAAACCTTCAAACACACCCATAGACCACAACTAGACCCTAGACAAACACACACTCCCACGTCCCTTCTCCACTAACAGCAGCTCACTCACCGAAACGCACATAGGCCACGTGAAGTATAACTTAGACAATGAGCCAAAGCAAACCGACAAAGCCCACCACGTGAATCCAAAAACAGACCCTCTTCACTCTCTCGACACTGTACAAACAAGCAGTAAACTACCGACTAGCAATCTGCCAGCGTGAGCCACAAACACAAAAAAATTAACCAACAAAACTGTTCACAAACCATCAATAATAAGCAGCCCCTTTAACCGAAACAGAAACAACAAAATTAACCCTTAAATCACCGCAATCAGCCCTCAAACCACAGTAAAACAGCGAAGAAAATAGTCCAAAACAACGACTTAAAACAGCAAAACAGCGAACGAAAATGTTGAACCAGTGAACTGGGAAAGTGACGGAGCATTAACCCTTCCGACGACGGTGTAACGCACCTCCGAGAGGTAACTTAAAAGGTAAGACCTGAGGGCCTATTTTTATCATTTATCTTTTCACTTATTCTTTATCGCTCACTTGCATGCATCGTTATGTTTTACATATAGTTTCATTTGTGTTGAGTTGATGATTGCATGCTAACTCTTGCGGTATATCGGATGGAAACCCAGATGTAAATTTAATAGTCGAATCCGAATGGACGGTAGTGCGGTCTGTACTTGGGATACAACTCCACATACAGCTTGAGAGACTTCAAACATGTGTTTTATTTTGTTATTTAATTTTGTGTTTATTGTTCTGCTATTTATTTTCTATGTGTTGTTTCTTTATTTATGCATTGATTAATCTAGTGCGCATAGGCTAATCACGTTGGATTAAAGGTCCTCCATTTGAGGGAAAAGCCAAAAGGCTACCTTTACCACGATGTTTTGCCGCACCGGATGAAGTATACTCGATTGAATGAGAAATACGTTCAATCGGACATATGAGGTCCTATATAGATGTCGGCCTTGGTCGCATCTCTTTTATTATTCTGTTATTTATTTTCCGCATGTTATTTATTTATGCATTGTTAATCTAGTGTGCATGGGCTAACTGTGTTGGATTAAAGGTACTCCATTTGAGGGAAAAAGCCAAAAGGCTACCTTTATCACGATATTTTGCCGCGCCGGATGAAGTATGCTTGGTTGAATGTGAAATACGTTCAGTCGGGCATACGAAGTCCCATATAGATGTCGGCATTGGTCGCATCTCTTTTATTTATTTATGCATTGCTATCTAGTGCGCATGGGCTAATCATTTGGGTTAAAGGTCCTCTATTCGAGGGAAATGCCTAAAGGCTACTTATACCACGATGTTTTACCGCGCCTTTTCATTATTTCGTTATTTACTTTTTTGCATATTATTTCTTTATTCATCCATGCATTGCTATCTCGTGCGCATGGGCTAATCATGACGGATTAAAGGTCCTCTATTCGAGGGAAATGCCTAAAGGCTACATTTACCACGACATTTCACCGCGCCGGATGAAGTATACTCGATTGAATGTGAAATATGTTCAATCGGGCATTTGAGGACCCATATAGATGTTGGCATTGGTCGCATCTATTTTATTGTCTTGTTATTTACCTTTCTTGATTGTTATGTTTTCATTCTTCACTTTGCATTCATGTTGTGTCAATGCTTGAGTGTTGCCTCTTGTGGTATATCGGATGGAAACCCAGACATAAATTCCGTAGCCAAATTCGAATGGACGGTAGTGCGGTCTGTACTTGGGATACAACTCCACCTACCGCTTCGGGAAACATTCCTGCATGTGTTTATGTCATTTTAGATGCCACTTTGGTAATCTCGTTCGAACGCGTTCTCAAACGCCACACGAACGCATGTATTCTATTTACCGTTCGAACGCGTTTCCGGACGCTATATGAACGTGCACATTCTGTCTCACTTTTGTTCGAACGCGTTTCCAAACGCTACACGAATGCATGCAATCTGTTTACCGTTTAAACGCGTTTTCGAATGCTACGTTACCACACATACAGTGAACAAATTTCTTTTCATCACATTTCATGCATGTTGGCTTTTTTTGGTCATTTCCTTTGCATTTTGTGCCTAATTACCCGTTTTTCGTTCTTTTATTACTCTTTTTACAGTTATCATTTATTACACATACTGCACTTCTTTGTTTAATATGCCTATGGAATTATACTTTTGTCTCATTTTTTTTATTCTATTTACGTTCATGGGTGTGCAATCTTGTGTGTTGATTACATTCTCTTGCATGTGTTGCATAAGACTTGGTTATACTATTGCATTAATCACTTTATTACAATTGGCATAAGTAAGGGACCATTCCGAACCCAATGGTTTGAGGTCTTCCCTTGCGAGGGGTGAGTGCGGCCTTAAATCATTTCCCAGTTCACACTGGGTGGCGACTCCATTTTATTTCTCCGGTTTAGTCCCCCGCGGGCTACTCCGTACTCCCGATCAGGCCCCGAGCCCGGGCAGCATCGCCCACCTTTATGGCTGTGTCCACACTTATATTGAGAAGATTCTAAAATATTTCAATATGGATAATGCTCATCCTTTAAGTACTTATATGGTAGTCCGATCTCTCGATCCTAAAAATGAACAATTTCATCCTAAAGAAGATAATGAAGAGCCACTTGGTCCAGAAGTACCATATCTTAGTACAATTAGTGTCTTGTTATATTTAGCTCAATACACCAGACTGGATAATACATTCTCAGTAGATTTATTGACAAGATTTAGCTTTGAGCCAACTCAATGATATTGGAATGGCGTTAAACATATCTTTTGTTATCTTCATGAGACTAAAGACTTGAGATTTTTTTTTATTCAAATGAGCTAACATAAAATCCAGGTCTTATTGGTTATATTGATGCATGATACCTCTCTGACCCTGATAAAGCATGTTCACAGATAGGGTATGTTTTCACCTACAATAACACAAAAATCTCATGGAGATCTACAAAGAAGTATTTTGTTGCTACATCTTCTAATCACTCAGAGATACTTGCAGTACATAAAGCAAGCAGATAATGTATATGGTTAAAGTCACTTATCCTTCACATTCAGAGCACATGCAACTTAAATTCTACCACATAAATTCTAATAGTGATATTTCAAGATAATGATGCATGTATTGCACAAATTAGAGGAGAGTCCATCAAGGGAGATGAAACCAATCACATCTTACCTAAATTCTTCTACACTCATGAGCCCCAACAGAGTAAGCAAATTGATGTCAAGCAAATACGTTCCACTGATAACGTTACAAATTTATTTATAAAATCTTTACCGATATCATCTTTTGAGAAGCTTATATATAGAATTGGTATGCATTGACTTAGTAAATTATCGTGATGATATCTTTTGATGGGGATCATTTCATCAAAGGGCGTATTCATTGAAGTGAAGAACTACTATTAGATAAAAGTAAATTGTACTATTTTTCCTTCAACCAGGTTTTATCCCATTGGGTTTTACGGACAAGGTTTTAACGAAACAATATTATACATATCCAAAGGTCAAACACATTGTGTGAATTTAAAGTTATAGAACCCAATGTGGAGTGCTGTAAATGTGGGTGGTCCATTTACTTTAATAGTCTTTATATTCTATCTTGACTCTTTATATTTGTAATTTATCCCATATTTCTTAGGGATAATAATCTCACCCTAATCTCTTCCTATAAATAGAGAGCAACTCTTGTAAACTTATTCAATTGAGAATTAATAAGAAAAGCCTGCAGCTTTCCAAAGTATCTTCAATTCTTCTATTTCACTTATTTTACAACAATATTTGATTATTGTGGTAATTATTTAGAAATGATTTTCAATATATTTAGTAATGTATAAACCATTTAGAGTTTAATGGAGTATTTGATAATGAAACTTGAGTGTGCTTGATGAGCGGAAAATATATCATTATTTACCGCCCATTTGACCTAATATTTTATTTAGTTTCTCGAGTTTTATGAATATTTTGATGTGTTTTGTTTATTTTGCAGATAAATAAAGTTTTGGGACTCAATGGAATCAACTTGGGGCTAAAACGGAGAAAAACGGACAAAAGGGAAAAAATATAAATTCATGCATCGCGACGCGCCACAGTCACTATTCTGCCGACACGCATCATCACCACATCATCACGTGCGTCATCGCCACATCAGAATGACATCAGCACAATAATTTAGTCTGTCGACACGCGTCATCCCTTACGTCTGTATGACATCAGCATCGCGATGCCAAGCCTTCACGCGTTGCGACGCCGAGCCAATAATTCAGTTGTCGACAGCCGCGTGCCACATGTCATCATCTCGTCAAATCTGCGTGCCACGTGTCATTCATTGACGCGCGTCGCGGCGCACAAGCCCGAAATTTGCCTATAAATTGAAGCTGATTTCATTTTCCAAATTCATACCTTCCTTAAGGTTCTTAATAAGGATCTAAGGATTGTATCTTGTTTGTATTTATTTTTAGTATTTTAATTATGTATTTTTATTTCTAGTAGTAATAGTAGTTAATTTACTTTATATTTCTCTTATGTTTTGTAGTTAATTTCTGCCGGGGGAAGGGTGAAACTTTTATTATGATTATTTAGATTAATCTCCCTTAAATTATAATATATAAATTATCTTAAAATCTGACTTAATTGGATACTGCCTTTATGGTCGGTTAGACTTAATTAAATTAATTTTAACCTCACTTAATTGGATACCGCCTTTATGGTCGGTTGGAATTAATTATCAAATGACTTAATCAGGATACCGCCTATATGGTCGGTTGGTAATATAATACAAATTAATATATTATAATAAGAGAGATTTCTAGATTTGAAATAGTAAAGTTGGATCCATTAACCCTAGTATTTTTAATCTAGAGAAGTGATGAAACACAATATTCATGAGTTTAATAATTGATTTAATTACTATAGTGTGTGATGTTTTGGCTTGTTTATTGAATCTTAACCTTAATGCTTCTTGTTGCCTGATCACCAATAAGATTGATGTGGTAAACTTAAAATGAACTTGGAAAAGGGATTTTAGGCTTCAACCTTAGATTCAATAGCTCACGATCTCACCTTAGGGTAGATTTCCCTAAAGTAGATTTCCTTCCAGGATATACATATACCTGTCGGGAGTGGGTAGCCACAATTGGAACTTGATCTTAATGAATTCGGGTAACTTGGTTAACATAGGAATATAATTAATTGGGTTACTTTGGGTATTTGCATCTGACCATCAGAAGAGGCTTTTGTATATCTTCTTGTTGCAGGTTAACAAACTAATTTATTATATATATATAAGAGAATCAATTCATCATTAGAATAATATTGTGTGGAATCACAACCATAGATGTTTGTTTTCTTTATTATTAATTTCCTTTGTTTTATTTTATATTTTTATTTTTATCAAATCCAACTTCAACCAATCAGCAATCATTCCCTTCTTACCTCAATTAGATACCTGTATATAAATAGAATAAATAATTAATAACAACAATAGAAATTAAGTCCTCGTGGGATCGGTATTTTTATACTACTTGAGCGATAAGTGCACTTACGTTACGTGTGTGATTTCATCGATCAAGTTTTTGGCGCCGTTGCCGAGGACTTATTTTTCTTGCGTTATTAATTTTGAAGCTATCTATTTTACTTGTATCTAATTTTCTTTATTTTTATTTGTAATTTTTATTTCTTTCTTTTATTTTTCATGTGGTTGAAATAGATCATTATTGGGCGATGGAAGCATTAAAAGCTTTAAGAGATGAAGGTACATCCCAAATCAGGGAGCATCGGTCCAGTTTTCTGAGGCCTATTGTCCAGCCCAACAACTATCCATGGATGTCAGAGCCAATCAACACAACATTTGCTCAATCATTTCAGAGATTTGATATATGTGATGGTAACCACCCTAGCGATCATTGCACGTACAATTACAATTTAGGGTGGCAGAACTATTAGAATCCTTAATGGTACGAAGAACCAACATATTTCACTGAACCACATTTTCCATCTTATCCACCATCAACCTACAATCTTCAAGGGCTGGAACCATCAGTGGGAAAACAGATGATGAACAAGCTTGAGAAACAGGAAGCTAAACTTGATGTAACGTTTCTGAATCAAATAAATGTTGAGATTTATGTCCTAAAGCTTCATGTATTGTAAAACGAAATTGATTATTGTAATAATAATAAATGCATTATTCATTTTATCTAAGTTGTTTGATTTATATCGCATATTGTCTAATTGTCTTGTTTACCTTGATTACTCTTGTACTTTCAGACTTAGTGCATGTTTGATGCTCAAGAGGATTTAAGTCTGAAGTTAGTAATCTAAATAGTCCATAGAGAGCAAACAAATAGGGTAATTTGTTTGTGTTTTATCTATAGCTGAAGTCCAACATGTTTGGGCAACCTTCAGACCGGCAACAATATGAGGCAATAGTCTCTGTATTGACCGCTAGAATGAAAGAAGGCACATCAGTCCGAGATAATATGTTAAGGATGATGTCTTATCTTAATATGGATGAAACCCATGGTGCATGTATCAATGTGCAAAGCCAGGTGAAAATGATCATGGAAACCATTCCGAAGAGTTTCCTGCAGTTTAAAAGCAATTGTTCTATGTATAAGTTCACTTTTACGTTGACTGAACTGCTAAATGAACTCACCAATTACGAGTCCATTATAAATGGTCCTCGTAGGTCCAATGTCAAGGCAAATGTTTCTGAATCTTCTAAATCTGCAAAGAAGAAGAAGAAAGATAATTGGAGGCTAAGGAAAAACCAATGAAAAAGAAGAACAACAAAAGCTCTAAAGGAACCAATGCCAAAGGAAAATGTTTCCATTATGAACAACAAGGGCATTGGAAAAGGAATTGTCTGAAATACCTTGCTGAGCTTAAAGAGAAGAAGAATATAGGTAAATACAATTTACTTGTCATTGAGTCTCTTTTGGTGGAGGATGATAAATCCATATGGATTGTTGATTATGGTGCCACTAACCATGTTTATTGTTCTTTGCAGCTACTTGACTCATAGAGGGACCGTGTTGAAGGTAGTTTTACCATAAGAGTTGGGACAAGGGATGTTGTTTCAGCAAAAGTAGTGGGAGTTTCAAATTTGAATTTTAATAATAGTTATTTTTGTTTGAATGTTGTGCTATATATTCCAGGTTTTCGCAAGAATTTGATTTCTGAACAAAACTTATGGAATGTGATTTTTCTATTTCATTTAATAATAAGCCAGTTATTATTATTAGAAATGGATTAAATATATGCATGGGAAACTCAGAAAATAATTTATATGTATTAAGGCCGTTAATGCATGAATCACTTCCTAATACTGAAATATTTAAGATTGAAAGATCTAAAACTAAAGGGCAAAAGATTTCTCATGATGATACCTATTTATGGCACCTTAGACTTGGTCACATAAACCTTGACCGGATAGATAGACTAATTAAGAATGGAGTTTTAAATCAGTTAAGACTCGATACTTTACCTGTCTGCGAATCCTGTCTAGAAGGGAAGATGACTATGAGACCTTTTACTGGAAAAGAGATAAGAGCCAAAGAAACATTTGAGCTAATACATTCGGACTTTTGCGGACCGATGAATGTAAAAGCCCGAGGTGGTTATGAATGCTTCGTCACTTTCATTGATGATTATTCTAAATATGGGTATGTTTACCTAATACAACACAAGTCAGATACATTTGAAAAGTTCAAAGAGTATCGTGCTGAGGTTGAGAACTAGTTAGGTAAAAGCATCAAAATTCTATGATCAGATCATGAAGGAGAATACATTGATAGAGATTTCGAGGAATTCTTAGTTGAGCATGGAATTGTTTCACAACTCACAGCACCTGGAACACCACAACAAAATGGTGTTGCAGAAAGGAGAAATCGGACCCTACTAGACATGATGAGATCAATGTTTAGTTATAGCACTCTACCTAGTTCATTTTGGGGGTATGCATTGCAAAATGCAATGTATATCCTAAATGTAGTTCCTTCTAAGTCTATTTCTAAGACTCCCTTAGAGTTGTGGAATGGTCGTAAAGCTAGTTTGTGATATTTCCGCATATGGGGGTGTCCGGCAAATGTGCTAAAGAACAAGACTACTAAGTTGGAACCATGTTCACATGTGTGCCTATTTGTAGCCTATCCTAAGGAAACTAAGGGTCGATTATTTTATAGTCCAGAAGATAATAAAGTATTTGTGTCGACAAATGCTACATTTCTTAAGGAGGACTATATGAGAGAGTTCAAACCTCGAAGTAAACTGCTACTTGAGGAGTTACTTACTGGTACGACCAGTACACCATTGTCAAATGTTGACAAAGACATAACAGCTTCTACATCTGAAAGTCAGATGGAAGTTTATCAGGATACCATACCACCTAGACGTAGTGGGAGGGCTGTAAGACAACTTGAACGTTATCTAGGAAATGGTGAGGTGCAGGTTATTACATCTTGTGATGGTATATATGATCCATTGACCTATCATAGTGCAATAGAAGACACTGATAAAGTGGAATGGCTCAAAGCCATAAACCTCGAGATGGAGTCTATGTACTCTGACTCAGTCTGGGAACTTGTAGACCAATCTGATGGAGTAAACCCATAGGTTGCAAGTGGATCTATAAGAGAAAAAAAGGAATAGATGGGAAAGTATAGACTTTCAAGGCTAGGCTAGTGGCAAAGGGTTATACCCAGAAAAAAGGGAGTTGACTATGAAGAAACTTTCTCGCCAATAGTCATGCTAAAATCCATCAGGATTCTTCTTTCCATTGCTGTATATTATGACTATGAGATTTGGCAAATGGACGTCAAGACTGCATTCTTAAATGGCAATCTTCATGATAGTATCTACATGGTACAACCAGAGGGGTTCATTACCCAAGGTCAAGAGCAAATAGTTTGCAAGTTGCAAAGGTCCATTTAAAGACTTAAACAAGCATCTAGATCTTGGAATATAAGGTTTGATACTACGATCAAGTCTTATAACTTTGAGCAGAACATCGATGAGCCTTGTGTCTACAAGCGCATCATTGTTGGGATAATGGTTTTCCTTGTGTTATACATCGATGATATTTTACTCATTGAGAGTGATGTAAAGATTATCGGACGTGAAAATCTGGCTAGCTACCAATTCCAAATGAAAGATTTGGGAGAGACAAGTTATGTACTTGGGATCCAGATCATTCGGGGTCGCAAGAAACGACTGTTAGCAATGTCTCAAGCATCTTATATCGATAAAATTCTTGTGCGATTTGGTATGCAGAATTCCAAGAAAGGTAATTTACCTTTCAGGCATGGAATTAATTTGTCTAAGGAACAGTCTCCTAAGACACCTCAACCAGTTGAAGAGATGAGACATATATCATATGCTTCAGCAGTTTGAAGTCTTATGTATGCTATGTTATGCACGAGACCGGACATCTGTTTTGCAGTGGGAGTAGTTAGTAGATTTCAATCCAACCCAGGATTAGATCATTGGGTAGCGGTGAAACATATTCTCAAGTATCTTCGGAGAATGAGAAATTATATGCTTGTATATACAAGTCAGGATATGATTTTGAGAGGATATACTGACTCTAATTTTCAGACGGATGTCGATTATAGGAAATCAACATCTGGATCAGTGTTCACCCTACGTGGTGGGGCTATAGTATGGAGGAGCATAAAGCAATCTTGTATTGCTGACTCCACCATGGAGGCTGAATATATAACAGCTTGTGAAACAGCTAAGGAAGCAGTCTGGCTCCGTAAGTTTTTGGCAGATTTGGAAGTTGTTCCAGATATGGATAAAATGCTCACACTTTATTGTGATAATAGTGGTGCTGTGGCGAACTCCAAAGAACCAAGAAGCCATAAGAGGGGTAAGCATATTGAGAGGAAATATCACCTCATAAGGGAGATAGTGCAGAGATGAGATGTCGTTGTCACGCAGATTCCATCCGTAGACAAACTAGCTGATCCGTTTACAAAGACCTTATCGGCTAAAATGTTTGAAGGTCACCTAAAGGGTTTAGGATTACATGACGTGTCCCATTTACTCTAGTCCAAGTGGGAGATTGTTGGGATTTATTTCCTAAAGCTTCATGTATTGTAAAACATAATTGATTATTGTAACAATAATAAATGCATTATTCATTTTATCAAAGTTGTTTGATTTATATTGCATATTGTCCATTTGTTTTATTTACCTTGATTACTCATGTACCTTCAGACTTAGTGTATGTTTGATGTACAAGAGGATTTAAGTCTGAAGTTAGTAATCTAAAGAGTCCATAAAGAGCAAACAAATATGGTACTTTGTTTGTGGTTTATCTATAGCTGCGGTCCATTCTATACTTGTATGACGACCTTGATCCGGGATCGTTCATGTAGTGACATGGTAATGGAGGCACCTTGTATGATGAGATCATATAGGACTGGACTCAGATAAATACGAATTTCTTTTAATATCCGTTAACCGAAGAAATTCATTTTATCTAATAGATGGTCATATATGGATTCGATCTTAATCCTGAGTGTACTACGAACTCCTGCATTACAAGTTATGTCATTTGATTTACTATGGTGAGGTTGGTGTTGCATTTCCGGCCAATAACTACGTATTTTGGGGATATGGTTTGGTGTGTAGCTGAGAACGTTTTACATAGATATGGAATTCACTCTTTCTTACGAGAAACAAAAGATTATCTCTTTTAAGAGTTGATTTGGGACTTGAACAATTTAAGCGCTCAACTTTTCTATTACAAATAAAAATTTTTATATTCATAATTGTTGTGAATTCATTATTCATTATAGAATCAATGGTGCTTAAGAGACAAAATATTTAGAGGGGTTTAACGGACTTTTGACCCGGCTCTATTTATGAGATATTCGTGAAGGGCTATATCCATATGTAATGACTATATCGATGGACACCGAAGTTGTTCGGTTTATTTCATCCATCTACGGTAACGAGAGTTCAACTTTGAGTTTTTAGTGGAATAACACAGAGTTAATAATTCATAATATTTGATTAAAGAGTTTAATTAATATTTCGGAATTATTGGAGCTCGGAACCGTAGGTCCATTTGGTCCCCGTGCTAGCTCGATTAACTGTAGCAAACCTAATATAATTAGACTGTCTAATAATATGCTCACATTATATTATTATATTATTAATGAGATTAATAATATTTATTGTCACAAATGAAAACTATGTTAAATTAGTTTAACTTAATGTTTTCTAGAATTCTTTGATTATGAGATAATCAAGTTAGTAATAATTATGAGATAACTACTACAAAATAATTGAAGGTAATTTAATCATTATTGAGATAATAATTTTTATTTACCTTGGAGACAAAGCCACATGGCTTTCCATGCTCTCCAAATTATTATGTCTATGGGGTGACTTGTATGTTAGACAGTAATGTCCCATAGCGTCACTATTTTGTAATGATATTGTATTATTGTACAAAATTAACTATGTGTAGTAATGAAATTGCCTTTTACCGTTTTGTAATTTATTTACTTTGATATATAAATGGTTAAAAGTCCCTATGATTAGTTCCGGATTGAGATGATATGAGACAGTATCAATCCATAAAGGTTTAATCATTAAATATCCCTAGTCGTAGTATTATCGAGACTGGACATCGATAATGCGGAATAGACTAGTACTGCACCGTGCATGTGTGTGAGGGCACAACGGCATAGTTCTCATATATTTAAGTATAGGATACTTATGCAAGTGCGGTAGGAGGTTGTGTTTTACCGATGGTACGGAAAACAGCTTCGCTCTGGATAGACCCCGCGGAATCCCATTGGTAGTATGTCTGCGTGTCTATGGGAGTCCGCTTCAGGGTAGGTGCATATGATCTTAACCTGAGATTTGCATCGCTAGTACTTACGACAATCGGTAAAATTTAGGTTTGGTGGTCCAGGGCTTTAACGAGTTCTGTGTATACCTCTTCTGGGTTTATCGAGAATCGTAGTGTATTGGATGTGATATCAAGATGGAAGTATCACTTCAGACATATGGAGATGATGATCGCGAGGGATTCAGAACTAGTACTCTATAATGGTTGCAACCATCGGGATAATATGACTAGGTCAGGATTATCCGATTCAAAGAGACTGGTTGCTTGACATCCGATATGTGTTTCGGACGGGGCAGACACTTATCCAGCCCCAGCCCTAGCATGTGATCATCCGATACTGGTTCGATATACACTATACTACGGTATGCTACGCCTGTTATAGATCTAATATTCCAGTAAGAATATTTCTAGAGAATTGGGTAGGCATGGCGTTTTGCTAGAAGCTAACCTTGTCTTGTAAATCGGTAAAAACGTAGTACTTGGTACGTACGTGTTCGGATAGTTCGACAACCGGATTTACTGCCAACATATCTAGAGGTCTCTTGGGTCGCTTCCCGAAGATTCACCGATGACGTATGATTCAGACTCGATTAATCTTGGATTAATTACGGAGAGACTTTATCTTGGATAAAGTACTGTATAAAGAGAGAGATCGATTAATTTAGAATTATCGTAAATTATTATATTCGATATAATAAACGGAATTCGATTCCGACGCGAAATTGAAATTAGATTTTATTCGGGCAAACGAATTAATTTAGAATTAATTCGTTAGCGACGTAAATAATAAATTCGCTAGGCGCAATTATTTATTTAAATTCGATTTAATTAACGTCGCGACGTAAGCTCGATATTTCGGAAATATCGAACCCGAACGCGTGAGTGCAAGTGGGCCCACTTTCATTTGGAAACGTGTTGTGGGGCCCACATGACACTTGTCATTATTTGTATTTTTTAATCAAGATGCAATGCATGAAGATAGTGTACAAAGCACTCAAAGATAATGCATGGAAATTGAGTGTTAGACACTCTAAGTGCTTGCATGGTTTGTGTTATATTTATATTATTATTTAATATAATTATAACATAAATATAAATTGATTTTGGAGACAAAAATCAATGACTTCTCTCCCTCTCTAATTACCGAAACTGTGACAGTTTCTTGGCTCTCCATTTTCAGGTTTTTGTTGCAAAAGCTTGAAGTTTTTGTGTATGTTTGGAACATAAAGAACACATCTTTGGCTAGCACCATCAAGGGATCATACAAGGTGATATGGGAAACTCATCTTAGAGCTTGGAAGGATCAAATTCGAGCTTGGAGCTTCTCTTCACTGCTTGGCCGAAATCTTCACTGCTCAAAGGAGGATTTTGCTTCATTCATTGCATCCACATTTGGCTATTTGTGAGTATTGTTTCCGCCATTACTTCAATCTAATTCATTCTTATATATATCTTGCTTGGTTTTTGATCTTGGGATATGGTTATTAGATTTCCAACATTGTATACACCTAATAGTTTTGTCATTAGCTAATCCATTCTTATGCTTTGGTATGACCTCCACATTTATGTGTTTGCCATTGAAAGAAAGCATTAGATACTTAATGACAAAGTCCTTGTATTTAACTTAACATTTCTTATGCTTTGGTATGTCATTCACATTTTTGTGTTGGCCATTGCAAGAAAGCATTAGATGCTTAATGACAAGGTTAGTTGGCTTGTGTAAGAGAATATAATCTCTAGCATTTCTCTCACTTATTAGGGTTAATATTTTACATTCATTCACACAAGTGCAATTGAGAGAAAATAGAGAGAGTTCAAACATTCATAAGTGTTGTGAGAGTGTTTGAAATTTCAAAAGCCTAACACCATTGTGACATCTTATTTCTCTAAATTGTTTAGAGTTTAATCTTTGTGAGTGAAGCCCACACTTCGGTTTGTTGGTTTCGAGTCATAGTTCGGAAGATCGAGTGGTTGATCCAAGAGTTGGACATCAAAGGATTGATTTCGGCTACTACAACAAAGGAAGAAGGCAAAGAAAATTTTAAAGATCCATACCAGAGCCGGTGCCCACCACAAGCAACTTCCGCCGCACTAAGGAAAATTGTTTCCTACAATAAAAACTTTACAGAGGTTGATAAATGAATTCAGACAATTAATCAACACCCAGAGCTACATACCTTAAGGAGCAAATAACACTGATGAAGCCTTCGAGTACCTAGAGTTTCATGATGATATCTCAATAGGTGATGAGGTTGAGGTAGAGGTATCAGTTCAGGAGCCCGAACATGCAGAATCTCAACTTGATCTTGATCATTCTTTGGTCTCTGAGGAGGAACAAATAGCAGAGCTGTCTGTACCAACCACACCAACAAATAAGGATGAAACTGTGCATCCTCAAAATGAAGATCTTGAAGCATGCATTACACAGATGACAGATGAAGAGCTGAATGCAGAAATTTTAAAATATATATGTGAAGAAATGATGGAACAAGATGAAGAACAGAATGAGGAGCAAGTGTCTGACCACATTGAAAATCTAATGACTTCAGGAGAAACATCACTGTATTGGGGAGTACACATCGAGGACACCACCCAGAAGCTTGAAAAAATGGAACAACCATTCAAATCAAGTACCATACGAGACCTCCTGATTTATTTTCATTTCTTTTACAGACCACTGGAGCGACAAAGTTTAAGAAGGTGACACAAGCACTGAATGAGACAAAATTCTTTTGGTCACCTCATCATTGGAAGAGACCCTTCAAAAGCAACGCTCATGGGATTGTCCTCAATCGGACATCCAAAACCACGATGAAACCTCATTGACGGATGGACTTCAGTCACGTTTGGCTTAAGACGATAAATTTAGCACTAGCAGGGAGGCAACCCATGTAATTTTTTTTTCATTTAAATTTATTATTTTTGTAGTTTGTGTATACATGTTGTAGAGTTTTTAATTTTATGTATTATTTTTGCAGGGAAAAACACAGACGGAGCACTTAAGGCAAAGCAAACCAGTGAAAAAAGGGTTATCACGGATTAAAGTTTGACAAACTCGTGAAGATAAAATCAATTCATCAGAGATGGCAGAGTAAGGAATCAACTCTTGAAACGCATCTTAGTGGATATGTTTGAAGGATTTGCATTTTGACAAAAAAAACCGCGTCGCGACTCGTAAAACCCCCTGTGTCGCGACGCGCTAACCTAAACACGTGAGCACCCCATTTTTAGGGCATCGCGTCGCGACGTAGAACACGATGCGTGTCGCGACGCAAACACGATTCCAGCAACAAAACAGCAGCCACCAGTCACATTCTTCACAAACTTATCTTCATTTTCTTCACTTTCTCTCAACCTCATCTACAAATCAGTCTTTCAAGTCACCAAATCCTTCAACCAAACTCATTAAAACCCACAAAATCACTTCCAAAACGAAACCCAACCCTCCATTTCGTGTTTAAAGTTCGAATTTAAGGAAGAATAACTCGCAAAATCACTTCCCTAACTCACCCATCCTCCATTGTGCGTGAACTACTCGGATTTGGGGATTCAAGCTCGTGATTTGGGTACCTTCATCCTTTTTATCTTCAATTTTTTTTGTGTTGTGCGAATTTGTGAAAAAAAAAGAGGGTGCGTTTTTGCTGCTGTGGGTGTGTGTTTATGGCAGTGGATATTGGTAAATTCGTAGATTTGGGGGCGAATGTGATTTTATAAATTGTGAAGTGTTAGAAATTGTAGGTTGAAAAATTTGGAAATCTTGAAAATTAGGGGAAATTCTGCCGAAATTTTTAGAAATTAAAATGGCCTTAAGAGAACAAGAACCCCAGCGGCATCCGGATCGTGTTACAATGCAACAAAATTTATGTCGGTAGCCGCTGAGCGTCGGTATGAAAAAAGGATGGGACAAAAAATCCCGATTATGGAAATGGGTTTTGACATTAACCCCAGACAGTTTCCCCAGATAGATAGAATTATCGCCACCAGACATTGGCATAAGCTTTGCCAATAGCCTAACCCAGCCTGTATTCCAGTTGTCTGTGAGTTCTACGTCAATGCTTACGAGTATCAGGCATATCTGGTGTTAGTTAGAGGTCAACAAGTGATGTTTGATAGAACCATAATTAATCGGTATTATGGGTTGCCCGATATGGAAGTTGATGATTATACGACAGTGATGGAGAATCTAGATATGACTCATCTCACACAAACACTTTGCATCCCCAATTCTGTATGGGATATAAGTAGCAGTGGGGAATATTTGAAGATAAGTTCACTATATCTTAAGTCAGATGTCGGGGTTTGGTTTCATTTCCTAACCCGCACATTACTGCTAGACACCCATATTACCAATGTCACAAAAGAACGAATGATTCTGTTATATTCTCTACTGGAGGGATTTACCATTGATGTGGGTAGGCTGATATCGACCAATATAGTTTGGGCAGCATGTTCTACACAGACTAGCCTATTTTACTGCAGCTTAATTGCAAACCTATGCACGCTGGCCAGGGTGCCTATGGACCCTAGAGAAGAAATGATGTGCATTGACCACTCGAATTATCCAACAACTCCGAGCAGAGAGGCATGCACAGGCCGGTTCTTCCTCATCTACACCTGCAGCTCCACAACAGCAACCTCAACCAGCGCAACAACCATCACAGTCTCGTTCTCTGACACAACGCGTAGATCAGTTGGAATCTTGGGTCGACTACATTGCTCAACTACTTCAGCGAATGACACAACATCATGGATTGAGTGATGATCAGATTCCAGCCTATCTGGTGAAATGCTAGGTTTAGGTTTGAGGGTGAGGTTGTTTATTTTTATTTGTTTTATCCGTTATTTTTTTCTTTCCTGCATGTCTTGTGTCTTGCATGTTTATGTGTTTTAATTTTTGCATGTTTTATTAAAAAAAAAGTCTAATGATGATATTGTTTGTCTTAGTGAAAAGTTCTAGGAAAAGATAAATGCTAATTTCACTTTTATCCTAGACTTTGAGCCTAATATCTAGGTCAGACTCATATGCACTTAAACAAAATAGTTCTGTAGCAGTTAGATAATAAGGAATTGACAAAGTGACTTGTTGAAATAATCAGAGGTTGATGAATGACTGTTTGCCTGAATATCTGTTTCTGTTTACATTTATTTATGATGTGTGGTATGATGATTAAAAAAAAAGATAGAATAAATAAAGTTCTTACTTAGTAACCGATCGTCTTGCCTCAGTAAGCAGAGATTGTTCCCGTCAAACAGTAGAACTTTTAACATCTGAGATCCGAGTAATTAAGTCTGGAGGGGTGTTTTAACCCTAGTGCCCTAAAGCCAACTGGTTTGGGAGTCACTGGCCCAACGCTCGCTACAAGGATTGAAGATGTTATATATATAAAAAAAAATCATATACCACAATTTGTGCATATTGTAGCAGACAGAACAATTTTAGATAGTCAGGTTGGTTTGACCCATCAACTACTGAGAATTGAGAAAAACTCACCTAATTAATAACTTAGAATCAAAGCAGTTTGCAGAGCTATTCACACACACACTCAGAGTCTGATTTAGATACTTTGTTCAAAGGAAATGATTTTAGTTGTAGTATGCATTTTGAAGGTTCTTTTAACTTTATTGCTAGACATTCTCTGAGGACATTGTATATATTGTTATTATTTTCGTTTATTTTATTTTATTTATTTCTTTTTGTTTTTATGTGTGATTGTATGTGCATGTAATTGACGTTTGTGGGTATCATCGCTGTACGCCCTCACGAGACTATAACTCGTCCACTAGGGACACCTATGGGTTTAAAAGCTTGTTGCATACGCTAAATGCAACCGTGATCCCTATGAAAGTGGCTTAGATTAATTTAGTTTTAATTGTTTATTACATTTTATTTTGTTTGTTTTGCTCGAGGACTAGCAGAATGTTAGGTTTGAGGGTGTGATGAGCGGAAAATATATCACTATTTACCACCCATTTGACCTAATATTTTACTTAATTTCTCGGGTTTTATGAATTTTTTGATGTGTTTTTGTTTATTTTGCAGATAAATAAAGTTTTGGGACTCAAAGGAATCAACTTGGGGCTAAAACGGCGAAAAACAGATAAAAAGGCAAAAATGTAAATTCATGCGCTGCAATGCGCAAGCTCTCTACGTCGCGACGCACCACATTCACTATTCTACCGACACACGTCATCACCACATCATCACGTGCGTCATTGCCACGTCAGTATGACGTCAATACAATAATTCAGTCTGCCGACATGTGTCATCCCTTACGTCAGCATGACGTCAGCGTCGCGACGCCAAGCCTTCACACGTCGCGATGTTGAGCCAATAATTTAGCTGCCGACAGCCGCGTGCCATGTGTCATCATCTTTTCAAAGCCACGTGCCACGTGTCATTCATCGACGTGCGTCGCGACACATAAGCCATCTGCGTCGCGACGCACAAGCTCGAAATTTGCCTATTAATTGAACCTGATTTCATTTTCCAAATTCATACCTCCCTTAAGGTTCTTAATAAGGATCTAATATTGTATTTATTTTTAGTATTTTAATTATGTATTTTTATTTCTAATAGTAATAGTAGTTTATTTACTTTATATTTCTTTTATGTTTTGTAGTTAATTTCTGCTGGGGGAAGGGTGAAATTTTTATTATGATTATTTAGATTAATCTCCCTTAAATTATAATATATAAATTATCTTAAAACCTGACTTAATTGGATACCGCCTTTATGGTCGGTTGGACTTAATTAAATTAATTTTAACCTGACTTAATTGGATACTACCTTTATGGTCGGTTGTAATTAATTATCAAATGACTTAATCATGATACCGCCTATATGGTCGTTTGATAATATAATGCAAATTTATATATTATAATAAGAGAGATTTCTAGATTTGAAATAGTAAAGGTGGATCCCCTAACCCCAGTATTTTATTTTTAATCTGGGAAAGTGATGAAACACAATATTCATGAGTTTAATAATTGATTTAATTATATTGTATGTGATGCTTTGGCTTGTTTATTGAATCTTAACCTTAATGCTTCTTATTGCCTGATCATCAATAAGATTGGTGTGATAAACTTAAAATGAACTTGGAAAAGGGATTTTAGGTTTCAGCTTTAGATTCAATAGCTCACGATCTCACCTTAGGATTGATTTCCCTAAAGTAGATTTCCTCACAGGATATACATATACCTGTCAGGCGTGGGTAGCCACAATTGGAACTTGATCTTAATGAATTCGGGTAACTTGGTTAACATAGGAATATAGTTAATTGGGTTACTTTGGGTGTTTGCATCTGACCATCAGAAAATGTTTTTGCATATCTTCGTGTTCCATGTTAACAAACTAATTTATTACACATATATAAGAGAATCAATTCATCATTAGAATAATATTGTGTGGAATCACAACCCTGGATGTTTTCTTTCTTTTTTTATTGATTTCCTTTGTTTTATTTTATATTTTTATTTTTATCAAATCCAACTTCAACTAATCAGTAATCATTCCCTTATCACCTCAATTAGATACAAGTAAATAAATAGAATCAATAATTAATAACAACAGTAGAAATTAAGTCCTCGTGGGATCGATATTTTTATACTGCTTGAATGATACATGCGCTTGCGTTACGTGTGTGATTTCACCGATCAGTGCTTAAATTCATACTTTGAGCTAATTTTAGGCCAATTATATCGGTTAGCGATTGTGTCCTCAAACAAAAAAAATTCAAATTTTGAGTTTCAGTTATCCTATTTAAAATTAGTTCGAACTTTGAATCTTTTGAAGATCTCATAAGCTGTCCTAAGAATGCATTACTAAAATACCTTCATCATTTGTGTGAGGGTATAAATGCTCGAAATTTAGGTCGCTCTGGTAAAATATTAGATATAGCGTGATGAGTTAACGCAGTCACCCAATATCATCATTAGTGTGAGGGTGTACAAATAAAGCTCATTAGTGAACATTGACAAGTACACACCTAGAACACGTCTTAATCTAGTATCGTCATTATTGTGAGGATTAGAAACGGTTCAGGATCAAACTAGGAGTCACATGAAGTGATTGACCTTGGAGGTCTACCTAATGAGTTTATAAAGGCCAATATCTTCATTAGTGTGAGGTTGGAGTAAATGTCATGAGATCCACTTCCCGCTATGAAATTTTGATAGTCAAATTTCTATTTTTCCGTTAAGGGAGATTACGAAATTACGTAAAGTAGTGGAAGGGCACTAATAGATTTAAAATTCCATAATCAATTAGTATTATTATTTTCAAATGAAAACCATTCTGCTACTATTTAAAATGTTGTCTTGTAGATGGATGTCGCTAATCCATTGATGAAACTTTTGGATACCAATAAACTAAAAGGAGCCGAGAACTATTTTGAATGGGAAATGAACATACGTTTTGTCTTGGATTTTTGAAAATTTGACTTATGTCACTATCCATCTATTGCTTGTTGAAATCAATCATGACTCAATTCCAGAAGAGCGAGAAACTTTTAATAGATAGAATGATGATAACCTTAAGGTGAAATCCTATATTTTGGGATCGATGGTTCCAGATTTGCTGAGACAACACATTGCAGTACCAGATGCTTGAAGCATCATGCGAACTCTTAAAGGGTTGTTCGAGGAAAATCAAGAGATCAAACTTTATCGAAGGTCTAAGGAATTGTTCAATTCTGAACTCAAGGATGGAATAGCTGTCAGCATTCATGTTTTGAACATGATCGATCAGATTCGATACCTGGAACGATAGAGCATTATGATTGATGAACGGCTGGACCATAATTTGATTCTGTCTTCTTTGTTTAGTTCTTATGCTAGCTTTGTATTAAACTTGCATATGCATTTAATGCAAGCCAGCTATGAAGAACTTCATAAAATTATTACGCATGATATGAGGAAATGCAACCCCACTTTGTACCTCCATGGTTGAGCTGGCTCTTCAAAGACTTCTAAAAAGTCAAAGAAAATCAAAATATGAAGCAAAAGATATCAAAGAAGAACTCCAAGAAGCGCAAAGGTGCAAAACCATAAGTAGCTCATGATCAGAGTCTACAATGCAAGAAGTCTGGACACTAGAAGAAGGACTGTCTAGAGCTGATAACAAAAGCAGAACCCTCAGGTTCGCTTTGTATTATTCCCATTATTGACATCTCATCAGCCTTAGATGTAAATAGTGGATGAGTGTTAGATACTGGTAGTCCTATTCATATTTGCAACTCTCTGCAGGTAATGAGGGTAAAAAGAAGGCTGAATAAAGGGGAGATCCAGCTTAGAGTTGGCAATGGCGAGACATTGGATGTTAAAGCCATAAGAACGGTTGTTTTAGATCTCCTCAATGGTTGTAAATTAAATTTACAAGATTGTTATTATATACCCTCACTTATCAGACAAATAATATCACTGCCATTATTAGATAAAGAAGGATATAAAATTAACATTAATGATGAAACTTTATGTTTATATGATAAAGATAATTTATTGAAATTTGAATGTTGTTTATCAAACGGTCACTATGTTTTGGAAACATATAGAGATGTCTTTAATATAGAGGAAAATACAAGTAGGAAATCTGAATTAAATAATACTGAATTATGGCATATGAGATTGGGCCATATAGGTGTTAGACGTCTATCCAAATTGGTAAGAGATGGTTTGATTGAAAATCTTATCTTAGATCCTTATCCGATTTGTGAGTCATGCATCCAAGGAAAGATGACAGAGGTGTGTCTGAGCGTAGAAATCATACTTTATTGGATATGGTGCGAACAATGATGAGCTATACAGATCTTCCCTATTACCTTTGGGGTTACACTTTACTTACTGCTACCCACATACTTAATAGAGTTCCATCGAAAGCTGTTTCTACGACCCCCTATCAGATATGGTTCGGTAGAAATCCAAGTCTTAGGTATTTAAAGATTTGGTATTGTCCTGCATACGTTAGAGTTGCGCAGCGGGATAAACTAGCACCCAGAGTGTATAAATGTAGGTTCGTTGGATATCCTGATAATTCCATGGGATATCAATTCTACGATTCCGAGCAATAAAATGTATTTATTGTTTGTTTTGCCACTTTTCTTGAAAAATAATTTTTGAGAGAGGGAATTGTAGAGAGATTGAATTTGATGAGTTTGATCCCAACATTAAGGAACCTGAGATGGAACTAGAGATTCAATTAGGTGAAAGATCTACAACACAGTTTCTATGTAAGTCGAATAGAATATCGAAGCCTCATGATAGATTATTTTTAACATATGATGTGAGCCTTGATGTTCTCCTCTTGGAGGAAACAGATCTGACTACGTATAAAGAAGCGATATTCGATATCGATTAGGGAAAATGACAGGAAGACATGAAATCCGAGATGGATTCTATGCATGACAATCAACTTTGGGACTTAGTTGAACTTCCTGAAGGAGTTAAACCTATAGGATGTAAATGGGTTTAATAAAGGAAGCGAGGGCCCGATGGAAAGGTGGAAACCTTCAAGGCTCGACTGGTAGCGAAATGTTACACTCAACGTCCTGCGATTGACTATGAGGAAACTTTTTCACCAGTAGCCATGCTAAAATCCATTAGGATCCTTTTAGCCATTGTTGTATATCACGACCATGAGATATAGCAAATGGATATGAAAAATCGCTTTCCTAAATGGATTCCTTGAGGTGGATATCTATATAGAACAACCAGAGGGTTTCGTATCCAGTGAGACATCAAACTTGGTTTGTAAGTCTATTTATGGACTTAAATAGGTATCCCAAAACTGGAATCGTCATTGTGATGAGATAATTAGATTATCTGGATTCATCAAGAACGAGGAAGAACCAAGTGTTTATAAGAAAGTGAGTGAGAGCATAATAGTTTTCCTATTCTTGTATATAGATGACATCCTTATCATAAGAAATGATATAGGATTGATGCAAAGTGTGAAAGTCTTCTCTATGAAAGATGTGGGTGAAGCTTCCTATATACTAGGTGTGGGAAATGCTTTCCTCGTGCAGCGGAAACGGTTTAGGCATATGGGTCAGACTTGAAATTTTTTTTTCCCTTCTTCTTTATTTACCGAATGGAACCAGCAGTACCACTGAAGTTTTGCAATTATTTTAAGCAAAATTTCAGCACCGAAACAGCCCCCGAACTGTTTTAGCACCCGAAATGCGCCCAACACACTCCCGAATAGCCTCTGAAATTACGTGGACAGTGGCTGTGTTTTGGTTCTGATTTTTCACTTGAAAACAGCCCCAACACAGCCCCAAGTCACCACTATATGTTCCTAAAAAAACTGGATTAAAACGAAACCAAACCGGGTTCCGTTTCACCAACAAAGGGGTGGCAGTGAGCAATATGTAGCCTCACTGCCGTAAACAAGAAAATAAGATGAAGATGAAGAAAAGTTCGACACCACAAAGTCTTCCGAGCTATATCTCGTTACCAATGGAAACTTGTGTGGGTAAGACTCACAAAATAATCCATAAACTATTTAGTGATTAAGTCACACAACCACTTTTGTTTTTGTATTTTGTTTTTCTTGTGTATTTCTTTTTTTTTCTTTCTCAACAATTGAGAGGTTTTGGAAGAAGATCGAAAGGTGGCTTGGGTTAGAATGAGAGATTAGGCAAAAAAGAAAAATCCAATTTTCTTTTATACTTAGGATTATTTGTTTCCAAAACAAACAAATCTCATCCCCCACCTTAGCAAGTTTCGGCCAAGGCATAAAAAAATATAAATTTTCCATTATTTTTGTAACAACCATATTAACTTTCCTTAAAGCAAATATATGTTACAAAGTTGAATAGTTAATACCCATTTAAATGATTTAACTACCAAAATAATGCCAAGGGATTCCAAAACCCAAAAAATAGAAATTCCAATTTTAGCCTTCATTTAAATTATATCATATATAATTTAAAATAAATAATTATCATATAATCATTTATTATATAAACCATATATTAACTTTTCATATATAGTTCCAAGTGTGACAAATAATATTATTAATCATATTAATAATATTTATACATATGTGAGTATATAATTGGACTATCCAATTATATTAAATCCGCTATAGTAAATCGAGCTAGCACGGGGACCAAATGGACCTACGGTTCCGAGCTCCAATAATCTCGAAATATTAATTAAGCTCTTAATTAAATATTTCGATTTATTAACTCGGGTTATTCCACTAAAAACCCGAAGTTGCACTCTCATTGCCGCAGATGATATATTAAGTCGAACCAAGACGGTGTCCATCGATATAGTCACTACATATAAATTAACCCTTCACGAGTATCTCGTAATTAGAGTCGAGTCATAATGTCCGTTATACCCCTCTAATTTTTTTTACCTTAAATACCATTGATTCTCTAATGAACGATTTATTCATAACGATTATGAATTTTAATCTTTCTATTCGTAATAGAAATACTTGAGCGCTCTAACCGTTCAAGTACCGAATCAACCCTTAAGAAGGATACTCCTCTACTTCTCGCAAGAAGGAGTGTACTACATGTCTATGTAAAATGTTCCCAGCTACACAATAGAACATGCCCCCAAAGTACGTAGTTATTGGTCGGGACTGCTACACCAACCTCACCTTTGTAAATCAAAGGATATAGTCTTCCATGTAGGAGTTCGTAGTACATTCAGGATTAAGATCAATTCATATATGACCATCTAGTAGATCGAAATGACTTTCTTTATTTAACGGATATTAAAAGAATGTCATTTCCATCTGGGTCCAGTCCTATATGATCACATTATACAAGGTGCCTCCATTATTATGTTTCTACATGTTCGATCCCGGATCAAGGTCGCAATACAATTATAGAATGGACCGCAGCTATAGATAAACCACAAACAAAGTACCCACTTTTTTTGCTCTCTATGGACTATTTAAGATTACTAACTTCAGACTTAAATCCTATTGTGTATGACACTCATACACTAAGTCTGAAGGTATATAAGTAATCTAGGGTATTCAAGATAATTTATAATATGCGAATATTAAACAAACACTTTGATAAATGAATAATGCATCATTTTATTTCAAAAGCACATAAAGCCGTTTACATTACACGTAGCTCTAGGGCATACATCCCAACACTATGTATAAGGCTATACCGGGATAGAGTTAGGAAGTTTATAGGGTTGTCGCAATCGATGTACATAGATAAGATGTTAGAAATGTACGGTTTTACCAACTACAAGATAACAAATGTACCTTTCCGATACAACATACATCTTTCGAAGAAAATGGCACCGCAGACTGAGAAAGAGAGAGTTAGGATGTCTAACTTGGTATATGATTCTTGAATTGGAAGCATTATGTATGATATGCTATGTACTAGACCTGACATTAGTTTCGGCATCAGTGTAACTAGCCGATATCAATCTGATCCAGGTAATGATCATTAGACAACCGTGAAATATATCCTGAAATATCTTAAGGGTAGGGATAAGTTTCTGATAAAGTGAGAAGATGAGCTACAAGTTAAGGGTTATACAGACTTCGACTTCCAAGAAGATCCATATGATAGAAAATCTACATCAGGATACGTATTTACCCTTAACGGTGGTGCGGTTAGTTGGCGATGTTCAAAGCAAGGCTCAACAGTTGATTCCACCTCTCAGGCGGAATTTATAGCGGCTTCAGAAGCTACTAAAGAAGTTGTATGGATCAGAAATTTTATCACAAAACTTGACATTAGTCCTAGTATTGCGGATTCGATTCTATTATACTATGATAATAATGGAGCCATTACGCAGGGTAAAGAGCTGATAGCGCATTCCAAGTCTAAACACGTGGAAATGAAATACCTCGTAATTAGAGAGATAATAGAACAAAAAGACATAGTGATCTTGAAGTTTCAAGGAATAGAAAACATAGCAGACCCGCTTACAAAGGCCTTACCTCATAAGTTATTCAATAAACATGTGGAGGAGAATGGACTGCGGTACTATCCAGATTGGCACTAAACAAGTGGGAGTTTGTTGGAGTTGGTGCTTGGAGTGCCAATCCGAATTGAACATTTTATTATTTATGAATAAAATAACTATAATTTCATTTCATACATTATTAATGATATTGTTATGTGTATTAGAATGATGTATATATATGCTAAGTATGACATCGACCTTAGAATAGTCTTGTAGTAATATTGGACACTAGGTAGTCCGATATTGAGATAAGTATTACTATTGTAAATTATTCTTAAAGTATATATATTCATAGTCGTTGGTTTTGGAATACGGTAGAATTCTTATAACCTAGAAGACTAGCACATATCGTATATTGAAATTGAAGTTCCAATGGACTAACCCGATGTACCATGAGTTTTGGAAACTCGTATAGACGTGTGGGTATTGGTTGGACCGAATACGAAATGACTCACAGGTGATTCCTAATAGTTGGAAGTACACACCACCCTCAATAGGAATCACCTCCAGTCGAGTAGCATATGTAATCCTTTGACTATAAGATAGCATTGATTTTGTGTGAGATCCTCCAGAGTTTGATGTAAGGTATGTTAGAAACCTTTCATGGTCTAGCTTCTAGATATTCATTGGGTGTGGACCGATGCACTCAGTAATCAAGTGCGAAGTAAGATAGGATCTGTCGGCCCGTATATGTACCATAAGAGGTTTAGGTATCCATGTGAGTAACGTCACAATTATTAAAGCTTTGGCCAAATTCGATCACCTAGGGTGGATCGCATCAATTATGAAGAATCGTGGACATGTGGACATGAGATGTGCATATCGGAAACTTGACGGTGTACTCTATGTTTCCTAAGCACAACTCGGATAGCCTACGATGGAGGGAATGTTAAACATATGTGATGATCTCGACTTTTATAGTTCAGAAAAGTCGTTTGTGCAATCTTTGTGACGATAATGTCTATTCTCTGCGCTATCTCCCTGATGAGATGATATTTCCTCTAAATATGCTTTCCGCTCTTGTGGCTTCTTTAGCTGCTTCACAAGTTGCTACATATTCAGCCTCCATGATGGAGTCAGCAATGCAAGATTGCTTTATACTCCTCCATATTATAGCCCCACCACCTAGGGTAAATACTGATCCAGATGTCGATTTCCTAAAATCGATATCTGTCTGAAAATCATAGTCTGTATATCCCCTTAGGATCATATCCTTCCCGGAATACACAAGCATATAATCTCTCGTTCTCTTAAGAAACTTGAGAATGTGTTTCACAGCCACCCACTAATCCAATCCTGGGTTTGACTGAAACCTACTGACTACTACCACTGTAAAACAGATGTCCGATCTCGTGCATAACATAGAATACATGAGACTACCAACTGCTGAGGCATATGGGATATGTCTCATTTCCTCAACATCTTGAGGTGTCTTTGGAAACTGTTCCTTTGACAAATGAATTCCATGCCGATAAGGCAAATTGCCTTTCTTGGAATTCTGCATCCCAAATCGCACAAGGATATTGTCGATATAGGATGCCTGAGACATAGCTAACAGTCATTTCTTACGATCCCGTAGTATCTGAATCCCAAGAACATAACTGGCATCTCCCAAATCTTTCATTTGGAATTGGTTAGCTAGCCAGGTTTTCACGTCCGTTAACATCTTTACATCATTCCCAATGAGTAAAATATCATCGACGTATAAAATAAGAAAAACCAAATTCTCGTCAATGACGCGTATAGACATTGCATTTTTGCATAAGCCCGATGATGAGCCTCGTATGGAGGCACTACCTGAAAGGTTGCGAAATTTGCGAAAAACGAATGCCGGAAGGAAGGAAAACCTCCAAAATTAGCACTTCATTGGATTCAGACTCACTAGCCAGCCTCGGACTCGCTCAGTCAGCTGCTGCTTCAAACCTTAGCTTCGGACCTCCCATGCAGCCCATCCATGTGGCCCATGACCCACCATGCACGCCCAAAGCCCATGCAATCCATGCAAATCCTCTCATCAAATCACTTTCCAATTCAATGAGATTTTGGGATCCCATCCTTACCAATTTAATAAGATTTGAGATCCCCTCATCACCAAATTTATGAGATTGTATTCCTAGAATAATTTGATAAATATATTCCCCAAATCAATATGATTTGTTTCCCTATTTGGAGATCCCTTCAAATCATTATAAAAAAGGGACCAAATCATCACAAAAGGGAGGCTCTTTTCTTAATCAAGTGGACGACAACTTAGAAGAAAAACCCTAGGGGACCGAAAAAAAGAAGAAAAAAAATAGAAGGAAAAAGAGGGGGGATCATTGAAACCTAGACACAAAAACAGGCTCCATTCTTCTTCTTATCACCAAGAAAACAGAGAGAGAAAAGAAGCCAACCAAATCACAAAAAAACAACACCAAATCACCAAAAAAACAACACCAAATCACCGAAAAAATACCATCCAAAAAGACTGAAAACAACCAGCCATCACCAGAAAAATCAACCAGCAAAACAGCCAACAAAACGTCGAAAAAAACAAAACAAAACAACCAGAAATAGCCAACAAAACAACTAGAAACAGCCAACAAAACACCAAAAAAAGCCAAAACAAAACAACTAGAAACATCCAACAAAACAACCAAAAACCATCCAACCACTAAAAAATAGTGAAACAGCGACCAGCAAATGGTGACCAGCAACCAACGAAGCAGCGACCAGCAACCAGTGAAACAGCGAGTAGAAACAGTGAAACAGTGAGCAGAAACAGCAAAACAACGAGTAGAAATAGCAAACCAGCGAACCAGCGATCCTTCCGGTGACGACTTAACGTACTTCCGAGAAAGCAACTTAAAAGGTAAGACCTGAGGGCACCCTCACCATATTTATTTTTATAGTTCTGGATGCTGCATGTCTGGCTAGACATGAAATATGTCCAGCCGGGTATGCGAAGTCCTACATCAAAGACGGCCAAATTTCTGGTCATATTTTTTCTTTCTTTGGCATTTTGTTATTTATCTTTTTGTCTATTTATCGTTATTTTTTATTTCGCCTTTATTTTGTTTATGTTTGTTCATGTTGATGATTATACGTATTTGCATTGTTATATATTTTCATGTCTGTTTTTTAATATCTGTTTACATTTAATTGATGATTATGTATGTTATTATCTCTCGCAGTATATCAGATGGAAACCCAGACGTAAATTCCGTAGCCGAATCCGAATGAATGGTAATGCGGTCTGTACTTGGGATACAACTCCACGTGCCACTCGGGAAATACTCATACATACATAGACCCTTTTCTCTTTATATTTTATGATTTTTTACCTCTTTAGTTATTCATTTTACATTATGCGTGTGTGATTAATTATTTACATTTATTATTGGCGTTTTTTCCTGCTTTTGATTGTTCATTATAATTTTCATTATCGCACTTTCTCAATTTAATATGCTTTGGAACTACGTTATTGTGATTGTTATTTTGGTTGGGTGTGTTATTACATTTTTTATTCACTTTTATGCATGAATTGAATTAAGACTTGGCTATAGCATTGTGTGAACCCATCCATTATACTAGCATAAGTAAGAGACCATTCCGAACCCAACGGTTTGAGGTCTTCCCTTGCGAGGGGTGAGTGCGGCCTTAAATCTTTCCCAGTTCACACTGAGTGGCGACTTCTTTATTCTCCGGTTTAGTCCCCCGCGGGCTAATCCGTACTCTCTACGGAGTGCGAGCCCAATAGTGTCGTGGTCGTCGAGCATCATAGGCATAGCGGTAAACCCCGCTTCACTCCTACACGCGCTTGTATACACAAGGCTCATCAACATTTTGCTCAAAATCATAAGACTTGATCGTGGTATCAAATCTTATATTCTAAGATAGAGATGTTTGCTTAAGTCCATAAATTGACCTTTGCAGCTTCCAAACCTTTTGCTATTGACCTTGGGATATGAACCCCTCTGGTTGTATCATATAGATACTCTCATCAAGATTTCCATTCAAGAATGCAGTCTTGATGTCCATTTGCCAAATATCATAGTCATAATATGCGGTAATGGATAGAAGAGTGCAGATGGATTTGAGCATGGCTACTGGCGAGAAAGTTTCCTCATAGTCAACTCCCTTTTTCTAGGTATAACCCTTGGCCACTTGCCTAGCCTTGAAGGTCTGTACCTTCCCATCTACTCATCTCTTCCTATTATAGATCCACTTGCAACATGTGGGTTTCACCCCATCAGGTTAGTCTACAAGTTCCCAGACTGAGTCGGAGTACATGGACTCCATCTCTAGGTTCATGGCTTTGAGCCATTCCTCCTTGTCAGAATCATCCATTGCACTACAATAGGATAATGGAGCATCTATACCATCACTGGAGGCGACAACTTGTGCCTCTCCAACCCAATGGTAGCGATCAGGTTGTCGTACAACCCTCCCACTGCGTCTAGGTGGTAGATTATTTTGACGAACTTACATCTGAGGCTCAGATGTCGAATGTGCTATGTATTTGTCAACTGTCATTGACGATGGTGTGCTGGTCGAACCAGCAAGTAACTCCTCGAGTAACACTTTACTTTTAGGCTTGAACTCCCTCATATAATCCTCCTCTAGAAACGTAGAATTTGTCGATACAAACACTTTGTTATCATCAGGACTATAGAAGAATCCACCCCTAGTCTCCTTAGGATAGCCTACAAATAGGCACACCCAAGAACGTGGCTCCAACTTTGTAGTCTTATTCTTCAGAACATGTGCTAGACACCCCCATATACGGAAATATCGTAAACTAGTTTTACGACCATTCCACAACTCTAAGGGAGTCTTATGAATAAGCTTAGATGGAACTACATTAAGGATATGCATTGCATTTTGCAGTGCATATCCCCAAAACAAACTAGGTTGTGAACTAGAACTAAACATAGATCTCATCATGTCTAGTAGGTTTGATTTCTCCTCTCTGCCACACCATTTTACTGTGGTGTTCCAGGTGCTGTGAGCTGGGATACTATTCCATGCTCAACTAAGAATTCCTCGAAATCTTTGTCAAGGTATTCTCCTCCACGATCTGATCGTAGAGATTTGATTATTTTACCTAACTAGTTCTCAACCTCAGCACGATACTCTTTGAACTTTTCAAAAGTATCTAACTTGTGCTGCATTAGGTAAACATACCCATATCTATAATAATCATCTATGAATGTGACGAAGTATTCATAACTACCTCGGGCTCTTACATTCATCGGTCCATAAACGTCCGAATGTATTAGCTCAAGTGGTTGACTGGCTCTTATACCTTTTCCAGTAAAATGTCTCTTGGTTATTTTTCCTTCTAAACATGATTCGCAGAATGGTAAAGTTCAGAGCTTTAACTGGTTTAAGGATCCGTTCTTTACCAATCTGTCTATCCGGTCAAGGTTGATATGACCAAGTCTAAGATGCCATAGATATGTGTCATCGTGAGAAATCTTTGGCCGTTTAGTTTTAGGTTTCTCAACCTTAAACATTTCAGCGTTGAACAGTGACCTATGTGTTAACGGTCTTAACACATACAAGTTATTTTATGAGTTTCATGTGTATATGGTTGATCCATTTCTACCAATAATAACTAAATTGCTATTAAAAGAAACTGAATAACCATCATCTAAAAGTTTAGAAACAGAAATCAAATTTCTGCGAAAACTAGGAATGAATAACACATTGTTCAAATTTAAATAACTATTATTTGTAAAATTTAAACTAGAAACTCTCACTGCTCTTGCTGAAATGACATCCCATGTCCCGACCCTCATGGTGTAGTCACCTTCAGCAAGGTCCCTCGATGAGTCAAGTAGCTGCAAAGAAGAACAAACATGATTAGTGGCTCCAGAGTCAACAATCTAGGCAGATTTATCATCCTCCACTAATAGAGATTCGATAACGAGTAAATCATATTTACCTATTTCCTTTTTCTCCTTCAGCTCAGCAATGTATTTAGGACAATTCCTTTTCCAATGCCCATTCTTGTTGCAGTGGAAACATTTTCCCTTGGGCTTGGCATCATTGGAGCCTTTCTTATTCTTTTTTTTTCTTCTTCATGGGCTTTGCCTTAGCTTTCCAAGTGCTATTCTTCTTCATCTTTACAGATTTAGAAGGCAAATAACATTTGCCTCAGCACTGGACTTACGAGGATCCACAAGCATGGACTCGTAGTGGGTGAGCTCATTAAGCAGCTGGGTCAAAGTAAGAGTCAACTTATTCATAACATAGTTGCTTTTAAACTGCAGGAAACTCTTCGGAAGAGTTTCCATAATCATGGTCACCTGGCTACGCTCGTCAATACGAGTTCCATGGGTTTCAGCAGTGTTGAGATAAGTCATCATCCTTAAGATATGCTCTCAGACTGATGTCTCATCCTTCATCTTACCAGTCATCGCTGAGACCATGGCCTCATGACGTTGACGCTCCGGAGGCTGCCCAAACATGCCCTGCAATGACTCCATCATCTGAGATGTTGTAGCCATAGGTTCATGCTTTGCAGCAAGAACCTCAGACATCCCTGCTAGCAAGTAGCAGCAGACTTTCTCATTAGCTGCGACCCATTTCTGGTAGGTATCGCGCACAGCTTGGCCATCATTTCTGGCCGGCTCAGGAGGACTCTCCTCCGTCAGGAAAAACTTTAGGTCTTCGCAGACCAGGATAGTGTTCATGTTACTTTTCCACTTAACATAATTTTCTCCCGTTAATTTATCATTTGAGAGTATGGAAATAATTGGAGAAACCATAGCTGAAAAATAAAATAAAAATGCATTTAACATTCATTCATCGCATATTAAAAACATCAAATAATTTTGGCATAAAATTAAACATGATGCATGAATCCATGAATAATGAATTAGAAACCTAAGAGAATTACTATGCCACAGAAATCTATCATCCCACAAGTAAGTGCCACCGTAGGGTAGGTCAAGTACTTGCATGATAGATCGAGACAATCTCAGTTGATTAATATATGCGGGAATAACTCTTATTCATATATTAAACAACTACTGTTTCAATCGATAAAGGAATATTATTAACAGTTAATTATTCCTTTGTGAGTGTGACCCGCCGTTTCGGGATTCTTGGACTTAACGAGTGAAGTACCGCCATAGGGAGGTCAGTTCACAAGATACATCTAGAATCCCTATCCTCTCGGAATCCAAACCTGATATTGACCCAAAATGGACACCATCCGTAGGGGGGACGAAAGCAAAGTCGTCTCGAGGCGTCTTTTGAATCTCATATTTTCGGACTAACAATGGAGATCGCGGGATATACTGTTGTATATCCCTCTCCCACTCATTATTTTAAAATTAAGGTTTCTACTTATAAAAATTCTAATATTTTAATTTAATTAGGGTGGTATTAGTGACCTATTATATTTTAACCTTTTAAAATACTAGAACACTAAAAGGTTTAAAATTTTAGAATCCTAAAATGGTCAAGATTTGTATTAAACTATTTAATTAATCTTAGTGCGTTATAAATCCAATGGTACGTGGATTTGTATCCTGAGTGCAGACCATATTAACGTCAATTCGGATTCGGCTATGGAATTTATATCCGAGTTTCCATCCTATATACCAATGGAATTTATTATGCACTTTTTAAGCCCAATATATTAGAATTCAAATTTTAAACCTTAAAACTAATTAATCAAATAAATTTTTTTTCCCATGCATATCATATTATAATTTAAACACTTTAAATCACATAAAATCATATTTCATGTCTATAATGATAATGCATCTAAAGCATGTTATGGCATATAAAATGCAAGAGTAGGCACCCTAAGCTATATGACATGTTATTCAAACAATTCGAATTAAATAAACATATAACATAAAAAAAAAAATTTTGCATTGATCGGGCTCTTATTTATCCTATACTAATCTAATTAGTACAAAAATACCTAAGGCATCCATTGGTCTTCAAATCACGCTCCAAGGTGGTGTTGGTTCCTTTTGCGGCTTCGGTGCTCCAAATTACAACAATTGAAATTTACATCGGAAAATCAAATTACAACAATTGTAAAAATTGGCCTTATGGCCTTACATCCCAAAATCAAATCCGACAAATAAATAAGAGCCTGCAAAATTTATGACCAATGCAAAATCCATTCATCACATGAAAAATAAATTAATAACCATTCATCATATGAATATTATTTTGTGCCCACTCATCTAAACATGCATATCATATTTATAACTCATATAAATATAAATATATATATATATATATATATATATATATATATATATATATATATATATAAGAAATTTTAAATTAAAAAGAGAAGAGTTAAGAACAATTTTCAACCTCGCTCTCGATGCCAATTGTGGGAAACGCTTTCCTCGCGCGGCGAAAACGGTTTAGGCACACGGATCGGACTTGAAATTTTTTTCTGCCCTTCTACTTTAATTATCGAATGGAACCAGCAGTACAACTGAAGTTTTGCTACTGTTTAAGCAAAATTTCATCCCCAAAACAGCCCCCGAATAGCCTTCGGACAGCAGCACAAAACCGAACTGTTTTAGCACCCAAAATGTGCCCAGCACACTCCCGAACAGCCCCTAAAATTGCGTGGACAGTGGCTGTATTTTGGTTCTGATTTTTCACTTGAAAACACCCCAACACAGCCCCAAAGCACCACTATATGTTCTCCAAAAAAACTGGATTAAAACGAAACCAAACCGGGTTCCGTTTCACCAAGAAAAGGGGCGACAATGAGCAATATGTAGCCTCACTGTCGTGAACAAGAAAATAAGATGAAGATGAAGAAAAGTTCGACACCACAAAGTCTTCCGAACTATGTCTCGTTACCAATGGAAACTTGTATGGGAAAGACTCACAAAATAATCCATAAACTATTTAGTGATTAAGTCACATAACAACTTTTATTTTTGTATTTTATTTTTCTTGTGTTCTTTTTTTTTCTTTCTCAACAATTGAGAGGTTTTGGAAGAAGATCAAAAGGTGGCTTGGGTTAGAATGAGAGATTAGGCAAAAAAGAAAAATCCAATTTTCTTTTATACTTATGATTATTTATTTCCAAAACAAACAAATCCACTCCCCTCTCACCTTAGCAAGTTTAGGCCAAGGCATAAAAAAAATATAAATTTTCCATTAATTTTGTATCAACCATATTAACTTTCCTTAAAGTAAATATATGTTACAAAGTTGAATAGTTAATACCCATTTAAAGGGTGTAACTACCAAAATAATGCCAAGGGTTTCCAAAACCCAAAAATTGGAAATTCCAATTTTAGCCTTCATTTAAATTATATCATATATAATTTAAAATAAATAATTATCATATAATCATTTATTATATAAACCATATATTAACTTTAAATATATAGTTCCAAGTGTGACAAATAATATTATTAATCATATTAATAATATTTATACATATGTGAGTATATAATTAGACTATCCAATTATATTAAATCCGCTATAGTAAATCGAGCTAGCACGAGGACCAAATGGTCCTACGGTTCCGAGCTCCAATAATCTCGAAAATTAATTAAGCTCTTAATTAAATATTCTGATTTATTAACTCCAGGTTATTCCACTAAAAATCCGAAGTTGCACTCTCGTTGCCGCAAATGATATATTAAGCCGGACCAAGTCGGTGTCCATCGATATAGTCACTACATATAAATTAACCCTTCACGAGTATCTCGTAATTAGAGTCGGGTCATAATGTCTGTTATACCCCTATAATTATTTTTACCTTAAATACCATTGATTCTCTAATGAACGATTTATTCATAACAATTATGAATTTTAATCTTTCTATTCGTAATAGAAAGACTTGAGCACTCTAACCGTTCAAGTACCGAATCAACCCTTAAGAAAGATACTCCTCTACTTCTCGCAAGAAGGAGTGAACTCCATGTCTATGTAAAATATTCCCAGCTACACAATAGACCATGCCCCTAAAGTACGTAGCTATTGGTCGGGACTACTACACCAACCTCACCTTTGTAAATCAAAGGACATAGCCTGCCATGCAGGAGTTCGTAGTACATTCAGGATTAAGATCAATTCATATATGACCATCTAGTAGATCGAAATGACTTTATTTGTTTAATGGATATTAAAATAATGTCATTTCCATCTGGGTCCAGTCCTATATGATCACATCATACAATGTGCCTTCATTCTCATGTTTCTACATGGACGATCCCGGATCAAGGTCTCCATACAATTATAGAATGGACCGCAGCTATAGATAAACCATAAACAAATTACCCGCATTGTTTGCTCTTTATGGACTATTTGGGATGACACTCATACACTAAGTCTGAATGTATATAAGTAATCTAGGGTATTCAAGATAATTTATAATATGCGAATATTAAACAAACACTTTGATAAATGAATAATGCATCATTTTATTTCAAAAACAGATAAAGCCGTTTACATTACACGTAGCTCTAGGGCATACATCCCAACACTAGGTATAAGGCTATACCGGGATAGAGTTAGGAAGTTTATAGGGTTGTCGCAATCGATGTACATAGATAAGATGTTAGAAATGTACGGTTTTACCAACTACAAGACAACAAATGTACCTTTCTGATACAACATACATCTTTCGAAGAAAATGACACCTCATACTGAGAAAGAGAGAGTTAGGATGTCTAACTTGGTATATGTTTCTTGCATTAGAAGCATTATGTATGCTATGTTATGTACTAGACCTGACATTAGTTTCAGCATCGGTGTAACTAGCCGATATAAATCTGATCCAGGTAATGATCATTGGATAGCCGTGAAATATATCCTGAAATATCTTAAGGGTAGGGATAAGTTTCTGATATATGGATAAGATGAGCTACAAGTTAAGGGTTATACAGACTTCGACTTCCAAGGAGATCCATATGATAGAAAATCTACATCAGGATACGTATTTACCCTTAATGGTGGTGCGGTTAGTTGGCGATGTTCAAAGCAAGGCTCAACAGTTGATTCCACCACTGAGGCAGAATTTATAGCGGCTTCAGAAGCTACTAAAGAAGTTGTATGGATCAGAAATTTTATCACAGAACTTGACATTATTCCTAGTATTACAGATTCGATCTCATTATATTATGATAATAGCGGAGCCATTACCCAGGCTAAAGAGCTGATAATGCATTCCAAGTCTAAACACGTGGAAAGGAAATACCGCGTAATTAGAGAGATAATAGAATGAAAAAACATAATGATCTTGAAGTTTCAAGGAATAGAAAACATAGCAGACCCGCTTAAAAAGGTCTTACCTCCTAAGTTATTCAATAAACATGTGGAGGAGAAGGGACTGCGGTACTATCCAGATTGGCACTAAGCAAGTGGGAGTTTGTTGGAGTTGGTAATCCGAATTGTACATTTTATTATTTATTAATAAAATAACTACAATTTCATTTCATACCTTATTAATGATATTGTTATGTATATTAGAATGATGTATATATATGTTAAGAATGACATCGACCTTAGAATAGTCTTATAGTAATACTGGACATTAGGTAGTCCGACATTTAGATAAATATTACTATTGTAAATTATTCTTAAAGTATATATATTCCTAGTCGTTGGTTTTGGAATACGGTAGAATTCCTATAACCTAGAAGACTAGCACATATCGTATATTAAAATTGGAGTTCCAATGGACTAAACCGATGTGCCATGAGTTTTGGAAACTCGTATAGACGTGTGGGTATTGGTTGGACCGAATACGGAATGACTCACAGGTGATTCCTAATAGTTGGAAGTACACACCACCGTCAATAGGAATCACCTCCAGTCGAGTAGCATATGTAATCCTTTGACTATATGATAACATTGATTTTGTGTGAGATCCTCCACACTTTGATGTAAGGTATGTTAGAAACCTTTCATGGTCTGGCCTCTAGATGTTCGTTGGGTGTGGATCGATGCACTCAGTAATCAAGTGCAAAGTAAGATAGGATCTGTCGGCCCGTATGTGTACCATAAAGGGGTTTAGGTATCCATGTGAGTAAAGTCACGATTCTTAAAGCTTTGCCAAATTCGATCACCTAGGGTGGATCGCATCAGTTATGAAGAATCGTGGACATGTGGACATGAGATGTGCGTATCGAAAACTTGACGGTGAACTCTATGTTTCCTAAGCACAACTCGGATAGCCTACGACGGAGGGAATGTTAAACATATATGATGATCTCGACTTGTATAGTTCAGAAAAATCGTTTGTGTTCTTCGCGAATTTGGAGGTGGCCGAATTGCGTACATATTAGCTAGGCTTATATGACGATCGTGTTTGAACTCAGAGAGTCCCAATATGAAGTGTACTGGTTGAGCACTTGGGTAGCCGTTTAATTTTGATAAAAGATAATATTCGATATTATAATTATTAACTAAATAATCAAGTGTTATTATTGATTATTTACTTTGACCTAATTGGATTAATTGGATTAATTCAATAATTACACAAATGTTTAATTGTAAAATCATAATTATCTCTACCATTTGAGAATATTATGTTAATTGTAAGTATATAATAATAGATGGTTTTGGCTTGATTTAATTGGATTAAATCAAAGTGGTAGACAATGGAGATTAGTCACATCTAATTATACATATTTGGACAAATTAGATTAAGCTCACCTAAAGGTTGATTAGAATTTTTATTAATTAAAAATTATCTAAGTTTTGCTATAAATAGCAAGCTTTGGGAATGTTTTAATTAAGAAAAACAAAAGCTTAAGAAAGCTAAGTACAAGCAATTCTTAGAGAAATTAGCCTCAGTTAGAGAAGTGTTTAGAGAAGCTTGTGTGGTCTCTATAATATTTTATCTAGGAGAAATCATGATTGGATCTTGAAGTGAAGGTTGCTAGCATTGGAATCAAGATTGGATCTTGGAGTGAAGCCTTCAAACCTTGAAAGTTCTCCAACCATTTCATCAAAGAGAAGAAGATTGGATCTTTGCATCAAGCTTTCTAGGTAAGTTTGAACTTCTCTTAAACTATGTTCTTTTATGTATTGGATGAGTGATTACATAGTTTAAAGTTGAAATAAGGCTAATAAATTATGTTAGCATGCTTTAGAAGTATAAACACAATATGCTTGTTAATTAGGTCAAAGATGTTCATGTTGGACATGAAATAATTGTAAGAGTTTGGAACTCTAGATGAAAGCTTAGAGTTATGGCTACCATTCTAGAATCACTTGACTACCTTTGGGTGACCTAGAATTATTCACGAGTCACTTCATTGTGGGATTCTAAATTGGTCTGTGTTTTGTTTCAAACAAATGCATATAAGTATTTAGAATACATGTATGCTAGTTGTATAACATGTGTTGATGGTGGTTATGATGCTAAAATTGGATTTTAGGTGTATTTGAAATATTAGGAGAAAATTGAAAGTGTTTAGTATTCGTTTGAAGTAGAAAAATGCTCACTACCTAGGGCAGCATCGCGATGCTGACTCATCCGCATCGCGACACCAAGCATCAAACCTAGAAGCGTTACGATGCATACCCTTCTGCGTCATGACACCGAGATGTTCAGCTCTCACAGTTGCTCTGCACTTTGGTGCGTCTCGACGGTCAAGCTCTCGCATCGCGACACATAGAGCTGATACATACTAAAATTTCATTTTCTCCGTTCTGAAGTTTTTGGACTCCGTTTTGGTCCCCGTTTTGTCATACAGACTCGAAACATAATGTAGTTTTATATAAAATATTTTAAAATACACTCATGTTAGATATCAATGGGTTATACCCACTTCTGCTCAGCACGTGCACTATAGCACGCACAGTGCGCACACACACTTTAGTGCGTACTGTAGCACGCACAGTGCGCATGTGCACTTTATTTTTGCTCATTCTTAAACTTTCGGACTCCGATTCAGCCTCAATTTTTTTCCTGAACACTTGTAATGGAATATTGTATTTCATTAAAATTTTTAAAAATACACCCATCCCTGAAATCCTTGGGTTAGACCTACTTCCGCTGCGTGGGACACCGATCTGACTCTAGGGGTTCCACAACCGCCCCAACATTTCGAATGCCCGTGCGTAAGTGGGTTATTTTAGACTCTTTTTAAGCCAGTTTTACACAAGGAAAACCCTACTTTTACCCTACATATTTAAACAAACACATAACCACTTTACTCATATGAAGAAACACTATTTTGAGAGCCACCATATAATTTTTTCGTCCTTCTTGATATTAAACCTAGAAGACTTCATTGATTCCATTATCTTTTTTTCTTTTGTAAGATTTTTTTTGGTAACCATCAATACAAAAACACAACCTTAACCCAATTTCCCAAGCCTTCAGAGTTCTAAAGGATGAAGATAGGTAGTCAGAGTTCTGGTGTTGCGAGTTCACAGGGTTGATCCAATCAGAGACTTCAGAGGTTCTGAAGAAGGCCACTTGGTGCGGGCTTGGGGAGTTCTTCGAATAACAAAGTCTCGAGATATTCGAGTCAGTGAAATTGTCACCCTAAGTCTTATACCATCACTGTAAGTGTTCTCTATTATAGTGGACTAGGGTCGTAGCCTATACCCGTAGTGGTTTTTTACTCGCACGAGTTTTCCACTCCATCAATAATTTTTTTTTGTGATTATTTTTAGTGCCTTGATATTTATTTTATTTTATATCTGCTTAGAATTAAGGGTGCTTGTTGATTCAAACCACAGTTGCTCTACCTTTGACTTGTCGTAGATAAAGTAGTATTCCGCATAAGGTCAGAACCTTTGGAAAAAATTGAATTTTCAATTAGTATCAGAGCGTGAACTCAATCATTGACCCTTAACTATGAATTGAAGCCAACCCTTGAATTGTCCTCATTTCTTTGATGGAATTGAATATCCTCATTGGAATGTTCGCATGAGAGCATTCCTCAAATATTTAGATGAGAGGGTGTGGATGTCAGTATAATATAGGTGGAAACCTCCCATGGTCATCGTTGATGGGCTCTTTTCCCCTAAAGATAAACTGACTTGAACAAGAAATGAGTTTGAAGTGAGCAATAGGAAAAATAAGGCTATTAATGCCATTCATGCTATTGTTTGCTCCATAGAGTTTAGGAGAATATTTATGTGTGAGATAGCCAATGATGCATGAGACATCCTCCAGATAGTACATGGGGGCACATTGTCCATTTGAAATAATAGACTCCAATAGCTTCCTATAAGGTTTGAATATGATAGGATGAAAGATGATGAAAATTTTGACCAGTTTTATGCTGAGATTAACGATATTGTTAATTACAGCTTTAACATATGTGAGATTATTCCTACAAATAAGATAGTTTGAAAAATCCTTAAATCCATGCTTGAAAGGTTTTTACCAAAGATTACTGCCATTGAGGAAAGCAAAGACTTAGATAACCTAAAATTAGAGGACCTCATAGGAGACCTTCAGGTGTATGAGAGCAAACTTATTGGTTATGGAAAGCCTGGGAAGATAGCTATGAAAACTGTGAAAGAAGTTACCCATGATTCATCTGGTGATGATGAGGATGATGCGCTCACAAATGCTGATATGGCCATGTTCATGAAAAAGTTTAAGAAAATTCTTAAGTTGAAGAAGAGTGGTCATGACACTAATAGGAGTAGAGATGAAAAACCTAGAGTAAGTAGTCATCGTAAGAGAGAGTCTAAAATGAAGATGGATAGCAAACCTCGAGCTATTCAATGTCATTAGTGTGAAGGTTTTAAGCATATTAGGTCTGAGTGTCCCACATACCTAAAGTCTAAGGGAAAAATAGTTAAATCAGTCTCCTATAGTGATTCAGAAGATGACTATACATCTGATGAGTCTCCTAAAGATAAGAGTAATTTTATGGCTTTTACTACTGGTGTGACCGATGAGAGAGAAAATAACATTAGTGATGTAGATACTGGTTTATAATTCTCTCATGCTGATTTTGTAGATAAGGATGATCTTCATGTAGCGTATACTGAATTGTTTAATGAGAGCTTAGCTATCAAGAAGAAAAATGTTTAGGTCAATAAGAGACCGAGAGAAATGGAACTAGAAAAGGATGAAGTTCAAGCCAAGCTTGACATAAGCCTTACTGTTATTGATAACCTCGAGGAGAGGAATATGAATTTAGTAGATAGGGTCACATGCTTAGAAAATAACTTGAAGATGCTATGACTCAGATATTTGCATTTTCGAGTGAGACTAAGAAACTAGACCACATGTTAGGAATTGGTATGCCTCCCAGTGAGAAGAAAGGTTTAGGCTTCGTTGAGTCAAGCTATTGGGGCGAATGTGGAACCCCTAGGGTTAGATCGATGCCCCGCACAACGGAAATGGGTATAACTTATGGATATAGAGTATGAATGTATTTTTAAATAATAAAATGGAATATTATATTCCATCACGAGTCCATAGGAAAAAGCCGGGGATGAATCAGAGTATGGAAACTTAAAATCGGGTAAAAATATAATTTAGCATGTGGCACTGTGCGGTCACTGTAGCGTCTGTGCCGTGCACAAGTCTGACTTTTTTAAAATTTCATTTGTTTTTCACCCAATTAATTTCCAACATTTTCAAACACCAAAAATATATTTTTAACATCAAAACCATCATTAACACATGTTATAAAATAAACATAAATGTATTCTAAATATATCTAATCCAAACCGAATTAGAATCCCACAAATAAGTGACTCATGAACAATTCTAGGTCACTTAGAGGTGATCAAATGATTCTAAAATATTAGCTATAGCTCAAAGCTTTCATCTAGAGTTCCAAACTCTAATTTTATATTTTATGTCCAATATGAACATATTTGACCCAATCACAAGCATATTGTGTTTATATTTTCAAAGTATCCATACATAATTCATTAACCGAATTTCTACTTCAAGTTATGTTATTATGTATCCAACACATAATACATCACTATATATTTCACTAATGATAACAACTCACTAATGATAAACATAGCTTTAGAGAAGATGAAACTTACCTAACAAGTTTGATTCCAATATCTAATCTTATTCTCATTGTTGAAAATGTAGAGAACTTATAAAGCTTCTCTCACAAATAATTTCTTTAGGTTTGGTTAAGGTATTTGGTTAAAGTATCCATGTGAGTAAGTCATGATTCTTAAGACTCTAGCCAAAGCCGATCACCTAGAGTGGATCACATATATCATAAATGGTATTCTGATTAGATGTAAAAAATCATGGACATGTCGATAATATGAGATGTGCACATCGGAAAATTGACGGTATAATCTATGTTTCCTAAGCACAACTCAGATAACCTATAACGAAGGGATTAATAAACATATGTGATGATCTCGACTTGTATAGTTCAGAAAGGTCGTTCGTGTTCTTCGCGAATTAGGAGGTGGCTGAATTGCGTACATATAAGCTAGGCTTATATGAAGAATATGTATGAATTTAGAGAGTCCCACAATATGAAATGTATTCGTTGAGCATAGGGGTGGGCAAAAAAACCGACCGAACCGAACCAAACCACAAACCGAACCAAACCGGATCGAATTTACGGTTTTTTTTCTAACGGTTCGGTTTGCGGTTCGGATTGGCCCACCCCAAACGGTTTATGGTTCGGTTCAGGAGCTAATCCGAACCGCACCTGTTAAACCGAACCGAACCGTTATAATTAAAAAAATTATATATTTTTATAAAAGAATTTGTATTTTTCTTTTAATTTTATTATATGTTTTTCTTTTTATTAGTAAGTTAATATTTTTATTCTTAAATTTTTTGTTAATATATTTATTTGTTAATACTTTTATTCTTCAATTTATTTGTTAATACTTTTATTCTTAAATTTTTTTATTTTATGGTAGCATCATTATTCTTGAAAGTAAGATGTTTGATTTGTTTCTTAATTAGAATGATGGTAGCATCATTATTCGAGGTAATTTTTAAAAAATACAAGAATTAATTGTACCTCATTTGCATAAGTCATTGTTTGGCTTGGTGTTATGACTACCATTCTAGAATCACTTGACCACTTTTGAGTGACCTATAATTGTTCATAAGTCACTTTGTTGTGGGATTCTAATTTGATTTGTGTTTTGGATTCAAAATTTACACATGTGCATATTTAGAATAAATTTATATCTTTGTAAAAATATTTGATATTTTGAAAAACATGATTTTATTCTTTAACATGTGTTGATGTTAAAATTTAATTTTGGATGTTTGGAAGTGATTAGGGATGTTGGAAATAAATTGGGTTAAGAACCCAATTCCATCAAGCCCTCTGTTTCCAAAGAGCTGATGAATAAATTTTTTTAAAAAATAATAATTTATGTTCAGCGCGTGCGCTGAAACTTATCTCTTCCAATTTTGAGTTTGCGGACTCCGATTCTGCCCTGGTATTTTCCTATGCACTCGTAATGAGATATAGTATTCCATTAAATTATTAAAAAAAATACACTCATGCTTGATATCTATAGGTTAGACCCACTTCTGCTGCGCGGAGTACCGATTCGACCCTAGGGGTCCCACCACTGTCCCAACAAAAAAAGGAGAGTAAATGTTTATTTATTTGTTTTTATTTTTAATGCATGGGATTTTTTTTAATTTTGGTTTATCTACTCTATATAGTCCTTATGCTTTTCACAAGAATATTATCATTTATGGATATTTCTGATGTGAGCAGATTAGTGGTTGTGTAGTTTTACGTCTTCAACTTTAAGACTATTTGATTAGGTACTAGATCAAGTCGTATTGTAATAAGTCAATGTCTTAATGGTTGGCTGTTGGCTACGTTATTTTGGCATCTTTTACCATAATATTTATATTAGTTGTTTTGTCACAGAATTTCAAAGGGGAGATTATTAATTCCATGTGTGTTGGCAACTTCCATAATAAAATAAGTTCAATTTAGTTGTAATGTATCTTGATGATCTCAAAGAAATTGGACAACATCTAACGGAGATATCAAAGTAATTTTTACTATTTGGATATTCCAGAAGATTCAGAGCTCCAATTGACATGAGGTTAGTGTCATTGAAAAGTAGACTCGAAGACGATCACGTACATATAAAGAATGTATGATTTGGCCAAGGGATGAGAAATTTACATGGGTTTTAAATTGAAATTTAGAAATAGTCCGCGACGTGCGCTTGTAGAACGTTCATCTGAGCGTTCTAATGCCCGAAGGCATAAACTTTGCGTTTAAGGTGCGTTTGAACGCTTGTGCATAAGTGGGTTATTTTGGACTCTTTTTAAGCCAGTTTTACACAAGGAAAACTCTATCTTTACCCTACCTATTTAAACTAACACATACCCACTTTACCCAGGTGAAGAAACACTATTTTGAGAGCCACCATATACTTTATTTCTTCATTCTTGACAATCAACCTAGAAGACTTCATTAATTCCATTGCCTTCTTTGCTTTTGTAAAATTCTTCTTTAGTAACCATCGGCACAAAAACACAACCTTTACCCAATTTCCTAAGCCTTCAGAGTTCTAAAGTAAGAAGATTGGTAGTTCGAGTTCTGGCGTTGTGAGTTCGTTGGGTTGATGGAATCAGAGATTTGAGAGGTTCTGAAGAAGACCGCTTGGTACTGGTGCGAAGAGTTCTTCGAGTTATTACAGTATAGAGGTATTTGAGTCGATGAAGTTGTCACCATAGGTCCTATACCATCGCTGTAAGTTTTATCTATTATAGTGGATTATGGTGGTAGCTAATTCCTGAAGTGGTTTTTTACTCGCACGCGTTTTCCTCTCCATCAGTAAAATTTCTTGTGTGAATCTCTTTATTGACTTGATATTTTTTTTATTTTACATCTACTTAGAATTAAGGGTGCTTGTTGATTCAAACCATAATTGTTTTACCTTTGACTTGTCTTAGATAGAGTAGTATTTCGCATAGGGTTAGACAAAATTGAAATTTCAGTTACTGTGTTGCACTATAGTTGAATAACAAAAGGAAAAATCCTCAATTACAAGAGCACACAAGTGTTTAACTCACACTCACTATTAAGGATTACAAGAGAAAAAAAAACGCAATCTCTTTTCTATTTTCTCTATTTCTTTTAATCACACACTCTCACACACTTTTCTTGCACACACATAATCTCACCCCAATACACCCAAATTCTCAAATCACTCCAGAAATTTTATCTCTTTAATGAAAGAAACCCACAAATTGTGGATACATTAAGCTATTTATAGTAAGATTTTATACTATTCCAATCAATTGCATTTAATGCCAACCAATTGCATTTAATGCAAATATTTAATATCAACCAATTGTGTTAATTATTTACCAAAAGAGATTTGTTGAAATCTCTTTCCATGTGAGCAAAAAATTGGCACCACAAAGACTTTATCCACTATATCCTACTTGTAGACAATTCAACCATTATGCCACAAAAAACTATCTTCGAGCTCTTCAAGCATAAAAACTCATTAGTAACAACCATCTATAATTTTCTCAGTTTTGGAGACCAACTGAAGCTGTAAAAAGCTTTAATTTACCAATTGATACCACTTTGGTGAACATATTAGCTGGATTCTCGCTTCTAACGATTTATGTAATTTCAATGCTTCTTCATCCAAAAGCGAACGTATGAAATGGTACCGCACATGAATATGCTTGATTCTTGAATGAAAGATATGATTCTTTGCTAAGTGAATAGCACTCTGACTGTCAATGTACATAATACCATTAACTTGCACTTTATCCAATTCTGTTAATAAACCATTTAACTATACTATATCCTTTTCGGCCTTTATAATAGCCACATACTCTACTTATGTTGTTGAAAGAACAACTGTCTTTTGTAACTTAGAAGCCCAGCTCACAACAGTACCACCCACAATAAATACATAACTTGTGGTACTATTTCTTGTATCTTATCACCACCCAAGTCTGCATCCACATAACCTTGAAAATCCATACTACTACCGCCAAAACATAAGGCCATAATAGTAGTGCCTCAAAGATACCTTAAAATCCACTTCACTTATTCCCAATTATGTTTGTCAGTATTGTTCATATATCAGCTTACAACTCTCATTGCATGAGCAATATCGAGTCTAGTGCATACCATGACATACATAAGACTCCCAATAGATGAAGCATAACAAATCTTATTCATATATTCAATCTCTTGCTCATTTTTAGGTGAAAGAAGTTTGGACAACTTAAAATGAGCCGCCAAAAGTGTGCTAACTGGTTTTAGCATCTTGCATGTTGAATCTCTTCAACACTTTCTTGACATACGTCTCTCATGAGAGTTTCAAAATTCCTCGCTCTTTGTCCCTAATTATCCTCATTCTAAGGATTTTCTTGGCTTCACCTAAATCCTTTATAGGGAACTTGTTTGACAATTGTTTCTTTAATTTGTTAATATCACTTAAATCTTCCCCCAAAAACCAACATATCATCTACATAAAATAATAAAATAATATAGGAATTGTCAAATCTCTTGTAATAACAACAGTGGTCAGCATGGCATCTGGTGTAGCCACTTTCACATATGAAAGAATCAAGCTTCTTATACCACTGTCTTGGGGCTTGCTTCAGGCCAAAATGACTTATGTTCAGTTTGCATACCAAGTCTTCCTTGTAGTGTACTATAAAACCTTCTGGCTGCTTCATATAAATATCTTTATCCAAATCCTCTTGGAGGAAAGTAGTTTTGATGTCTAACTGCTCCAAATATAGATTCTCAGCCGCCACCACACAAAGCACCAACCGAATTATGGTGAGTTCACAATTGGTGAAAATATTTCTGTATAATCTATACCATCCTTTTGTTGAAAACCCTTGAACACTAGTCTTGCCTTGTATCGCTTGCTACCATCACCTTCATCTTTGATTCTGAAAACCCATTTTTTATGCAATACCTTTTTACCCTGAGGTAAATTCACCAAACTCCATGTTTGATTGGTCATGAGAGAATCCATTTAGTCATGCATAACAGACTCCCACTTGATAGATTCCTCTTGACTTACTGCCTCATCATAGCACTCATGTTAACCTTAATTAGTCAATAATAAATATTTCAAGGATGGTGAGTACCTCTGTGGTGCTTTTCTTTCTCTTGTAGACCTCCTCAAAGTAGATATACTTGGCCCAACTTCAATAATAAAAATTGGTTCTTCAAAATTGATTACTCATGGAGCATCTTATGAAGTTCCAACTTCCAGCTTTCTTTGATTTCCATTGGTCACATTATCACCAAGATAATCTAGACTAGCAAACTGTTTGTCTTTAATTGCAGGACTTTTCATTCCTGAGACTGATGCCTCCCTATTATTGTACATCATCTTTTCATTAAAAATAATATTCTTGCTCCTAATAATCTTCTTATTTTGTTCATCCCAAAATCTGTAGCCAAATTCATCATCACCATAATCGATAAAAATACATTTCTGAGACTTGGGATCTAGCTTGCTTCTCGCATCAGACTCAATATAAACATATGCCACACAACCAAACACTCTTAAATGTGATAAATCTATCTTTTTGCCACTCCATTCTTCTTCGAGTAGTAGCTCTCCTAGTGGAACTGAGGGTGCACAATTAATTAAATAAGCAGTAGTATTAATCGTATCATCCCACATCATATTTGGTAAACCTACATGTATCCGCATACTTCTTATGTGCTCATTCAGAGTTTTCTTCATGCGCTCAGCTATTCTATTTTTTTATGGAGTTCCGGGAATGGTCTTTTCCATTCTGATCCTATTCTGTGAATAATACTCAAAAAATTCTTTATCGGTGTATCCTCATCTATTATCCAATCTGAAGCATTTAATCTTCAAGCCTGTCGCATTCTCCACCAAAGCTTTCCATTTCTTAAAGGTATCATAGACGTCAAATAATAAACCCATACATTCTTTGTGGCATCATCAATGAAGGTTGCATAATACTTGGAGCCTCTAAGAGATTAGACTGGTGAAGGTCCCCACACATCAGCATGAACCAGCTCTAACTTTATAGTCTTGGGTGTTCTGCAAGATTTTGAGAAACTAATAATCTTTTATTTCCCAAAGATACAATCTTTACATAATCCAATCTTTACTGATTTCACACCATGCAATTTTCCTTTTGATTGTAAAATATTTATCCTTTTCTCACTAATATGCGCAAGGCGACGATGTTATAGATTATCATCATCAATCTCGATAATAACTGCTAAGCTGTTGGAGTTTATGATCGTATAAAGAGTTTTCGACATCTTCCCACGAGCCAAGACTAAAGCTCATTTTATAACTTTCTAACAGCAGTTAGAGAACCTAGTCACACAGCCTTCTCGATCCAGTTGACCCACATAGATCAAATTTTATGCTAAACTCGGAGCATGTCTCACTTCATGTAACTTCCATGAATTACCATTTGGTAATTTAATTCGAACATCGCCCTTACCCACAATGTCAAGAGCTTCTTCATCAACAAGGTGAACCTTGCCAAAACTATCGGATACGTAATTCTCCATGATACTCCGACTTGAAGTTGAATGAAATGATACCCCCGAATCGATCACCCAAGATTCCAACAGATTATATGCGCTTAAGATCAAGGCGTCACTGTCGATCTCTTGTGTTGCATTGGCTCTATTATTATCATTTTTCCAAGCCCGACAATCATTTTTCAAGTGTCCTGGCTTTCAATAATGCCAACATCTATCCGCCTATTTTCCAGTTTTAGACTTGTTTTGTTTTTTCCTTCTAGATTTGGATCTTCCATGGTTGTTGGAATTTCTGTTAGATGGTCTTCATCTATTTTCAGTGTTGAGAGCGGAGCCACTGTGAAGTTCCCCAATATTTCTTCTCTTTGCCTCTTCACTAAGTTTGGTGTCACGTACCTCCTTATACTCAAGTTTCTTTTTCCCACTAGAGTTGCAAATTGAATTTATAGTAGTATTCAGTCATTAGGCATATAAGTTAAAAAATCCAAACACTTTAAGTGTTCTTCAAATGTGATCCCCCACTAACTGTAGCTTATCAATGATCTCATTCACCAGTACCACATGTTGATTCACCGAGCATCTTTTTGACATATTCAAGGTGAAACGTTGCCTCAACAAATGGATTTCGTTTGACAACACTCAATTTCCCATACAAATATGATATAGTACTCATAAGCTCGGTTGTTGTCGTCTCTTAGCAAGTGTGAGTCGGACCATTGCTAAAGCCTTTTTGTCAAGCTTCTCTCAACCTGTTCGACTCATGCATGCTGGAACCACACCTTCCAAAGGTACTTCTAGCTCTCTTATAGACAAATAATCCTTAATTTGCATTCTCCAATGATGAAAGTCAGTTTCATCAAATTTGTCAACATCTTTGGCACCCTCTCCACCTATTACTCCAACTTAATACAGATCTCCACTAACTTGCTCCTGATACCAATAGTTGAGATTTTAACACCTCAATAATTTACCAAATGATAGCGACAAGAAAGAATAATCAAATATAACAATGCGACATATAATTTATAATGGTTCACCCGGTCAATTAGACCTAACATGCTACGTCCAATGTGGTCACTGAGTTTCACTATAGTTGAATAACAAGAGGAAAAATCCTCAATTATAAGAGCACACAAGTCTCACACTCACTCTTAAGGATTACAAGAGAAAAATAAAAGAAACACACAAGAGAAATTCTGTACAGAATTTCTCTCCTTTTTATTTTTTCTCTTTCTTTTAATCACTCACTATCACACACTTTCTTACGCACACACAATCTCATCCCAATACACCCAATTCTCAAATCACTCTAGAATTTTTCTTTCTCTCTAATAAAAGAAACTCACAAATCGTGTGATACATTAAGCTCTCACTAATGGAGTTATTTATAGGCAAGATTTTTCACTGCTCCAACTAATTGCATTTAATGCCAACAAATTCTATTTAAACATTTAATATCAACTAATTGCATTAATTATTTATCATGGGAGCAAAGAATTGTTGATAACAACAAATGGATCGGCACATGGCTCCCTGGACTCCTTACATCATGTTTCATAAATTTTTCAGTTACTACCATGAAACTATTTTCAGTACTTCTTTCTTTCTATAATCCTTCAGGATACAAATTTTCAAGTGAAAAGAGAAACTTTAAGAATTATACTTCATTATCTCAAGCAGATCACCAAATGGGCGAAATGATATGGTTGTGAGTTGAATGAAAATTTAAATGATTTTGTTTATCTATGAGATGGTGAATTTGAAATGTTTTTTTTTTTTTTTTTTACTCTCTCAGAATCCTAAATGAGATATGAAAGGAAGATGACACATTATAAAATCCCTTTTAATTAGGAGAATCTGATTTTTAAACGTTGGTGATTTTGTTTTGAAAGTTTCACATTGACCCCTCACTAGTAATTATATCACTCTACAGAATTTACTTTGCAGAAACCCTCCTCGCCATAGATCTCTCTGCTTCTATCATGTAAGTTGTCTCCACTTTCTATTATTTATGAACATTCAACTTATTGATTACCATGATTCTAGTGTCATATTTATTCTTCTTTTATGATGATCGTGACGAAGACTGATTGTTTTAGCATATATTTGATCAAGAGTTTCTAGCTGTTATTGAATCCTTACCCATTAGCTTCAAATTTGAATAGTGTCTTACACATATATATGGTTTCATGGAGGATATGATGCATATAAATTCAAATTCTTAAATGGGGTAACTTTGAATGTATCTGCTGTCAAGCAACAGCTTAAATTTTGCAGGACTGAAGACAGACGTTCTTGACATAATTTCCCAGTGCAAAACCTGTAAGAGGCCTTCATCAGCCAACACTTCCATCATTGCAATCTTTGTTTTCTTGTATTTGAGTAAGAAACTTCAACAGGAGTCGAAATATGGCAAATAGGCAAGGCAAAAATGTATCAACCTGGTAAACTCTTTCTTTCCACAACTTTGTTTTTAGATTTTGTAATTTTGAGTTCGTTTCTAAACTTACCGATTCTTTCCAGGTTGGAAAAGTCTACAACCTTAACTGATGTGCAGCTCCATGTACACGGTGTGCCTTTCGTTATGGACAGAGTGAGAATTAAAATTCACTTCATTTCTTTAACTAGACACATTAGTATTTCAATGTTCAGATATAATTGTTCACATTTGTGTAGGAGCTTCTTGCATCAAAATCAGCCAAAATTGCAGCTATGCTCAAGGAGAATCCCGATAAAGATCTCTTATATTTCCTACGGGACGTATCACCTGATATAGAAACTTTTGAGCTTGTTACAAGATTCTGCCATGGCCTTGAAATGCAAATCTCCACAGAAAATGTTATACCCCTCATTGGTCTTGCTGACTACTTGGAGATGACTGAAACTCACAGCAAAAATAATCTGTTAAAGAAGGCTCTTGTCTTCTTTGAAGAGAAAGTTCTCCCCAGCTGGAATGAAACCATTAAGGCTCTTCGAGTAGCAGAAGATTTCCTTCAACTGGCTGTGGAGCTTGGCCTGATTGATGCCTGTTTTAAGTCTCTCATTGAAAAAGCACTAACTGATCCCCACCTTCTTGGAGCATCGATGAAGAATTTGAGCTGGGATGTAGATAGTGAGGATGCTGATGATTCATATACGCCAAATGCTAAGAGAAGACTGTTTGTTATTGATTGGAAATTTGAGGATTTAACAACACTGTCTCTTCAGCTATTCGATGCCATCATTCGTTCAATGAATCAGTATGGGGTGCCTTTAGAGTTTGTGGCCTCATCCATTTGTCAATACACAAAAAGAAGGGTTTTATCAAGCACCATTGGAGATGAAACTAAGTCAATTTACAAGAGGAAAACTCAAAGGGATGTTATTGAAGCAATGGAAAAGCTCTTGCCCTATGAAAGAGGACTCATTCCATGCACACTGTTGTTTGAAATGCTTCGATATGCAATTGTTTTGGAAGCCAGCTCTGATTGCAGAACTGGATTTGAGATTAGAATTGGAAAACAACTTGATCAGGCAACGGCAACAGACCTCTTAATTCTATCTCAAGGCTATGCTAAAGGAGTTCAATATGATATCGAGTGTTTGAGGAGGATTGTGAATAATTTCTGTTGCAGCTATTCTCCTTCATCTCAGTTTTCGGGGTACATTAAAGTGGCAGAACTCATTGAGAAATTCTTGGCAGAAGTTGCAGCTGACATAGGTTTGAAAATGAATACATTTCTTTCCATGGTAGAAATGTCAACTGTTGTATCCGCAGTAACACAGAGAAACTCTGATGGAATTTACATGGCTATTGATATATACTTTCACAAGCATAGTTACTTAACAGAATCAGAAAGAGAGGAAGTATGTAGAGTTTTAGACTGCCAGAAGCTGTCCATGGAAGCTTGCGAGCATGCGGCAAAAAATGAAAGATTGCCATTGAGGGTGGTGGTGCAAGCATTGTCTGCAGCACAGTTGAAAATAAGAGATACAATCACTAAAGAGGTGCAATTCCCTGAGGATAAAATGATCACGAAGGAAGCAATGGAGAAGGTGGTGGTGGAAGATGAAGCAAAGTTGAGTAAAGAAATGATGATAATGAGCAATAAGGTGATGGAGCTTGAGAGAGAATGCTTTGTAATGAGGAAAGAGCTTGAGAAGAGTTGCAGGTTTCATAATAATAATAACAATACAGATAAAAAAGAGAAGCTTAGCATGTGGAAAGAAATGAAGAGGAAATTTGGGTGCATTACTTCAATTCATGATTGTAATTCTCAAGTCAAGAAGAAGAAGGTGGTGCATCCCAGATTTGGAGTGTGACATTATGATTTCTTAGAATAGGGACTTTGAAGTTTTTGATCAAGTTTTTTCTTATTATCATGACTACTATGTATGTGCTTGATTTGCAAATCATAATCTGATTTATGATTGGATAAAGATCAATCATAAGTTCAAAATAGAAGAACCCATTTACATTTTCAATTGTTACCAACACTACAAGAATTAGACCATTTAGCGTCGAATTATTTCGACGCCATACGTCACAGTTTCGACGCAAAATACATTTAGCGTCGAAAAAATTAGACGCAAAAAATGGACGCTGAAATGTCGACGAGAGAATCACTTTTAGCGTCGAAGTAATTAAATGCGACGCTAAAAAGCTTTTATTCCGCGTCCAATTTATTTCGACGCTAAAGTACATATTTCGACGCTATTGGTTATATTGGCGACGAAATATTTCGACGCAAAAATCCAAACTTTTAGCGTCGAAACGTGTGTCGACGCTAAAGTATATTAAAAAAGTATTATATGTAAGCTTACAGCGGCCATTTTTTGTTACTATTAGCGTCGAAATAATCGACGCCAAAAGTTGGACTTTTTGCGTCGAAAATTTCGACGCTAAAGTATATTAAAAAAGTATTATATGTAAGCTTACAGCGGCCATTTTTTGTTACTATTAGCGTCGAAATATTCGACGCCAAAAGTTGGACTTTTTGCGTCGAATTATTTCGTCGCTAATAGTTCAAAAATTTATTTTTTAAAAAATTATTAATTTACTTCTTTTTTGGTCAAAAATATTTAATTTTGTTGAAAAAAAATGTAATTAATAACAGAATTACGAAATATTATAATAAATATTATATTTAATTTTGTTTTAGAAAAAAAAAATATTATATTAAATATATTGTTCAAAATGTTTATACAAAACCAAATATCAAATTAATTGCTACTGTGATGGGGGGACGCTCGAGCCCGATGCACCATAACTGAATGAGGCCTCAAACATCTGACGGAAAGCCAGCATTTGCTCTTGCAACTGCTCCATCTTCTTCTCGTGGTCCATCATCTTCTTCTCGTGGTCCATCATCTTCTTCTCGTGGTCCACCGTGACCTGTTGTAGCTTCTCCTTAGTCTGCTGCAGCTCGTCTCGGGTGCTGGCTAGCTCGTCTTTGGTGGTGACTAACTCGTCTCGAAGAGAGACATTGTCCGAATTAACACTATTGCGTGCAGATGACGTTGGCTTTTTACGAGTGCCAAGGCCAACGTTGTAAGCTGTCTGATTCTTGAAAACCAATTGCGACAGCTGCTCATCTGATATGGGGTCGGACCCTGTCTCTTGAGTTTGATCTTGGAGTTCCATCATTTCGTTCTGTTTCAAAAAATAAGTTAATATTAGAATTTGAGAAAAAAAAATTAACATATATAATATTAATTATTTTTTTTAAAAAACTGAAACTTACATAGCAGCGTTCGGCTTCTTCATTTATCCATTTGTTCCTCTCATTGTAATGCGTCACACGGAAAAAATCTGGAAATGTTGCACCTCACCTGTGCTACTCTGTTATAAACAGAAAATAAATTCAATATTATTCCAGATTAGTAAAAACAATTAACTGTTCAATTTTACGTTAGGATATATTTACCTCAGAATGTTCGGCACGATGTTGGATAAATGGCTTCGAACCTCCACGGTGGTGGTTAAAACGCAAGTGACTTCGATTTTCCGAATTTGCGTGACATTTATCCTGCATTTACCAACACTGTAAGTACCGAAAACAAAGACAATTATAAATTTCCGTTTATTTCAAAATTTACCTCGTGTTTTTTGCTAGACCAAAGCTCACATAAGAATGTCCAATCTTGTTCCTCTATAAAATCAGGCTTGTGTTGTGGAGCATTCGAAGGTCCATGTTCGTCGAATATTGGTTTCAGGACTTTTGTTCTATAATCTTTATAACTTTTCCCCATGTGGTAGTCAATATATTGTTGGACATTCACTTGGTCAGATCGAAGTCGAACCATTCCTACATGAAAATTCGAGTAAAAATAAGTATAAAATAAAAATGTTAAATAACAAACAATATCGAAAACTTACAAGTAGCGAAGGGAATAGCTGGTTCATTTTCGTCTCCCACGGTATCTTTCTCCAAGATACGTAGTTTTGGGGAGCTTCATATCGAGCTGTAGCTCCTATGGCTGTATTAAACGCTGAATTATGTTGTCCGACTTGAGTGTGTCCATCATCTGATATCTCTATCCGGATACGGCCGTGAGCCTTAACGTACTTAGCCAACCCCAGGCCACGGGTGCGTCCTCGACCATTCACTGTACTGGACTCACCTGTGCTAGCAGAGAAATCACCAGGGCCAGTTGCCCTTGCTGATGTAGATGGAGTCGCGGTAGCCCGTTTGCGATTTTCGGTGCCATCTGCAAAAACCCGTCGCATTAGCGTCATCAAATTCCAAAATTCTTATACATATACATACATATCCATACAAGTCAATACAACTTAACAAAAGCGCTTATAACATCGAATGCTCACTTTCGTTTTCAAATTCATTCATTCATTTATTCATTTCACATATGCATTCATTATCCATATAATCTACGAGTTCCATCATACACGTACATACACACAGTCACACACTCAATGGGATACATATAACCAACCACGAAGCACATTTAACAACCAATACATCACAAGGCACACAATCAAACAATACATACATATCACGACACACCAAAGTCATCACACGACTTCTCATGCACACGCATAACCATAACAAACATTCCAAAACACATACTATACTATCACGCGTTTCCAGAGAGCGAACGTTCGAGTAGCGTTCTATAACGCGTTCGAACGGATCAATTCCAGAGAGCTCACGTTCGAGTAGCGTTCTATAACGCGTTCGAACGGATCAATTCCAGTGAGCTCACGTTCGTATGGCGTTCTTTAACGCGTTCGAACGGATCAATTCCAGTGAGCTCACGTTCGTATGGCGTTCTTTAACGCGTTCGAACGGATCAATTCCAGTGAGCTCACGTTCGTATGGCGTTCTTTAACGCGTTCGAACGGATCAATTCTAGTGAGCTCACGTTCGTATGGCGTTCTTTAACGCGTTCGAACGTCTAAGGAAAAAAGTGGGCGTTCGATTTGCGTTTGAATACACGTTCGAACGTCCTACGGTTTGCCGAAATCAAACCAAAATATTGGCTTCCAAGCACCCCAAACACACCAAAAACACACTTATCATTTAGCCAGCATCAATATCCTCCTAAACATCTCTATTGACTCCTTATTAGGCACCATTCTTTCTTTATTCAAAATTAACCCACAATCATCATCATCATTCATCAACAATCATCATCATCATCATCATCAATGATTCCACTCTATGAACAATCATCATCATACAAATTCATCATCATACATCAACAACCATAATATGTCATCATGCAAATTCATCATAAACTTCAACAATCATCATCATCAAAATTCATCAATCTTATTGACAACCATCACCATCATCATCATCATCATCAAATTAAAATAAAAAAGTGAGACTTACCTTAAATTCGTTGCAGTAGATGTCTAGAAGCCGAGAATGCAGAAGAAGAGAGTTAATGGAAGAAATTTGGTCGTTTGAGCCGAGAAGAAGAGGTCGCTGGGTTTAGGGATTTAAAAGACATTTAGCGTCGAATTAATTTGATTTTAGCGTCGAATAATTCGACGCCAAAAAATAGGCGGGTTATTAAAATTTAGGGTTATTTTTCCGGGAAATTTAATTTTATATCTAGCGTCGAAATAATTTTCGACGCTAAATGACATACATTAACGTCGACTAACAGTCGACGCTAAATGTCAGACATTTAGCGTCGAATATATTCGACGCTAATGTCTGTCATTTAGCGTCGAAAATTATATTTCTACGCTAGATGTGTACCATTAAAAATAATTTTTTATATGCATTACATCCAAATTATGTCGCAAACTCAGAGTCCCCCAATATTCTAACTCAAAGAAAATACTCTTTCATGTCCAATTCAACTCTTCAGGTAAGCGTTTTCGATTTTTATCTCTATTATTAGGATGTTTACCTGGTGTGCTGTCTCTGAGATGTTGATGTTGGCAAAGTATGTCGAATCCAGACAATGGACTGGGCATACTCTGAGGTTCATGTTGACCGTTAAATAATTGACTCCTCCGCCAAGGATGACTCAACTCAAGAAATCTCCTGTGCCCTGTGTATCCGATTTTATTCCGTAATCGTTGCGAAGGTGTTTGACCCGCACAAACTGGACATGCCATGTATCCCTTAGTGCTCCATCCAGATAATGAACCATAAGCTGGGAAATCAATCATGGTCCATAATAATGCGGCATGCATCTGAAAATACTGCTCTGAAGCTGCATCATAGGTATGCACACCCACATTCCATAATGTTTGTAACTCCTCGATCAATGGTCTCAAGTAAATATTTATATCTTTACCAGGTGAACGTGGACCAGGGATAAGCAATGACATAAACATGAACGGATCCTTCATACATTTCCATGGAGGTAAGTTATATGGAATGACAATAACGGGCCAGATGTTATAAGAGTTGTACATATTCCCAAATGGGTTAAAACCATCAGAGGCAAGACCTAACCTGACATTACGGGGGTCCTCAGCGAAATGGGGGTACATGTCATCAAATTCCTTCTATTCGGTTCCATCCGCAGGATGTCTAAGTATGCCCTCCGCACCGATCCTCTTTTCATGATGCCACATCATATCAGTCGATGTGTGTCGTGACATGAACAATCTCTGCAGCCTGGGCGTTAAAGGGAAATATCGCAATATCTTTTGAGGCACTTTCTTCCCCATACCACGGACTTTGTATCGACTTTCACCACATATCGGACAATGTTCAAGTGATTCATACTCGGCACGAAATAATACACAATCAAACTTACAAGCATGAATGGATTCATATCCCATTCCCAGATCACACAACATTTTCTTTGCCTCGTAGTACGACTTAGGCAATTCTCTTCCAACCGGTAACATTGGGCTAGACAGTAACTCTAACATCATATCGATACTTTTGTTGGTCATTCTGTTGATCACTTTAATATGTAATAATTTCACAACGAAATTCAAGATCGACATTCCAGCACCTTCAAATGGAATTTTTTTTGCCTCATCAAGTAGTTCACTAGATAAATTTTGATCATTTCCACTTAACACTGGCATGTCACCACTAACACTATGACCAAGTTGTGGACCTTGTAAGTCATGCAAAATATCGGTGATCTCATCGTTTGCAAGTTGATTGTAACTACTGCTCCCTTCGCCGGAATCAAAAAACCGTGACTGAGAATTATACTGCTCACCGTGATAAATCCACGTACGGTAAGTTGGTGATATTCCTGACATGTATAAATGATTATGAACTTCATCTAACCGCTTCCTTTTCCTATTCAAACAATTTACACATGGACAACGAACACGACCTTCAGCATCAATGTGTTGCTTTGCGACTTCCATAAACTCATACACTCCATTACGATATTCAACACTCAATCTATCCAGAGAGCTCATCCAATTTCTATCCATTTCAGCAGAATACCTAAATATAATAATATAATTATTAGATATCATATTACAATAATCAACATTACTAATTCATTAATACTTTATTTAAGCATATGTATATATATATATATATATATATATATTTGGTTGATAAATTAATTAAATAGTTTACAGAAAAATTCTATTTTGTTAATTAATATACTTACTCTACATATATGAATCATAAATCACTAACAAACAACATATAAACAACATATATAATCATAAAATTGAAAATAATAAAGAAATATGAAAGAAGATTTACCTTTTCGGAAATTGATTACAATATTATTGAATATTTTTAGGAGAGTTGTGAGGCTGTAGAGAGAGAAATTCTCAGATTTCAGAGGATGAAAATGAAGAGAATGAGAGAAAAAATAGAGGGGGAGAAGGGTTGGTGACATTCTGTATTTTAATCTATCTTTAGCGTCGAATCTGACAATTCGACGCTAATTGTTGTAGTTTTTAGCGTCGCAATAAATATTTCGACGCTAAATGTCTGGTTTTTGGCGTCGATTTAAATTTAGACGCTAAAGATTCAAGGATTGTCGATGGAAACTTCATAAGCCTTTAGCGACGATAAATAGTCGACGCTAAATGTTGGTTTTTGGCGTCGACACCGAGTTTGGACGCTAAAACTTAATATTTGGCGCCAAAAAGCATTGCAATAGTAAAATTATTTAGCGTCGAATATCATTCGACGCTATAGTAATAATTTTAGCGTCGAAAATGCTTATCGACGCCAAAAATGAATATTTGGCGTCGAAACTTTTTTCCGTCGCTAAAAATATGACATGTAGCGTCGAAAATGATATTCGACGCTAAAAGTGGGTTTTGGCGTCGAATTTTATTGCGACGCTAAATGTTTGGACGCTAAAAGCCATAATTCTTGTAGTGCAAACACAACATCATGCTAATATATTGGTGGGTCCATATAAGATTACTGAGTGACTGCATGAAATAATGAAATAACCCTAAATAACTAAGTATTTTCTTCAGCTATTTACAGTTTAGTCATCAAATTGTTTATTTCCCAATTAAATAAATAGTCGCAAAACATATATGATAGTGGAAAAATATATTGAAGTAGAGAATTTTAAATTGATTAATTAAATACTAAATTTAGTCATAAAAACATTTATTATTTGACTAATTTACTTTTAGTCACGAAATAGTTAGTTATTGAAATATATATATTTCTTTTAGTGTAAATTTAAACCACGTTGGTTGAAATTAAACAAAGAAATGTATAATAAAACAGCTTAAAATTTTTGAAAAAAAAAACATCATACGGAGAGAACACATCAGATGTTCACTTTGAATAAAATTTTAATTTTTAGAAGGGGAAAAAAACTATTTTAAACTAATACATTATAAAAAAAAAATGAAATATATTTTTCCTACCAATACACAATTTAAGGTGTTAGTTCAAGCTCGCCATCAAAGTAAATACATTCGCATTGAGTAAAATTTATTTATAAGATAACTATAGCTAGTCTATAGACTATAGATTAAGTTTTTATATTCACAAAAAAAAAAAAAAAAAAAAGAAAGATAGATCAGTTTGGTGCTCTCTTGTAATAACTCATATTTTTTTCTTTGTATAATACAAAAACATTATCATAACGAATCTATTTGTATTTTTCTTCTTAATCTCCAACATCATCACACTCATGTCACCAAATATGTCTCCATATTATCAAAATCAAACATAACCACCCACCCCACCATTAACCCTACTAACCATCACCAATTCCATTATCAACACATTAGTGTTAGTTTTAAATTGTATTCAAGAGGAGAGGGTGAGGTTGTCTTGAGAAAACTTCCAGGGAGCATTTGAGCATAATTCTAGGAAATTTTAAAGAGAGAAACCGAGAGCATTTGAGGGAGAATTTCTAGAGAGAGAAAAGTGTGTCCAGAGAGATAAAATGCCTCGTTTGTCGTCGTTCAACCTCATTTTTCGACGAGTGACTACATCTGGAAAATCCTCTCGACGAGACGAATCCAACGGCACTGGACCGCCGCTGAGATACTGCCAAACGCGCCCTCACGCGCTAGACACGCTACAGCGGCTTGCTGCTCACGCACCCCACGCGCCGCCATGCGTGTACGACACCTCCCAGACCCGGATTTTCCCCTCGTCGAGATACACAATGTAGACACTTTGTTTGCCCAAATCGGAGATTTGGTTCTTGAGAAATGAGCCAAAAGCGGTATTTATCGTTGTTTAACCAATCGTCAATAACCACCGTGCTTCAGATTTCACCACCACCATCACTGGGATCCTTGAGGCGTTTACTGACCAGCGGTTCATTCGTTGTGAGATTTGGAGATCGTTGGAGCTTGATATTTGAATATTACCATTTTGGGGTGTAAACGTATGATTTTTGAAGTTTTAGACTTATTTGTATATTGGCATGATTATGAGATTTAATCTGTAAAGTCTATTTTTCAGGGCTTAATAAGTAATATTTGAGAGTTTTAGGACTATATGAACATTGTAGAAAAATTTAGGACTAAAATGAAAATTAAGAAAATTTAGGGGTAAAATCATAATTTTAGAAAAGTTGAGGGATCAGATCGTAATTTTATATTTCAGATTCTTAGCGAGGATATAGTCAAACTAAGGGCTTTTGCGTGGATTAAGGTAAGTACAATGCACGATGATTCCTTTAACATAATTATTTGTTGATTGATGTTTAAAGTGAAAGTATATATATATATATATATATTGGTATAATTATAATTATATATATGTGTATATATTTATATATATATTTGCGGAGATATATATATTGAGTTATTGAAAACATGAGAAATATGAATTCTTGATTGCTAAGATGAGATTGATGGATGGGATGTGAGATGTGATTGTATAAGATGATGTGTGTTTTTATGTTATGCTGTCGGGTTTTGTATAATTGTGGTCGGAGATGAGATGAGTTGAGATGATATGAGAGATGAGATGATATGAGCAGCTAGCGCTCATGAAAGGCTAATGAGATGATGTGATGAGAGAGCTCATGAGAGTTTATGTTTTATTATGCATAATAAGTGGTGGATTATGTTTCAGATCTCACTTATAGGTGAGTTGAGTGATATGGTGGGAAACCTTGGGAGTTGTGAGGTACCTCTCATTGGTTTCAATCCAATATTATACTGGACCCGGATTAGCAATCACGTTTGATGGATGTTTGTATTGTTGTGAGAAATGTTGCTTGAGATGATATTATAGTATATGTTATTTCATATTATATATATATATATACACACACACACACACACACACACACACACACACACACACACCACACACACACACTTATATATATCCCTATTTTGTTGGTGAGGTCACATTGAGCGTATAAATGCATTACTTACTGAGCTTTTTAAGCTCCACCCCATTTTCTCAAACATCTCAGGTAGTTCTCCAACACAGCAATAACAGTATCAGGATTTGATCCACGTGCCACAGTCACTTTTAGGGTTGGTTGAGACATATGAGACATTTTTTTCACATTTTTAAGACTTGTGTTGTAAACCATAAAATTTGAGAAATTTTCAGAGATTTGCTAAATTTATAATTTAAGATGTATTATTTATGCATATTTGTTTAATTTGTATGTATATAGAATGCTCGAACTAAAGAGGTTTGCAAACCTCTTTCTAGGGTTGGACCCGCTCTAGGAAGGGGGCCGTGATAGATTTGGTTTCAGAGACTAAGGTTTTAGATTCTGTAGAAATATTGCATTAGTTATAGGTATTAAAATGGTAGTTTTGTATCTGTAGGAAAATGTCTGGACGTAGCCATGGTATTGGTACTCAACATGGGAGAGAGATAGTTTGATGATACATGAGAATGTCGGGTATTAGTATTGAGAGACCTCACATTTAGCCAGTAGATCCTTAATTGGATGTAGCTTTATCTGGTATTCCACCAATTGTTGAGTGTTGACCGGCGTAAACACACACGTATAACGCAAGCGCACGCATCGTTCAAGTAGTATAAAAATATCGATCCCATGAGGACTTAATTCCTACTATTGTTATTAATTATTGATACTATTTATTTACAGGTATCTAATTATAGGGAGAAGAGAATGATTGTTTGATTGGTTGGTTGAATGTGGTTTTCCTTAATTAAAATAAATAAAATAAACAAAAGAAAATACTAAGGAAAATAAAAGAAAGGCTCAAGGATCTAGAGTCGTGACTCCACACAATATTATTATAAAGATGAATTGATTCTCTTATCTATGTGTAATAAATCAGATTGTTAACCTGGAACACGAAAATATGCAAAAGCCTCTGTCGATGGTCAGACGCAAATACCCAGTATAACCCAATTGAACCATATGTCTATGTCAACCAAATTACCTAGATTCATTAAGATCAAGTTCCAATTGTGGCTACCCCCGCCTGACAGGTATATGTCTATCCTGTAAGGAAATCTATTAAATGGTTATCTATCCTCAAGGAAGATCGTTGGCTATTGAATCTAAGGCTGAAACCTAAAATCCCTATGTCTAGTTCATTTTAAGTTTACCATATCAATCTTATTGGTGATCAGACAACAATAAGCATTAAGCTTAAAACTCAATAAACAAACTAAAGAATTACCCATAAAAAGAAAATCAATTATTAAGTGTGTGAATATTATGTTTCATCACTTCCCTAGAATAAAAATAAAATGATGGGGTTAGAGGATCCACAATTAATATTTTTTATCTAGGAATCTCACTTATTATAATATATAAATTATTTTCCGTTCTACTTTCTCAGGAATTAATAATGTTAAACAATTAAAACCAGCCATATAGGCGGTAATCCATTTAGTCCAACTACACCAGCTATATATGCGGTAATTATCTGTCACATAAAGACCAGCCATATAGGCTATAAAGTAATTTATATTTAGACCGACCATATAGGCGGTAATAAAGTCTGACATTAATTAATCCGGTTAAATTATAATTTATAAATTATAATTAAGTGAGATTTACCTAGATAATTATATTAAAGGTTTCACCTTTTACCCGAACGGATATTTAACTACAAAATATAAAGTAAATAAATAAATAAAAAGCTGTAATAAAAACTAAAAATAAAAATACATAATTTTAATATTACAAAACTAGATGCTTCCTATGAAATCAGGGAAAAAATCTCAAGGCAAGCACACCAAATGAAGTGGTGAAGAGCTAAATTTATAGGCAAATTCGGCATCTGGCGTCGCGACGCGGAAGTGCCTGGCGTCGCGACGCCAGCACGCGTATCTGGTCTACGCGGTTTTGACCACGCGAATTCTGTTGGCACAATCAAATGATGACATGTGGCACGCGCTGAAAGTGGTGCAATGGGAAGGCGACACGTGGCACACGGTGATTGGTGGATGTTTCGGTACAATGAGAATCTGACACGTGGCACGCGGTAAAGATCGGTCCAATGAGAGCTTGACACGTGGCAGCATGTGATTCGTTGGTGATTCGGTCCAATGATAAGGCGACACGTGGCACGCGCTATGTTTGGTCCAATAGGATTGTGACACGTGGCAATGGCGTATTTTAGCTGATCTTATGTGATGATGACACATGGCAGGGCGCACATTAGCAAGGTCAGCGCACGTTAGCAAGATCCGGCGCACTTTAGCAAGTCCAATATCTCAGATTCTGACACGTGTCCCTCGGCGCACATTAGCATGACTGGTGTACTTTAGGCGTCGCGACGCCGGTGGATAGCGCGTCGCGACGCGGCCAAATTATCGAAATACCCTTTTTCATCGTTTTTCACTGTTTTGGCCCGAAATTGCTTCAAATACTTTCCAAACTTTATTTATCTGCAAAACATTACAAAACACGTCAAAATGTTCACAAAACCCGAGAAACTATACAAAATATTAGGTTAAATGAGTGGGAAATAGTGATATAAATACCACTCATCACACTCTCAAACCTAACATTTTGCTAGTCCTCGAGCAAAACATAGAGTAAAATAACATAAATAAATTAACTAAGCCACTTTCGTAGGGATCACGGTTGCATTTAGCATATCCAACAAGCCTTTAAACCCCTAGGTGTCCCTAATGGACGAGTTGTAGTCTCGTGAGGGTTTACAGCAATGATACCCACAAACATTTTACAAAAGTAAAAAGGAAGTAAAACTAATGCACACAAAAGCAAAAAGACAAGCGAAAAGAGAAAAAAGAAGTTAGTGACTAATCAAGTGAAACTTCTACTCCAAGTTACTAGTTGTTTTGTCTCTTTCTAAATTATCGAATAAGTAAATTCTTCGATTATATTTACCATTCTCCATATACACAGCCAACAAAATATTAAACAACTCATTTTTGCCCACAACAGTCATAAGTGCAGTTGATAAAAGAGTAATATTTTTGTCATAAAATTTTATCAGAATTCACACATTTTTGTAGCAATGGAATAATTTTTCTGAATTTTCTGATTTTTTTCTTTGATTTTTGATTTTTTATTTATTTATATACAATACCTTCCGTCTATGTAGCGAGTGTTAGGTCGATGGCTCCCAAACAAGTTGGCTTTAAGGCACCAGGTGTTAAGACACCCCTACGGACTTAATTACTCAGACTTCAGATATATATATTTTTGCAGCATCTTTGATTCATGTAGCGAGCTTTGGGCCAGTGACTCCCAAACCAGTTGGTTTTAGGGCACTAGGTGTTAAAACACTCTTACAGACTTAATAACTCGGATCTCAGATTTTTTTTATTTTTTTTACTCCATTGCTTTTTGAGATGCTTCCTCCAATTAAACTAGAGAACTGAATATTACAAACTTTTCAATTTTAGCTCATGTCCGTATGTTTCCATGTATATTGATAATACATGTCAACTGAGCATATGAAGATCCATTTTAGTCAATTTTATGGAGAAATTACAAATTAAATAATTTAAAATGAAACAAACAAAAATTAACTTATTTCAAAATAGGTTTGAGATACGTCTCAGGAGTGGAATCTCCTTACTCAGCTATCTCTTACCAATTTCACATTTTTAGTCAAAATAAAAACACAAAAACGCAAAATATTTTTGTAATTTTTGAAAATTTTCAATTTTTTTTTTGTATTTTTCGAAAACATTTGGACTAAAAATAACATAATAGAAAAAATTTGGACTAAGAATAACATAATAAAAACAAGACTAAGAATAACATAATCAAAACAAGTTACTATTAACTAATCCCCACCCCCAAACCTAAATGAGACATTGTCCTCAATGTCTTAAACAGTAAAGGAAGAGTTTAGAAGGTAGTATCTGGTTAGCTGAAATTCTAGAGGAAATTAAAGGTTAAGATCCAGATTAATCCGACGCCTCTTACCACAATTGTCCTCAGACCAATTTATCTTTGAAAGGATAGGGTCAACTTGTGGTTCATAGGCTAAGAGTTGATCTATTAGATCTGGAGCAGTTCTGGCAGTGAAGAGGAGTTCTTTCATAGGTTTTGACACGAACCCATTTCTCCGAGCATCATCAAGAAACACACAAAGAAAATCATAAAATCCTTCAACTTTGTACAGTCCAAGCGGTTTCTGGTGTATGTTCAGGTTCGCCCAAGAAAGCACTATAAAAATTTCCTCCAATGTGCCCAAGCCACCTGAAAAAGCGATAAAAGCATCAGCACGGTTAATCATTTCAACTAATCATTCAGACATACCTGGCACGATCAGTTCATCTCCGTTTGATGATCCAATAAGATTTTCCTCTGCCAAGGGTTTTGGGATGATTCCCAAAACATGACTGCCTTATTCCTGTACGGCCTTTGAAACGATCCCCATTAGTCGAAGATTGCCTCCGCCATATACTAAGTGCATATTCCTTGCAGCTAAGACTCGACCCAATTCCCGTGCTACTTCTATGTATTGTGGCTTAACACCAACACTAGTACCGCAAAACACACAGATGTTTTCACCTCGTCTTCTTGAAGTGGCTTCCATTTTTATATATTTCTTTCTCAAATATGGATGCCTTCAAAAGTGCAATGACGGGCTGAATTTATAGTATCTGAAAAGGGTGAGTAATAATAGCACTAGTATCTTCCATATGACGTTTATTAGATAAACAAAACAAAAGAAATCGTGAAATGTCAAAAAGTCTGGATCCTGTCTAAGAAAATAAAGATAATTACAACAGAAAAAAGAATCAAATCAATAATTAAGGCAACAGAATTGTGTACGCAATACGCCATTCGCTTAGTATAAATTCATTAGGATGCGTCTCAAGAATCCATTCTTTACTCAGCCATCGCTAATGAATTATCTCTTATCTTTGCCAAACACCATTCCTTCTGTCTTATGCTTTGGTTGAGCTTTTCCCTACAAAAATAACATACAAAATTAAAAATTCTACAACATGTATACACAAAATATAAAAACAAAAATTACAATAAATTGTATGGGTTGCCTCCCTGTAGCGCTAAATTTTTCATCTCCAGCCAGACGTGACTGAAATCCATCTGTCAAGGAGGTTTCAGCGTCGTTTTGGATGTCCGATTAAAGACAATCCCATGAGCGTTGCTTTTGAAGGGTCTCTTCCAACGGTAAGGTGGTAAAAAAAGTTTTGACTTATTCAGTCCTCGTGCCACCTTTTTAATCTTTATTGCTCCAGTGGTTCCTGAAAAGAAAGAAAGAAAATCAGGAGGTCTTGTATGGTGCTTGACTTGGAATGGAAGTTCCAATCTGTCAAGCTTCTGGGTGATATCTCTGATCAGTACTCCCCAAAATAGTGATGTTTCGCCTGAATGCTCTGGATTCTCAATAAGTTCAGACATTTGCTCCTCCATTTGCTCTGCTTCTTGCTCCACCTTTTCTTCACAAATGTATTTTAAAATTTCCGTATTCAGCTCTTCATCTGTCATCTGTGAAATGCATGCTTCAAAATTATCAACCTGAGGATGAAAAGACATGTCAGATTTTAGGTCTTCATCCTCTGATCTGGGTGAAATGATTGGCTCAGGTAGATCTTCTTCAAACATTTGTGCAATGGATGTTCCAAGATCTTCATTTTGAGGATACAGAATTCCATCCTCAAGTGTTGATGCAGTTGGTACAAACAGCTCAGTTTCATCATCGTCAGAGTCAGAATAATAAAAATCAAATCGAGACTTTTCCGGTTCGGGCTCCTGAACTGATACCTCTGGTTGTTGATACTTCTCAGCCCCTTCCTCTTTTGAAGTGTCATTGTGAAATGATTGGTACTCGAAGGCTTCATCAGTGTCATCTGAAAATGGTCCATGAGGTATGTAGCTCTGGTTTTCTGTTAATTGTCTCGTCTGATTTGTCAATCTCTGAATGACTTTTGATTGTCTCTGAATACTTTCGAGTTGATTCTGGTATGTTTCAAGCATCGTATCCAACTCTTCGTCTCGTTTCTTGAACCAATCTTTGAGCATGTCAATCATCTGATCTTCTTCTGATGGTTCTGATTGTTGATGAAGATCGTAGGTAGATGGTGGATAAGATGGAAAATATGATGGCCCTTCGTACCTTGAATAATTCTGATACACTCTGAAAAGTATATGCATTGATCGCTCGAGTGGTTACCATCACAAATTACACATCTCCTCATTTCGTTCTGATGAGCAAATGTAGTATTACTTGATTCTGACATCCAGTGATAATAGTTGGGCTGAACAACAGGCCTCAGAAAACCAGACTGTTGCTCCCAGATGTGGGGTGTATCTTCTTGTAAATCACGTAATCTCTCAATCTCCCAATAATGTTCCAATTTTCAATCATCTGAAAACAAAAGAAAGAAATAAAAAATTACAGATAAAAATAAAAATAAAGAAAATTAGATACAAGTAAATTAGATAGCATCAAAATTAATAACTCAAGAAATATAAGTCCCCGGCAACAGCGCCAAAAACTTGACCGGCGTAAACACACACGTATAACGCAAGCGCACGTATCGTTCAAGTAATATAAAAATATCGATCCCACGAGGACTTAATTCCTACTATTTTTATTAATTATTGATACTATTTATTTACAGGTATCTAATTATAGGGAGAAGAGAATGATTGTTTGATTGGTTGGTTGAATGTGGTTTTCCTTAATTAAAATAAATAAAATAAACAAAAGAAAATACTAAGGAAAATAAAAGAAAGACTCAAGGATCTAGGGTCGTGACTCCACACAATATTATTATAAAGATGAATTGATTCTCTTATCTATGTGTAATAAATCAGATTGCTAATCTGGAACAAGAAAATATGCAAAAGCCTCTGTCGATGGTCAGACGCAAATACCCAGTATAACCCAATTGAAACATATGTCTATGTCAACCAAATTACCTGGATTCATTAAGATCAAGTTCCAATTGTAGCTACCCCCGCCCGGCAGGTATATGTCTATCCTGTAATGAAATCTATTAAAGGGTTATCTATCCTCAAGGAAGATCGTGGGCTATTGAATCTAAGGCTGAAACCTAAAATCCCTATGTCTAGTTCATTTTAAGTTTACCATATCAATCTTATTGGTGATTAGACAACAAGAAGCATTAAACTTAAGACTCAATAAACAAACTAAAGAATTACCCATAAAAAGAAAATCAATTATTAAGTGTGTGAATATTGTGTTTCATCACTTCCCTAGAATAAAAATAAAATGTTGGGGTGTAGGCATTGCATTTTTGCATATCAGCCCAATGATGAGCCTCGAATGGAGGCACTACTTTTTTAGTTGCGGAAGTTGCGGAAAGCGGTCGTCGGAAGGGAATGGTCAAGAATTGACATTTTTATTGGATTTGGTTCGCTTGTTCAAGCTTCGGGTTCGCTCATTCGGTCTCAATTTTAAATTTATCCTCGGCCCGGTTCACCAATACCCCACGTCCAAACCCATTTTCCATGCCCCACATTAGCCGCCCATAATGCCACCTTTTCCCAAATAATAACCAAAAACCATACCCTGCAACTACCCAGACAAAACAACAAACAACAAACCAAAACCCATGCCACTCACGCCCCTCACCCAAATACCAAACCAAACAAGACACAAAGCAACAAAAAAAACCATAACCAAACCCATACACCTCACGTGAATCACCTTTAATCAAACACAAAATAACAAAAACCACCCATGCACCTCACAAAAGCCTTACACCCTCCATGCCTCTCGCAGATCATCACCCTTCCCACAATCCACGCCCTCTGCTCCTTCACGTGATAACTGAACCAAAGCACTCTTCTCACTCAACACAGAAGCCCTCACGAAGACAACTCATATAGCCTCACGCCACTGCCCCTCTCCATAGAGCCACGGTAAAAGCCCCCTGCATGTCTCCCATTCACGGCACCAAAGGAGAGAAGATATACGCACAAAGAGCTCACTGGACTTAGCCTCTCCACGTTAATGCCATACTGCCCAATGCAGCCAACACCCCCACGGTACCCTTACAAAACCTCAGCCACACGTGAACTACATACACAAAATGATCAAAGCAACTGCCCTCGACCATCAAACAACACACTGCCACTGCTAGCCTTCAACTAAAAAACCCTACTGAACCTTGACCATTTTGGCTCACGGCCAGAACCCTTACTTCAGCTCATCATCATCATCATCCAACCTTCATCGTCCCCACTGCCTCACTAAACCGACGGCCAGAACCCTTACTGAACCCTTCATCACTGCCGAACCTCTCGGCCAAGGACATTCACAGAAAATAAACCCTAAAAAACTCACGCAGAATCAACAAACAAACACACTCGGCAAACCTCCCTGATAAAGCCACTCACGCAAGAAAAACCCTAAAGCCATGTAGCCATTCACGCACTCTGAAACCAGCCCCCTAACTTAGCAAGATCCTTCACTCCATCACCCCCTCAGTTCACGCACCATATCACCCTTGCATACAGCCCCTCCTTCATCACGCCATTCACCACAAGAACCAGCCCCTGTCACGTGAGAATAGCCACTAAAAAACTGCCCTTAAATCACGTCCTAAACACCACCCACAACAACCCTTGTTTCACGTCATTAGCCACCCACAACAACCCTTGTTTCAACGCATAAGACCCTCAAACTGCCCTCTGCCTTCACGACCAAACACACGTCCATAGCAGCCACCAGCGCACCAACAACCCTCAAGCCAATCCAGAACATAAAGCCAAGAAACCCTCACGCACTGCAGCTCAACACACTGCACACAAGCACCCCCCCTAAACAGCGAACAAACGACACCATGCATGCGTGAAGTTGAGCCAGAAAAGGGGCAGCTTGCGTGAAGGGTTGATGGATAAAGGAGGGGCAGTGTGAGATAGTCTTTGTTGTTGTGAGAATGTGCTTGTTACGTGTGCATGGAGGAGTTGTTACGTGAGGGTAATAGTATGAATAGGTAGTTGTTGTATGTATGGGGCAATGTGTGTTTACGTGAAGTGCGTGTGCTTGGCCTGAGTGTGGTTGCAGTGCGTGGCTACGTGTGTGCAATCTGTGAGCAGTGTGCGTTGAAGGTGATGAAGGAGGGCTTGAGTGGGGCTGCTACGTGAGGTAGTGGAGGGTGCAGGTCAATGGTGTGAGTGGAACCGAGAGGCCATTAGGGTTTATTTATTTGGTTCCAACAAGCGATTGTAGAGAGGAGTGATGGAAGTTAGCTTCTGTTAGGGCTATTTTTTGTTGTTGTTGAGAGATGAGAGTGCCGAGAGATGTGAGGGCAGTTAGGGAGTGGTTAGTGCATGAATGCTGAGTGGGTTTGAAGGGTTTATGTCTTTGCCGAGAGTTAGAGGGAGTGAATAAAAAGGTTAGACCTGAGGAACATCACGTGAAAACCGAATGAGAAAATAACCCAAAATATTGTCCCAGAATTGTCTCAGAAATCGTCCCGAAACCGCGAGTGAAACAGTGAAAACGACGAGTTAAAACAGTGAGAAAAACGGACCCGTGAAAACAGCGGAAACAGCGGACCGGTGAAAACAGAGAAAACAGTGAACCTGTGAAAACTGCAGAAATAGTGGACCAGTAAAAATAGCAAAATGATGTCCCTTCCGGCACCGTGGAACGCACTCCCGGAAAGCGACTAAAAAGGTAAGACCTGAGGGCACCCTTTTATCTTATTTCCGTTATTTATTTTCTAAGCATGATGTAGTCGTTTAAGTTTATTATTGCTTTATGCATGATTAGGATGTTTAATATGTTATAGTTTTATGCATGACTAGTTGGTTGTGCTTGAGCATGATTTAATTATTTAGTATGATATTTATTTTCCTATGTATGATTAGGTTGTTTAGTATGATGTTTAATGCATGATTAGTTGGTTGTTTCTAAGCATGATGTAGTCGTTTAGTATGATATTTATTTTCTTATGCATGATTAGGTTGTTTAGCATGATGATGTTTTATGCATGGTTAATAGGTTGTTCTTAAGCATGTTGTGTAGACTTGGTTAATATTGCAAAAATCCATTCATTACAAACGACATAAGTAAGGGACCATTCCGAACCCAACGGTTTGAGGTCTTCCCTTGCGAGGGGTGAGTGCGGCCTTAAATCATTTTCCCGGTTCACACCGGGTGGCGACTCCATTTTATTTCTCCGGTTTAGTCCCCCGCGGGCTACTCGGTACTCCCAACCGGGCCGCGAGCCCGGAACAGCGTCGCCCAGTTCCTGTGTTCCCACATGGGGGTTAGAGGATCCACAATTAATATTTCTTATCTAGGAATCTCATTTATTATAATATATAAATTATTTTTCGTTCTGCTTTCTCAGGAATTAATAATGTTAAACAATTAAAACCAGCCATATAGGCGGTAATCCATTTAGTCCAACTACACCAGCCATATAGGCGGTAATTATTTGTCACATAAAGACCAGCCATATAGGCGGTAAAGTAATTTATATTTAGACCGACCATATAGGCGGTAATAAAGTCTGACATTAATTAATCCGGTTAAATTATAATTTATAAATTATAATTAAGTGAGATTTACCTAGATAATTATATTAAAGGTTTCACCTTTTACCCCAGCGGAAATTTAACTACAAAACATAAAGTAAATAAATAAAAAGCTGTAATAAAAACTAAAAATAAAAATACATAATTTTAATATTACAAAACTAGATGCTTCCTATGAAATCAGGGAAAAAATCCCAAGGCAAGCACACCAAATAAAGTGGTGAAGAGCTGAATTTATAGGCAAATTCGGCATCTGGTGTCGCGACGCCAGAACGTGTATCTGGTCTACGCGGTTTTGACCACGTTCATTCTTTCGGCACAATCAAATGATGACACGTGGCACGTACTGAAAGTGGTGCAATGGGAATGCGACATGTGGCACACGGTGATTGGTGGATGTTTCGGTCCAATGAGAATCTGACACGTGGCACGCGGTAAAGATCGGTCAAATGAGAGCTTGACATGTGGCAGCATGTGATTCGCCGGTGATTCAATCCAATGATAAGGCGACACGTGGCACGCGCTATGTTTGGTCCAATAGGATTGTGACACGTGGCAATGGCGTATTTTAGCTGATCTTCTGTGATGATGACACGTGGCAGGGCGCACATTAGCACGGTCAGCGCACGTTAGCAAGTCCAATTTCTCAGATTCTGACACATGTCCCTCGGCGCATGTTAGCATGACCGGTGCACTTTAGGCATCGCGACGCCGGTGGATAGCGCGTCGCGACGCGGCCAAATTATCGAAATACCCTTTTCATCGGTTTTCACTATTTTGGCCCCAAATTGCTTCCAATGATTTCCAAACTTTATTTATCTAGAAAACACATCAAAATGTTCACAAAACCCGAGAAACTATACAAAATATTAGGTTAAATGAGTGGGAAATAGTGATATAAATACCACTCATCAAGTGTGACAAAGGTTCTAGACCTATACTATTGCTATTCATGCAGTTATAGCTGACCATATTCTTACGACTAAACTTAATATGACCCTTATCTCTCCTTCAGTTTCCTCGACAGCCACACATCTAGAAGATGTGTTGAGGAGATTTATCTATGTAGTTGCACATATGGTTTCTAGAGGTTCAGTGACTAATGTACCTTCGAGCAACAGTGGTAATATGAGCAAGCTGGACCAGTTTCTTAATTTAAGGCCTCCTCAGTTTCATGACACGGGTGATCCCCTCGCTGCATAAAAGTGGAAGGATGACATGGAGCACATATTCAGCGTGTTGGACTTGACCGATCAAGAGAAGGTTAAGTTTGCTGCTTTTATGATGAGAGGTGAAGCTGAGACCTGGAAAAAGTACACTGAGACAGTACTGACAGATAGATTAAGATCGCTAGATTATTTGAGAACTTATGGATCTAGAAGACCTTAGTATATTACATGAAATATGTTCGAGGAAGTCTTCAACGAGAAGTGTTTTCCTTATTCCTATCAGAGTGAGCGTTGTCAGTTCGAGTATATAGTTAGGGACCAACAGAGACAGTGATGGAGAATGAGAGGCGGATGATTTCCTTATCTTGCTACTATCCAGAGTTGATACGATGTGAGGATGACAAATGCGAGAAATTCAAGGGTGGACTGAGATAGAAGATTAGATCGAGGATCTTGATTTTGGGGAAGCTGCCATACACAGTGCTGGTTAACATGGCTATGATTGTAAAGAATGAGAATACTACCTTCAGGCTGAGTTTAGACAACATATTACTTTTTGGTGACAGAATGGTGGTACCACCTATAGGAACGCTTAAGCATGAGATCTTGGATGAGGCTCACGATGCTCCTTATAATATGCATCCTGGGTAGGGGTGAGCATCGGTTCCGGTTCTACCCGGAACCTGTTGGAACCGGACTGATTTTCCTGGTTTGGAACCGGAACCGGTTGTAATCGGGTAGGTTCCGGTTCCAAATATGAAGGAATCGATTTTATCCGGGTATGTTCCAGTTCTAAAATAGTCGGAACCAGAACCGGACCATGGAACCGGTTTATATGAACATAAATTTTAAACATTTGGCGTTCATTATTTAATTGTACAAATTTTAAAGAGTCGCAGTTCATATAGCAATATTTTAGTGCTTCTATCAAGTATATATAGAATGTATGTGTGTTTGTGTTAAACAAAGACGCTTAAAATTAGAAAATGAGTCCATTGCAAACAGAAAGCTGCTATAATTTAAAACTATCACAACTAGGGGAAAAATAATCAATCAATAAACAAAAATTTTCCTTTACTCCATTTTGTTTTGCCACAATTTTGTTTTAACAAAAAAAGCATCTTCTTAATCTAATTCGAAATATTCCAGCACAGCAGAATTCAACTCTAAAATTATATGTATTTATTTTTTATCTTTTCATTTTCCTTACATTTTCCCAGCAACATAAGTATAATGAAAATCTATATATAACTAATGATATCAATAATCAAATATTTTGAAAGAAAATAGAGGGCTATTGTATAACCTTTCGTTCTTGAGCTTCCGCACTCTGATTTGGTCCCTGTTTTTTCCTACGTACTCGTATCGGAATGTAGTTTTCAATAAAATATTTTAAAATAGGGTAATTCGGAACCGGATTGGAACCGAATAATAGGGTACCCTGTTTAATTGGGTAGGTTCCGGTTCCACTTAGTGCGGAACCGAATTTTTCCGGGTAGGTTCCGGTTCTATGCGGAACCGGAACCGGTTTTGCTCATCCCTAATCCTGGGAGCACCAAGATATATCAAAATATGAAGAAGACATATTGGTGGCTAGGAATGAAGAACGAGGTTTCAAAGTTTGTATCTCGATGTTTGGTTTGTCAGCAGGTTAAGGCAGAGCATCAACATCCAGCCGGATTACTCCAGCCTTTACATATACCTAAGTGGCTATAGGAAAACATTGTGATAGATTTTATAATAGGGCTACCGAGGACACAGAAGGGTTATGATGCAATTTAGGTGATATTGGATCAATTGTCTAAATCTATCTTTTTCTGCCGATTCGAGTTACATGTGGACCAGAGAGACTAGCGAAATTGTCTATGGAGCAGATTATATGGTTATATGGAGTACCAACGACGATTGTATTAGATATAGATGCCATATTTACTTCTCATTTTTTTGGCCAAGTTTCCAGAAGTCTATGGGATTGAAGATTTCTATGAGCACCACATTCCACCCACAGACCGATGTACAGTCAGAGCGGACTATTCATACACTAGAAGATTTGTTGAGATCATGTGTATTGATATTTCTTAGAAGTTGGGATGAGCATTTACATCTGATAGAGTTTTCCTACAACAATAGCTTTCAAGCTAGTATCGGCATGGCTCCGTTTGAGGCTTTGTATGTGAGGAGATATAGAATTCCTATTTGTTGGGCAAGGTTAGAGATAGACAGATTCATGGTTCATACTTGGTAGATATGACATCTGAGAGGATCCGACTGATCCGATCTAGACTATTAGAGGTGCAGAGTCGATAGAAGATTTATGCCGACAAAAGAAAGAAGGAACTTGAGTTCCAAGTGGGGGACAAAGTCTTCTTAAAAATATCTCCTTGGAATGGAGTATTTATTAGTGTCCTAGACATGCCACAGGATCTCTAAGCGTGATTCGTGTGTGAATAAAATCAAAAATAAGTTACGGAGGACTTACATTGATCGGTTGAGTTCAAAACTTTTCATGGATGTTGAAGCTTTCATGCTCATGGGTGAGTATCTCTATCACCTTCATTTGATTCTCTTATGTGCTAGCAGAAACAAATGGAATAAACTTTATCTCCCAAGGATAAATAAATTTGTCCAAGAGAGAGAGGAAGCAAACGGCCCAGACTAAACAAGGCCATTCGGCCTTCTTCAAAAGAAAGGCCATTAGGACAAATTGGAGTAAAGGCCATTCGGCCATTTACTTTTATTATCATTTCCAGAGAAGACAGTGGCCAATTATGGCCTAAAGCAAAAAAGAAAACCTAAAATGCTTCTCGCCTCAATATGACTAAAATAAAGTCAGTGGCCATTTAAGCTTTTCGGTCTATTACAAAGAAAGGAAAATGATAAAGATACAAACTTTTATCCCTAATTTTCTCCCTACTCTCTCACTGTAGCTACAGTGAGTTACTGTAGCTCACTGTAGCTACAGTGAGGGGGTTGGGAAAATTTTAGGGATAAAAATTTGTATACATATCATTGCCCACAAAGAAAAGGGAGCAATCAATGCTTTTGTTCCTTTTCAACCATTTAAAGCAAGTGTCAGAGGCAAATGGCCTCTCTGCCAAAAGCATTTAATGGTCATTCGTCCAAATGCATTCAAGAGAGAGAGATTAATTTCCAAAATTAAATGTGTTAGAGTGTTTTTCAAGTTTCCATCAAAATCCATCATCCAAATCAATCACCAAAGGTGACTAATGATGTAAGTGAAGTGGGCCCCACTTTAAATTCAAAATTCAAGTGGACTTGCTTAACAAACTTCGGGCTCAGATTCGTTTAATCCAATTAAACGAATTTTTCGTCGCGGCATAATTTAATCCAATTTAATTAAATAATAATACCCAGTAAAATTATTACGAAAATCGCTAGCGAATTAATTCCAAATTAATTTGTTCGCTAAAATTAAAATCCAATTTAATTTCCCGTTGAAATCCAATTTCAATTAATATATCTAATATATTATTTAGCCCAATTAAATACATTAAATAGTAAAATCTAATTTAACTATTAAATTTATTTTTCCGATTAATTCCAAATTAATCACGTTCTCTCTCCTCTCGATGAATTTAATCCCAGATAAATTCTCAACGCAATTAATCCCAAATTAATTCTTTCTCTGATAATTAATCCCAGATTAATTCTTGTCGAAATTAATCATAGATTAATTTTATCTCTCTTAATTAATCCTATATTATTTTTCTCTCTTAATTAATCCCAGATTAATTCTGTTTGAGTCAAATATCATCGGTGAATCTTTGGGATGCGACCCAAAATATCCTTGTATATGTTGGCAATAAATACAGTCATCGAACTATCCGAACACGTGCGTACCCAGTACCACATCTTTACCGATTTATAAGACACGGTTGGCTTTTAGAAAAGCACCGTGCCTACCCAATTCTCCAGAAATATTCTTCTACAAATACAAGATCTTTGTCAGGCATAGTATACGTAGTATTGCGTATTACGATCCAGTATCAGATGTCACATGCAAGGCCTGGGGCTGGAGTTGTGTCTACCCCGTACGAAGCATATATCGGATCACAAGAAACTAGTCTTTTTATGATCGGAAAGGCATGACCTAGTCATACTTCCCCGATGGCTATAGCAGTTAGAGTACCAGTTTGTATCCTTGCGTGATCATCATCTCCATATGACTGAAGTGATACTTCTGTATTGACATCACACCCAATACACTACGATTCTCAATATATCCAGAAGAGGCGTACACAGAACCTGTTAAAGCCCCGGACGACCAAAACCAAAGTATATTGATTGTTGCAAGTATCAGCGATGTAAGTCTCAGGTTAAGACCAAATACACATACCCAGATTCAGACTCCCATAGACACATAGTCATACTACCAATGGGATTCCGAGGGGTCTATCCAGAGCGAAGCTGTTTCCGTACCATCGGTAAACAGAACCTCCTATTACACTTGCATGAGTATCCAATACCTAAATATATGAGAACTATGATGTCACGCTTCCATTACACGCACAAGTGTAATACTAGCCTATTCCGCATTATCGATGTCCAATCTCGATAATACTACGACTAGGGATATTATAAATGATAAGGACTTTTATCATTTATATATCCAGAAATGATAAAAGAGCAATTTCATTTGTCACATAGTTAATTTGTACAAGAACACCATGTTCTGTACAAATAGTGATGATATGGGTCATAATTGTCCAACAATCTCCCACTTGGCCTATAGCCAATCACTCAGGTGTTCTACACCTGAACTATGTACGGGTCGCTCAAAACCTCTGCTGAGAAACAGCTTTCGTCAGCGGATTTGAAAGGTTATCATCTGATGTTATTTATTCGATCATCACATCGCCAAGATGTATGATCGAACGAATCAGATGAATTAGTTAAAGTACATACTTGGATCATTGATGAGACCACGATTCTTTAGCCTGCGTTGTAGCCTAGCTCAGCTGCTAACAGAACTACTCCTAATCCAATTAGGATAATTTAGATCCAAAATGCTTCTATTACTGCATCAGCTGCAACAATGTTCCGCTTTTGTTATTTATTCGGCAATAGTATCTTGCTTGGAAGATTTCCAGCTCACTGTTATGTTATTCAAACTATATACGTACCCTTATTACGACTTACAGTCTTTTTATCGGTTTGGAAACTTGCAGCGGTGAACTTAGTCACTCAAGTTCTCCTTTCCCCATATTCTCAGAAAGCATCCTTGGTTCGTCTAAGATACTCAAGGATGTTCTTTACATCAATCCAGTGACCATCACCTGGACTAGACTTATAGCGTCTACATATGCTCAAAGCATATGAGACATCAGGTCACGTACATATCAAAATGTACGAGCTCTGGGAGGGTTGTCAGCAGCTTTCTAGATCTATCCCCGTAGATCTTTATTCCTAGAATAAAGCCTGCTTCTCCCAGGTATTCCATGGAGAATTTTTCATGAAATCCAAGCTTTCACCGATTTTAGTATGAGAATGTTATTGCTAAGAAGCAATACATCATCAACTTATAGGACATTTGTTGTCAGTGCACTCCCACTAACATTCTTATATACACAAGAATCATATTCATTTTGAATGAAATCATATACCATTATGATCTTATCGAAACATTGGTTCCAAGAACGCAATGTTTGCTTCAATCCATAAATAGATCGATTTAACTTGCAAACCTTGTTTACATGTTTTTGCCCGAAAAAATCGTCAAGATGTATATAAACATCCTCCAAAAGGTTTCCGTTAAGGAAAGCGGTTTTGGCGTCCAGTTGTCATATTTCATAAATGAAATATGCAGTTATAACAAGCATTATCCAAATGGATTTAATCATGGCAACATATGAAAGAGTTTCGTCGTAGTCGATACTATATCGTTGACGATACCCTTTCTGTACAAACCTTGTTGTGTACATTTGTATGTTGCCATCCATTTATGTCTTCCTTGAAGACACATATAGTACCAATAGGCACAATGCCTTCTGGTACATCAACTAGTATCCAAATTTGATTGATATACATGGAATCCATTTCGGACTTAATGGCACTTTACCATAAAAGGAGTCGATACCTTATATCATTTCCTCATACGTAGCCGGTTTGTCTTCCTCAATAAGATTGAGGTCTACATGAGGTGAGATTAGAAACTCATACCTCCCAGGTTGTTTTCTGACTCTCTCTGACCTACGCGGTTCTTGTGTATTCGAAGATTATTGGTACAGTTTCATCTCTGATGAACTATTTGTGTTCCGTAAGGACTCGGTGCCTGGAATAGTATTACTCCGATTTTCATCGAGTTTTACTTTCCTCCCACTTACCACTCCATATAGGAATTCCTCTTAGGAAAACCGCATGGAGAACAACAATTACATTGTTCTCTTGTGAGTTGTATAAATATTATACTTTGGTTTCCTTAGGATAACCAATTACAAATAGGCACTTATCCGATTTGGTTTCTATTTTGGCCAAACATATGCCCAGCATTCCCAAATCTTCGGGAATGAGAAACCTGGTTTCTTTCCTGTTCATATATAATATGAAGTCTTTCTAACAGATTTTAACGGAACCTTATTCAAAATAAATATTGCAATATTTAATGCGTATCCTCATAAGGAAATTGGTAGCTCAGAGCGACTCATATGTTTAAGTATTGTCCATTATGGTCTGACCTCAATGTTCTAATACTTTTACCGGTCTGTTTTCTTACTTCGTGTCGAAACTCTTTGAATTACTCAAAAGTTTTGTGACTCGTGTTTCATAAGATACACATAACTGTAACGCGATGCCACATCCGTAAAGGTTACGAAGTATTCATATCCACATCTAGCCTAGCTAGACATGGGCCCACTTACGTCACTATGAACGAGGGCTAACAGATCGGTGGCACCTGCACTTTTACCAAGTAAAAGGTGTTTTAGACACTTTGCCTAATAAACTAGATTCGTAGACATCATTTGAATTAGAATCAAATCTGTCCTGGTATCCATTCTTCGAAAGTGTGGATATACGAGTCTTGTTAATGTGTCCCAGACAACAATGTCATAAATAAGTCTCATCAGATTACTCAATTTGAGCTATTTGTTTGTCATGTTATATGTTTGAGATTCATTTATATTCAAAATATAAAGACCATTATTTACATCTAATGTAGATATCTCGATATCATCTTTATAAACAAAAACACCTGGTGTTTCGGAATATAAAGGTATACCCGCAACGGGTTAAACTAGAAACAGAGATAATATTCCTAGTCAAACTGGATACATTATAACAGTCTCCTAATTTAAGTATATGCCCAAAGAGCAGTTCCAAAACTTAGGTTCCTACGGCCAAAACAGCGACTCTCGTCTTGTTTCTGACTTGTAGGTCGATCTCATCTGAAGCCAGTTTCCTGCTTATCAGCAGATCCTGCATATCAGTACATATATTCATGTACCACATTTAGTATCAAAAATCCAATTTTAATACCAGCAGTGAACATGTTTATAACAAATATTCTTGAAGCTGGAACCTTGTCCCGCATTTACTTCCTTCATGCTTGCCTTGTCCATACGGCAGTCACACTTCTAGTGACCCCGTTTGCCATAGTTTAGGCAGACAACTTTGGATATGTCCTTTTAAGAAGCTTTGGCTGTGCATAACGGATTGAGCACTAAAGTTATCATCACTATGAGTCTTCCTAAGCTCATGCTCTACTATATGCTCAACTTCGGGCTCAGAACTGAAAGGTTTCTCTATCAAATAGAATAACTTCTCAGCTCCTAGGACTATCGTGAGATTCTATTCCCAATCTGAAAATTAAAGCAGTTTAAATACATTCTCACCCAGGATTATGTTCTAAACGCTAATCTTTCAGCCATCTTGATTGCAATAGTCCAACTATCAAATCAACGATTTCGGGTACAATCGAATATAATGATTACTATAGTCTAACTATATAATCATCTACAATTGATTGGTTGCATTCAAATGTATTGATTACCATAATCCAATTATATAACCAACTACAAATGAAGTAGTTTGAATACAGTCCAACTGTTTAATTAAAACAACAATTGAATATTAGTCCAACTAATATATTTAAAATTAATGACGAAAAATAAAAATGAGTGCGTATTGGCAAGTATCTAAACGAAAATGAAAATTTAATACTTGCCTCCCATTATTTTTCGGCGAGCCTCTAACCCTCTGTGGAGTACTCGGGAAACCTAGTTTTCTAGTGGGCTAGGATCCCGTTAAAAGATACACAACCTTGACTTTGGCCAACAAGTTGTATAAAATTTAACTAGGTAGATCTCTAAGATCAATTGGATCTTATCCAACTCCTAGATCCAGTAGGTGGACCTCCAAGTCCGAAACATATATATAATATATATGCCAATATATCCAATATATTTTCCTAACCTTTTCCTCTGAATCAACTAAGCCTTGGCTTTAGCACAACAAGCTTAATGATTCCAGTTAAACGGGACCCATTGACAGTGAGAAAGCTTCATAATCGAGGCCGATGAACAAGAAATGACTTTGACTTTGGCCAACAAATCACAACCTGCCCAAGGCGTACGATATGGAACAAAGATTTCATGATTCAAACACATCCGCGATGGACAAAGGTCTTGACTTTGGCCAACAAACCAGTGCCAATCTTGGATCTTGAGAATGAATCACTCAATGGAAGGAAAACACTTAATATTTGTTGAGGGTTTTTCGCGTAAATTGGCAACCAATTTTATTATCTTTGATTAGGTCTCATTATACACCCTTAAGCATGCATTCTAAAAGCATAATAAGGCGCGATAAAATTAATAATGATATGCGGATGGATATATAATACAATTTTTTTCCTAGAACAAATCTCTCCATTTCCACTCTCCCGCTAGCACTATTCTTACTTCTACCCAATTACATAATACTTCTAAAGAAACCTCATTTACATTGAGGGGAATTGGTGAGAAGAGAAGTACAATGAGAAAAGAGGTAATAGGCTGGACACGCAGGTCCAATTTAAATCCAATTTAAATTGTATCTAATACTAATTCATATTTAATTCCAAATTAAATAATTACACTTATTTATGTGCCTTAAAAACTTTGATTCCAAATCCAATCTTAATTGGTCTCAAAGGCCTAATTAGTATCCAATACTATTCAATTAAAGTCCAATGGGCTTTTAATTAATTCTTTAGGCTTGAGCTTTTGGCCAAAATGGATCTAACCCATAATGCCTAGGCCCAATAAGAATCACCATATTCCATAGAATCAATTTTGGAAAATTAGGCCCAATTAAATTATTAAATGCCCAATTGTCATATTTTGGACTTTATGGAAATGGTTTAGGCTCAAATATAATCCAAGACTAAAATTTGGCCCAACCAAACCCATTAGCCCAAATTCAACAAATTAAATTAAATATATCATTCCAAATTAAATATTAATTCAATTAAATTGCAATTAACACAATTAATTAATTAATCTAGTATTTCCAAAAGACTAATTAATCTAATTCATATTTACGTTTAACCTTTAAACGACTTTATAAATAATCAATATTATTTATAAATGTTGCCCTAGTGCTCTACGAGTATATTTTATTAGTGAGACTCTCTAGATTCAGGCATATCCGTCATGAAATCCAATTTCGTGTCCATAATTTATCCACCCGTAAATTATGACGATCACAGATAAACTCGCTGAATCATACAGGTCGAGGTCATGGAAAATGTATAATTCCTCCGTCACAGGTATCCGGATATATCCCAAAGATATAGATGTAAATGTCAAATCTCTATAGGGATTATCCCGTCGACGTCTATATTAGCAATCTCAAAAAGAACATTTAAAACTGGCTTCTAAATTATACCACGAGCCCGTGGTTTTTATTTGATTGCTAATCATATGGACTACCTATGCTCTGATATACAGAACTGACGGATCCTATCTTGATACATACAATACACCCTGAGGATCTATCCACACCCAACGAACATGCGAAGGTCTGATCTAAATAGATCGGTGACGTGACTGCCATCTAAGTGTGAAAGATATCTCATGTGCCCACAGTGGTATCTCAAGTCGAAGAATCACAAGTGCTACTCAACCCGATAAGATTCTTATTGACGTTGGTGTATCATCCATTAAGAATCTTCGGTGAATCGTTCAATGTTTATCTGCTATAAACACCTACACGTCTATACTAGTCTCCAAGACTTGTGGTTCATTGAGAAACCATTGGAATCATATATTCCAGTATACGACATGTACCAGTCTCAATGGGTTTACTATACTGACCAAGTAGTGTAAACCTTGCCCATAAACTGTCTGAGAATGACAACGTCATGATACAACTCAATGTCAGTTGCGACGCTTTTGCAACAACATCATGACTAGTCATTCTAAGGTCATTACGTCTTTACCATATTAAAAGATATATATTATATTATAGAAACTACATATATTATTCATAATAATAAGGTTTTACAGAAGTATTCTCAAAGAAATACAACCGGGAATTGGCGCTCTGATCACCAACCCCAACAAAAACTCTCACTTGCTCTAGTGCCAATAACGATTGTATCTAATACCCATCGACTCCACGTGTTTATCAAACAACTTCGGAGGTATGGCCTTCGTCAGCGGGTCCGCTACATTATCTTTACTCGGTACCTTGCACACGATAATATCCCCTCCCGACACAATCTCTCGAATGATGTGGTACTTGCGTTCCACATGCTTCGACTTCTAATGCGCCATCGGTTCCTTTGCTTGCACAATGGCTCCAGTATTATCACAGTATAACGGAATCGCATTCTCGATACTTGGGATAACTCCCAATTCTGTGACAAAATTATTTATCCATACAGCCTCCTTTGCAGCTTCAAAAGCTGCAATGTATTTCGTCTCAGTGGTGGAATCTGCTGTCGATCCCGGTTTGGAACTCTTCCAACAAACTGGACCTCCGTTAAGGGTAAATATGAATCCATATGTAGACTTTCTATCATCGGGATCCGATTGGAAATAGGAATCCGTATACCCGTTAACTTGCAGTTTGTTTCCTCAATAAATTATTAACTTTTCCTTAGTACCTTTTAGATACTTCATGATATGTTTAATGGCCATCCAATGGTCATTACCTGGATTGGAATGATATCGACTAGTTATGCTAACAGTGAAACTGATATCAGGCCTTGTACATAACATGGCATACATTATGCTACCCAAACACGAAGCATAAGGTTAGTTAGACATTCTAACATTCTCATCTTCTGTTTGTGGACTCATCTTCTTGGAAAGATGAATCTCATGTCTGAACGGTATGTTTGTTGTCTTACAATTACCAAAATTATACCGTTCCAAAATCTTATCTATGTACGTTGATTGGGATAACCCAATCAGCTTTCTTTGTCTATCTCTATAGAGTTTTATCCCTAAAATATAGGAAGCTTCTCCCAGGTCCTTCATGGAGACATTCTTACAGAGGTACGCTTTGACGCTTTGTAACATACCTAAATCATTCCCAATGATTAAGATGTCATCAACATATAGGACTAAAAATATGACCATGCTCCCACTGGCCTTCTGATACACACATGATTCTTCCGAATTCTTAAGAAAACCAGACGATCTAATAATCTCGTCGAATCGAAGATTCCAACTTCGTGAAGCTTGTTTAAGTCCATAAATAGACTTCTTAAGCTTACATACCATACCCGAGTTTTCGCTGGATGCAAAACTTTCCGGCTGTTCCATATAGATTTCTTCATCAATAAATCCATTTAGAAAAGTCATTTTGACATCCATTTGCCAAATCTCATAGTCATTATACGCATTTATAAAAAGAAAAATCCGAATAGACTTTAGCATTGCTACTGGTGAAAAAGTTTCATCATAGTCGACGCCAGGTCACTGTGTGTAACATTTTGCTACCAGGCGGGCCTTGTAAGTTTCAACCTTACCGTCAGGCCCGCGCTTCCTTTTGTAAACCCATTTACAACCGATAGGAACAATTCCTTCGGAAAGCGGAACCAAGTCCCAAACTTGATTCTCATGCATTGAGTCTAACTCGGATTTCATGGCACTTTGCCATTTCATGGAGTCGATGTCTAACATCGATTCTCTATAGGTGAAAGGATCAGTCTCTTCTACTAAGAGAACATCTAGACTCTTTTCTTGTATCAAATACAAGCGTTCAGAAGGTCTAGATACTCTTTCTGACCTAAGGAGTGTGTGTGTTAAAGGTCTTTCATCTACTTGAACTTCAGGTTCCTCTGTTGGTTCGTTGTTTTCAAGTTGGACTTCATCAAGTTCAACATGTCTATGATTACCACCTTCTGAAAAAAATTCTACTTCTAGAAATTTTGCGAAGCGAACTACGAACACGTTTCGATGCTCGGTATCATAGAACAGGTCCCCTCATATTCGAAGGATATCCGACAAACCTAAACTTTTACCCTCGAGGCGAAAGTTTATCTTGCTAAGTCACCCTGACATAGGCAGGACAACCCTAAACCTTAATGTAACTAAGATTTGGTCTCATACCGAAACATATCTCATACGGAGTCGTAGGAACAGATTTTGATGGAATCTTATTCAAAAGATGTGCATCTGTTAAAAGAGAGCAGCCCCATAAGAAATAGGGCAAATCTGTGAAACTCAACATTGATCGGACCATATCCAATAAAGTCCGATTTCTCCTCTCAGATACTCCATTGTACTGTAAAGTACCTCGAGGAGTATATTGAGCGAGAATCCCATTCTCCTTCATATAATCCATGAACTCACTGCTCATATATTCGCTGCCTCAATCGGATCGAAGATATTTAATATATTGACCAATTTGTTTTTCTACTTCATTTCGGAACTCTTTGAACTTTTCAAAGGTTTCTGATTTATGTCGCATCAAATAGACATAACCGTACCTTGACAGATCATCGGTAAAGGTAACAGAGTACGAATAACCACTGTGAGTAGTCTGACTTAGTGGACCACATACATCAGAATGTACGAGTTCTAGTAAGTTAGTGGCGCGGTGTCCAACACCAGAAAATGGGGCTTTGGTCATCTTACCCTGAATACACGATTCGCAAGTTGGATAGGATTCAATGGTGAGATCTGGTATCAAACCATTCCTAACCAATTGGGTAAGGCGTTTAACGCCTATATAACCTAGTCGCATATGCCAAAGTTTAGTATTATTAATTATAGGTAAACTACATTTATTAACTCCGGTGTTTAAAATATCTTTTGAAGTTTGCAATGTATAATGACCATGCTTATTTGGACAACAAAGGATCTGAATATTACATTTATCATACAAATACAAATAACAGTTCTTAATATTAATACGAAAGCCTTCTGTATCCAATACAAAAGTTATATAATATTAGCTACACGTCCAAGTACAAAATAACAATCATTTAACAAAAATGTCCCCTTCAGCAAAAGGATCTCGCATACTCCCACTGCAACTGCATCCAGTGAGTCTCCACTCCCGAACCGCAATTACATCTCTCCAGGCTTCAGTTTCCTACTTTCCTTCAGCACCTGCAATGAATTGCAAATGTGAATGGGAAAAGTAGAATCTAACATCCAGGTGGATGTAACAGCTTCACAAGCCAAAGATATATCAATAACTGGAAAAATAAATGTACCTGATGTCAATGCTCTCTCTCTCCTCAGTTGGGCAATGTAGTCAGGACAGTTCATTTTCCAGTGCCCGACCTTGCTACAGTGATGGAGTTTGTCTTCAGAAGCCCTCTTGGGCTTTGCCATATTTACCTGTGGTTGAGGACCGAGACCCTTCTTCTTATTCCCTTTCTTCTTTTTTCCCTTTGACCAAGTCTGGGAAGTAGCAGAAAGTGAAGTAGGTCTAGGAGGGCGAGTCAGTACTCCCTTCTTGACGTCCTCTTCCACCGTGAACAACATCCTATGCAACTCTTGGTAGGTACAGATAATCTCGTTCATGTTGAAGTCCATCACGAACTGGTGATAAGAAGCTGGGAGTGAACCATGAATGACACTCCTTCCGAGAATGTCATTCAGAATGAGATTATGTTGCCACAATTGATCGATCAAATCGATCATCTGAAGAACATGTGGGCTAACAGCTTGCCTCTCATCCAATCGCGCATAGAACATTTTCATTGTGACCTTATGAATAACAACTTGTTCTTGGTTATCAAACGATTATCTTAATCGTGTCATCATAGTATAAGCATCTGACATGCCATAATATTGTTTCTTGAGTCCCAGTGAAAGCGAACTTAAGATGTATGATTTAACTTTTAAATCATCATTCTTCCAAGCTTGGAAGACTTCACGTTCTTTCGGTGTAGCGTCCTCTACCACAGCAAAGGGCAGTGGACCCTCAAGAACATATCCCAACTTCTCGGAATCGAGGACAATCCTCAAATCCAAATCCCAATCGCCGAAGTTATCAGCGCCTTTAAGTTTGTTCTCATCAAGCATACGCGCAAACTGATTAGTGGATGGTGCCGCCATCACAAATCTATCATATAGATCACGAAAAATGGTTAGCAAAAATTTAAGCAGTTTCATATAATATCATAAGCATAAACTAGATCATGGATTTTTAATCTAAAAATGCCCCTCCCACTAAATCATGCAATAATGTAATCCCCAAACAGAATACAAAGATTTTATAATTAAATTAAATACTAATAGTGAAAAGTGTATCCTGTGAATATATTTCAGCTCACAGCAGATGCACGGTCTCGCCTGCGTATATTCATCAGGTAGACAACTCATTTGTCAATCACTCACTAGTGACTCCTGGGTTTCCGGTCCTGGTCGTTTCTAAGGCAGGCCTACAAGGAGACGTACCAAGGTTAAACTTGTCAATGATAAACTCAAGCTACTTGCGTAACCCTGACAGCTAGGGCACATTCAGGATTGCGCTTTCGCTTGAATTTATCTAGTATCTAATATACATCCAGTATAAATAAATCTCTATCGGCTACACCCTCACAGCAGAGGCACGGTCTCGGATGTAGTCACGGAGAAATATTTATAAACCGTATTGACAAGACAGACCACATAACATGCATCAAATACATAACTACATTTAAACCTTATTAATTAGGGATTTCCCGCTAAGTGTCATACATCCTAAATCTAATCAAATTAGATTAAAACAAGCATGTATAAAGTCAAGAAAATATGATTAAAAATTGAATTTAAAGGGCTAATCATATTAGGGGGCCTAGAATCAGACTCGCTCTGATACCATTTTGAAAGGGGGTTTTAGGGCGGAATCCGGTAACGCAGCGGAATAGTGGAAAATCAAAATTTTCCGATTTCAAAACTTTTTCTCGGATTAATTAAATAAACTAATTTATTTAATTATCCAATTAATAAATTATGAAATATCACACAAGAAATCATATTTCTAGGTAATTACCAAATTACCTCAAAACTTTGCATTTTGTTCATTTTAATCCTAAATTGTTCGAAACAATTTTGGATGATTCTAAATCATTTATAAGATGATTTTAACATATTATACACATCAAAAATTAAATTGCAACATGAACCCCCAAAAAGAGTCAAATTGTCGTGAGCCCCTAACTAGACCCGGCCGGCGGTTCGGTTCCGGTTCGGAACCGAACCGAACCGGCCGGTTTCCGGTTCCACACTTAAGTGGAACCGTAACCTAAAACCGAACCGGTTCGGTTCCGGTTCGGTTCGGTTCTGTTTTTTTTTTAATTAATTAAAATAAAAAAATGAGAGGAATCAAAGCTTAAATAAAAAAAAATTATTAATTAGAAAAAATGAGATTAAATTTATAAATAAAAAAAATTTATTACATTGAAGAGCTTGAGCTTAAATTTTTAAAAATTTAAGTTGCCTACGTATCCTCCAAGGGTGAGAGGAATCAAAGCTCACGTAGTTCCATTACAAGTTTAAGACATATCCCCTTTGTAAATTATAATTTTACAATTATCAATCATCATTATCAGTTGATCCTTCGGCTCTGGTTCCGCTTGCACTTGTTGTAGAAGCATTATCGAACAAATCTTCAAAATCATCGGGGGCATCTTCTTGTTGTCTCAGATCAGCTCAAGTCCAATCATCCACACAAGCTGTTGCTTCTAGAGTGCTTGGATGTAATGAAGATCGCCTAGCTTCCAATATATTACCTCCCAAGCTAAAGGCTTGCTCAACCGCAACGGTGGAAATAGGTGCTGCCAAGATCTCTTTAGCAATAATAGATAAAACAGGATATATATTTTGATGCCGGTTCCACCATTCAAGGATTTTAAAATTTTTACTGCATAAAATTTCATTAGAAAACTCAAAATTTGTAGATAAATAATTATCTAATTCAGGATTATTAGTTGTCGTATCCCTAGATTTTTTATTTCGTTGCAATAACCAACGATCCCCTGCGCTAAGTCTTGTTTGAATTACCGGTTCGCTACTATTAGATTGACCTAATGTTCCTAAGTTATATCTTACAATATAATCATTAAATAAAATAATTAAATCACTTCTTAATTTCGTCATTATGCTCGTAATATCAATGTCATCTAATATTCCTAAATAACCATAGTAAGCTTGTAAACCACCATTCAAACCTTCTAATTTAAATCTAGGATCAAAACAGCAGCAATAAGATAAAGTAAATGAATTTCTCTAAAATAATGCAACCATTTTACCTTCATAACAGTAATGGCTTCGAGCAAAACAAGATCATTAGGGTCGTCACTGTCAACATGCTCATCGAGAGTGCCAACAATATTCAAACTCTCAAGAAGAAATAAATGTGTTGTAGGATAATAAACACCGCTAAAAACTAAAGTAGCATCATTAAATACTCTTAAAATATCTAAAAAAATTTCACAAATATCCCATTGACTAGGATATAGTGTGATATTTTGAACATGTTGAGAAAAAAAACTACATAATGCATCTTTGTATTGAAATGCTTGACATAAAAGAAAATAAGTAGAATTCCAACGTGTTGGAACATCTCTAGAAAATTTAATCGGTTTAATACCATTTATTTTACAAAACTTGGTCCATTCTCTCCTAACTTGAGAATATGACCAAATACAGTTAAGTGCCATTTTAATTGGATCAAGGAAATGAGATAATAATTTTAGACCGTCTTGCACACAAAATTTTAGGACATGACATGTACAACGAATATGAAAAAATCGACCCCCTAAATTTGGTTGACATATTTCTTTTAAATCATTTATGGATGCAGTATTTGCAGATGCATTATCAAATCCAATTGTTAAATTTTTTTCTCCTAAACCATATTCATCAAAAATTACCTTCATCATTCTATAAATATTATGTGTAGTATGTTGGTCATCAAAAACTCTAAATGCAATAAGTCGTTTTTGCATGGTAAATGATGCATCAATCCAATGACAAGTCACACCCATGTATGAGTGTGTTTGCCAATGGTCACTCCAAATATCAGAACATATAGAAATACGACCTTTCATCTCTTTAAATATTTCATTTAAAATAATTTTACCATCTTTATATAATTTGAAATATGACGTATCAATGCCAAATTCAACCAGATGATGTTTCTCCATGTGCTTGATCATATTGCCGTATCCACCAGAAAATTTATAGATAACCCCACAATAGTTGCAAATTGCTCGTTGTGAACCATCTTCTAGGCGTTCCAAAGTAAAATGAATTTTGAAAATATCGGAGGATCGAGCCTTAAATTCTCTTCTCCGTGATTGTGCACTGACACTAGGGCCGCTCTCTTGGGTTGGCATATTTGACATTATGTTCTCGGATGAGCTTGCCATTTTTTTTTGAGAAATTAGGAAGAAAAATAAGAAAATTGAATAATTGCGATGCGAATGATAACAAATTAACAACTAAATAAATTGAGATTGAGAATAAGAATATAAGAGAATTGTATTGAAGTAAGATTGAGAATAAGAGAATTATAGAAAATGAGAGAGTTGAGAATTTGGTGTGATGAAATTATGAAAAATGAATCCTATTTATAGAATTTTAGAATTTTTTAATACCAAAAATGCCCATAAATATAACCGTTTTATTACCGTTATTAGGGGTACATTAGTAATTTTTATTTTATATAATAAAAATATTTTTTTTAATTATTATTTTTTTTTGGCAGGGAGCCGTTTGGCAGGGAGCCAAACGGCTCCCTGCATCCCCCAACGGCTACTAGCCGTTGGGGGCCGTAGGGTTCCTGTTGGAACCCTACGGTTCCAACAGGAACCCGACGGTTCCACCGGTTTGGACCGGTTCGAGTTGGGGTGGAACCCCAACCGAACCGGTCCAATTCCGGTTCGGTTCCGGAACCGGAACCGAACCGGTTGGAACCGGAACCTTCCGGTTCGGTTCCGGTTTCGAACCGGAACCGTGGCCGGGTCTACCCCCAACCATGGCCAAATTGTGCATTTTGTTCCTTTTGTGTTCAAAACACATTAAGATAAAATCTAATTGACCCAATATTTTATATGCATCACATACACATCCAAATACACCATATAAATGAAAAAGGCCCAAATTTGGAAGTGGTCTTAAAACCTAATTTTTCAATTTCATCAAATTGGACAAATTAAACCAAATTAGTAAAATCCAATACTTCAATCATGTTTCTTCCATAACAATCAAGCCTCACCACAATGAAACAACTATATAACAAATCTAGGTCATTTAAGAGTGGGTCAATAACTCTAGATTAGAAACAAGTTTCTCAAACTATCAAAAGAAAGCTTACTAATATATTAGAAGCATTCTTTGAACTTAATACATGCATAAGCCTATCATCAAACTTCCATCAAACAAAAATACAAAGAATAAAGAATATAAAAACATAAGGAGATCATAGTATGAAGCCTAGAACTCAAGGAACAATTTCATTTCTAATAGTAAGTTAAAGAAACTTACTAAAAACCAAGTTTTTCCTTGTTTTTCTTTTCTTCCTCTCAAGATTCTTTTTCTCTCTTTAATGGAGTTTTTGATAAGGATTTTGAGTTAATGAAAACCCTAAAATGAAACAAACAATTTATACTTGGAAAATGGCCTTGGCCGAATTTTAGTATAAAAAATAACAAGATATTTATTTTGTTTCATTTAAAGCATTTTCAATTTTTGTTAACTTTACATCATTACAACTTTAATGATTTGGTTAAAGTCAACAAAGGCAACTCAAGGCATTAAATAAAATATCATAACTTTAAAATATCTATACTTTAAATAATTTAATCATTTAACAATTAATTAATTAATTAAATACAAATATATTAATTATATGTATTATATTTACATTAAATATTAAATACATATATATATTTATGATATTAGTCAAATATCTCAATTTGACAATTAATTAATGTGTATTTGAATTAATCCATCATTAAATGCAAATACACAAAAATTAAGGAAATGACTATCGGGTCCCTACACATGTATTTTACGTTTAACCTTTAAACGACTTTATAAATAATCAATATTATTTATAAATGTTGCTCTAGTGCTCTACGAGTATATTTCATTAGTTATACTCTCTAGATTCAGGCATATCCGTCACGAAATCCAATTTCGTGACCATAATTTATCCACCCGTAAATTATGACGATCACGGATAAACTCGCTGAATCATACAGGTCGAGGTCATGGAAAATGTATCATTCATCTGTCACAGGTATCCGGATATATCCCAGAGATATAGATGTAAATGTCAAATCTCTATATGGATTATCCCGTCGACATCTCTATTAGCGATCTCAAAAAAACATTTAGAATTGGCTTCTAAATTGTACCACGGCCCCATGGTTTTTATCTGATTGCTAATCATATGGACTACCTATGCTCTGATACACAGAACCGACAGATCCTATCTCGATACACACAGTACACCTGAGGATCTATCCACACCCAATGAACAGGCGGAGGTCTGATCTAAATAGATCGGTGACGTGACTGCCATCTAAGTGTGGAAGATGTCTCATGTGCCCACAGTGGTATCTCAAGTCGAAGAATCACAAGTGCTACTCAACCCGATAAGATTCTTATTGACGTTGGTGTACCATCCATTAAGAATATTCGGTGAGTCATTCAGTGTTTATCCGCTATAAACACCTACACGTCTATACTAGTCTCCAAGACTCATGGTTCATTGAGAAACTAGTGGAATCATATATTCCAGTATACGACATGTACCGGTCTCAACGGGTTTACTATACTGACCATGTAGTGTAAACCTTGACCAGGAACTGTCTGAGAATGACAACGTCATGATAAAACTCAATGTCAATTGCGACGCTTTTGCAACAGCATCATGACTAGTCATTCCAATGTCATTACATCTTTACCATATTAAAAGATATATATTATATTATAGAAACTGCATATATTATTCATAATAATAACGTTTTACAGAAGTATTCTCAAAGAAATACAACCGGGAATTGGCGCTCTGAGTAACAACCCCAACAATAATTAGATTATCTGGATTCATCAAGAACGATGAAGAACTGTGTGTTTATAAGAAAGTGAGTGAGAGCATGATAGTATTCCTGCTTTTGTTTGTAGATGACATCTATATCATTAGAAATGATGTTGTATTGATGCAAAATGTGAAGGCCTACATTTTTAAGTGTTGGAGTTTTATTGGGAATTACAAGGTTAGCGCAACGGAAAGCGGAAAAATGATTTTTCCGATTTCAACAAATTTTCTTGGAAAAATTAAATAAACTTATTTATTTAATTAACCAATACTTGAATTATGAAATATAACCTAAGAAATCATATTTCTTTTAATTACAAAATTACCCCAAATTTTTGTAAATTAATTATTTTAGTTTTAAATATGTCAATTATATATTTAATTAATTCCAAATTAATCCAAAATAATTTTTTCAAGTTTGCAACAAAACCAGAAATATTTTCCAGATTTGCGCCACTGCCCAGATTTTTCTGGAATTTACAAAACAGCCCGGAATTTTAATTAATTGCAATTTGGCCCAATTTGTTCAAAACATGTCAAGATCAAATCCAATTAATCCCAAATTTTACATGCATCAAATATACATCAAATTAAAGCTTATATATGAAAAGCCCCAAAATTTTAGTAGGTTTGGAACCCTAATTTCCCAAATCACTCAAATTGGCAATTTACACTAAATTACTAAAATTCAATACTTTAATCTTCAAATTACTACACCAATTAATTCTCACCATCATGAAATTAATCAAGAACAATTATAGGCTAATTATGAATGGCTAATTAACTCTAGAATAGAAACTTTAATTTTCTAATTAATTTATTAAGCTTAATTACATTAATAAGCAAATAAATTAATTCTACATGCTTAAACACATCCAACAAGCATCCAACAATTTTAATTACAAACTAAAAGAATAGAGGCATGTTCTTAACAACACAATTGAAACTAAGAATTTTTGAAACATTTTTCATGTAGGAAGAAATGTGAAAAGAACATACAAAATCAAGCCTTTTTGCCTTTGTTTTTCTTTCTTTTCTTTTCTTCACCAAAATGCTCTCAATTCTTTCTTTCTAATTTTTTGTTGATCTTGCGTGTATCTTGAAAAATGGAAAAACAAAACCATTTTGTTTATGTTTCCAATTTGGCCGAAAGATGAAACAAAAATAAAATAACAATTAATTTGTTTTTGTTCAAAATTGATTAGTCCACATATTTGCCAAATTAAAGACAACACTTTATCTTCAATAAAGCAAAATAAAAATGTGTTCCAATGGAAACTTGCAATTTTCTAACTTTAAAAAAGTAAATCATTTCATAAGATATTTATAATTTTAATTATATTAATCATATAACATTTATATTAATTAAATAATTAAATATAAATATCTTAAATATATGTATTATATTTACATTAAATATCTCAAATACATATATTAATGATATAAGTCAAACATCACAAATTGATATTTTATTAATGTGTATTTAATAAAATCAAGTATTAAATAAAATACACATTAATTTGGAAATGACCGTTAGGTCCCGATTGCATGTATTTTTCATTTAACCGTTAAACGAGTTATAAATAATTAGTATTATTCATAACAGTTGCCCTAGTGCTCTACGAGTAAATTTCATTAGTGAGACTCTCTAGATTCAGGCATATCCGTCACGAAATCAAATTACGTGTCCATAATTCACCCACCCGTAAATTATGACGAACACGGATAAACTCACTGAATCATACAGGTCGAGGTCACTGCATACGTATAATCCATCCGTCACAGGTATCCGGATTAATCCAGAGATATAGATACAAACGTCAAATCTCTATACATATAACCACGTCGACGTTTCTATTAGCAATCCCTCAAATAACACTTAGAACTAATTTCTAAAGTGTACCACGGGCCCATGGATTTAACAGATTGCTAATACCATATTGAATACCTATACTCTGTACACAGAGCTGACAGATCCTATCTTGATACACACAGGATATCCAGAGTATCAGTCCACACCCAACGAACAGGCGGAGGTCTGATCTAAATAGATCGGTGACGTGACTGCCATCTAAGTGTGGAGGATAACTCAGATATCCATAGTGGTATCTCAAGTCAAAGAATCACTATGCTCACTCAACCCGAGAAGATTCTTATTGACGTTGGTGTACCATCCATTAAGAATCTTCGGTGAGTCGTTCAATGTTTATCCACTATAAACACCTACACGTCTATACGAGTCTCCAAGACTCATGGTTCACTGAGAAACCATTGGAATCCAAGATTCCAATATACGACATGTACCAGTCTCTACGGGTTTACTTTACTGATTAAGTAGTGTAAACCTTGACCGGGAACTGTCTAAGAATGACAACGTCATGATACAACTCAATGTCAGTTGCGATGCTTTTGCAACAGTATCATAACTAATCATTCTAAGGTCGGTTACGTCTTTACCATATTAAAGAAGAAGTTATATAAAAGAAATTGTTCATTTTATTCATAATAAAACGTTACATTAGTATTTACATAGAAACACATAATAAAATTGGCGCTCGGAGCACCAACCCTAACAGTAAGAACTTATCCATGAAAGATATGGGTGAAACTTCCTATATACTAGGTATAAGGCTCTACTGGGATAGAGTTAGGAAGCTTATAGGGTTGTCACAATAGACGTATATTGATAAAATATTGGAAATATCTACTAGGCAGTAAATGTACCTTTTCGATACGGTATGCATCTGTCGAAAGAAAATGGCAGAAAGAGTTTGAACTTCTAACTTGCCATATGCTTCTAGGAAGCATTATGTATGTTGTGTTATATATTATACCTGACATCAGTTTCGGCTTCGTTGTTACTGGCTAATATCAATCTGATCAAGGTAATGATCATTGGACAGCCGTGAAACATATCCTGAAATATCTTAAGTGTAATAGGGATAAGTTTCTAATATATGGAGAAGATGCGCTACAATTTAAGGTTTATATAGTCACTAACTTCCAAGGAGATCCAAATGATAGATAGTATACATCCGGATATATATTTACCTTTCATAAAGGTGCAGTTAGTTGGCGATGTTCATAGTAAGACTCAACAACTGATTCCACCACTGAGGTGGAATTTATAGCGGTTTTAGAAACTGCTAAAGAATCTGTATATATTAGAAATGTTATCACAGAACTTGACATTGTGCGTATGATTCGATCCTATTGTAATGTGATAATAATGGAGCCATCGCGCAGACTAAGGAGTCGAGTGTGCATTCCAATTCTAAACACGTGGATAGTAAATATCACGTGATTAGAGATATTATTGAACGAAAAGATATAGTGTCTGAACTTAGAGAGTCCCAATATGAAATGTACTCGTTGAGCACTTGGGTAGCCGATTAATTTTGATCAAAGATAATATTCGATATTATAATTTTCAACTAAGATAATCAAGTGTTATTGGATAATATTGATTATTTACTTTAACCTAATTAGATTAATTCAATAATTACAAAAAGGCTTAATTGTAAAATTATAATCATCTTTACCATTTGAGGATATTATGGTAATTGTAAGTATGTAATATGTGATTTTGGCTTGATTTAATTGGATTAAATCAAAGTGGCAAACATTTAACTAATCCATTTCCTAATCCTTGGCTTGATTTAATTGGATTAAATCAAAGTGTGAGACAATGGAGATTAGTCACATCTAATTATACATATTTAGACAAATTAGACTAAGTCCACCTAAAAGTTGATTACAACTTTTATTAATTAAAAATTACCTAAGTTTTGCTATAAATAACAAGCTTTGTGAAGATTTTAATTAAGAAAAGCAAAAGCTTGTGAAGGCTAAGTACAAGCAAATTCTTAAATAAATTAGCCTAAGTTAGAGAAGTGTTTAGAGAAGATTGTGAGGTCTCTACAATATTTCATATAGGAGAAATCAAGATTGGATCTTAGATTGAAGCTTGCTAACATTGGAATCAAGATTGGATCTTGGAGTGAAACTTGCAAACCTTGGAGGTTCTCCTACCATTTCAATAAAGAGAAGAAGATTTGATATTTGTATCAAGCTTGCTAGGTAAATTTGATCTTCTCTTAAGTTATGTTATTTTATGTATTTGATGCATGATCACATAACTTAATGTTGAAATAAGGCTAATAAATTGTGTTAGGATGCTTTGGAAGTATAAACACAATATGCTTGTTATTAGGTCAAAATATTTATGTTAGACATGAACATAAAATTAGAGTTTGGAACTCTAGATTAAAGCTTAGATCTATGGCTACCATTCTAGAATCACTTGACCACATTTGGGTGACCTAGAATTGTTCACAAGACATTTCTTATTGGTATTCTAATTTGATTTGTGTATTGGATTCAAAATTTACGCAAATGCGTATTTTGAATAAATTTATGTTTTTGTAAAAAAAATTTGATATTTTAAAAAACTTAAATTTTGGTCTATAACATGTGTTGATGTTGGTTTTGAAGTTAAAAATTAATTTTGATTGTTTTTGAAGTGTTTAGGGAAGACCGGAAGAAAGCTCACTGGAAAAGGCAAAAGAAATTAAAGAAAACAAAAAAAAAAGTTTCAGTCCTTCGCGCACTGTAGCGCGTGAACTTCACGAGCGTCACGCCCTTAAGTCGTGCTGAATTTATTTTCGCTCGTTCTTGAGCTTTCGGACCACGATTCAGTCCCGATTTTTTCCTATACACTCGTAATGGAATATAGTATTTCATTAAATTATATAAAATTACACCCATACTTGATATCCATGGGTTAGACCCACTTCCGCTACGCGGGGTACTGATCTGACCCTAGGGGTTCCACAACTGCCCCAATAGTGATGGGAGAGCTCATGAGAGTTTATGCATTGTTATGCATAATAAGTGGTGTATTATGTTTCAGTTCCCATTTATAGATGATCTAAGTGATATGGTGGGAAACCTTGGGAGTTGTGAGATACCTCTCATTGGTTTCAATCCACTATTATACTGGACTCGGATTAGCAATCATGTTGATGGATGTTTGTATTATTGTGAGAATGATTCTTGAGATGATATTATAGTATATGATATTTTCATATATATATATATATATATTATATATATCCATATTTTGTTGGTGCGGTCATGTTGAGAGTATGAGTGTTTTACTTACTGAGCTCTTTAAGCTCACCCTTTTTTTCCCAAACATCTCAGGTAGTTCGCTAGCACAATAGTAACAGTACCAGGATTTGATCCACGTGCCAAAGTCACTTTTCGAGTTGGTCTAGACATATGAGACATTATTTTCACATTTTTAAGACTTATGTTGTAGACATAAAATTTGAGAATTTTTCAGGGATTTGCTAAATTTGTAATTCAAGATGTATTATTTGTGCATATTTGTTTGATTTGTATGACATATAGAATGCTCGAACTAAAGAGGTTTGCAAACCCCTTCCTAGGGTTGGGCCCCCTCTAGGGAGGGGGTTGTGAGTCGTGACATCTCTTGCAACAAGAGACTGGCCGCAGTTTCGGAATCAGCGTTTCCGGTTCCTCAAAATGAAGAACCGGAACCAAATCTTAAAATTATGGTTCCGGTTTTGGTTACCGAACTGCATTAATAAAAAAGTAAAATTAATAAAATTAAATATAAATTAAATTAGTTTTAATGGAATTAAAAAATATTACTATAGAAATATCAACTTAATCAGGATCTTTATGGGTTTTTTCGTACTTCAGTAATTCATTATTTTATTTTATTTTATTTTTTTATGATTCCAGAACCGAAACCGTAGGTTCCAGATAATTCTGATTCAGTTCGGAACCGAACAGTGATTGGGCCTACATGAAGTTATCATTAAGAAAAATGTAATTGATTTCAATAAATATTGATAACATCATTATTGAGGTAACCTATATATATGAAACAAGTTTTTCTATCCCCAAAAAAAAAAAATTTATTGCTGCATTATAAGCTATCATGGGTAGGGATGGCAATTTTACCCATAAACCCGCAAACCCGTAAAAACCCGCCCGTAATGGGTAGGATTTGGTAAATATATTAGTGGGTGCGGTGCGGGTTTGGTAATTTAAAGTAGAACCCGCGGCGGGTGCGGTGCGGGTTTGGTATTTAAGAAAAAAATGCGGGTATCCACTGCGGGTATCCACATACCCGCAATATTATTTTTTATTAATTATATTTTAGGACAATATAAAAAAACCTTCATATAAAAACAACTAACAAAAACATAAACCTAAAACATTATCCATAGTTCCACACTCCCACTCAGCGCAGCCCGCAACCTGCCTAACTGAAGATTTTTTGCATGACTATTATGTTTTTTTTTAATCACACTTGTTAATAAAATTATAATGCAAAAATTTGGATTAAGTTCACATAATCAGAAACGGGAGAGGAGCAAAATAAGCTAGTGTTTGCTGCAACTTCAGTAGCTTTCCTGCTTCTTCATTACACGTACACCACTTAAGCCTTGTAAGCATCACTTTCATTACACTTAGCATAAAAAATATAACCAAAGGTTGGTGATTACTTTTTAGCTTATTGTCGATTGAGTTGGCTAATTTAGATCATTATAATGATGAAGGGAAGAACTCGTTTTAATTACGTTTATATGAAAAAATAAACATATGGTACTGAGTATTTCATACATTATGTTATCTATGTACTGTATATACATACATTGCATGTTGTATATGTCAAATGAAAAATAAATGTGAAAACTACAGCTAGCAATAAAAAATAAATTATTTAATTAAAAAATTATATTATTAAGAACACAAAAGTAATTCAATATTTTAAAAACCCGCAAAAAATCCGTTGGGTACCAATGCGGGTTTGGTAATTTATTTTTATATGCGGTGCGGGTTTGGTAATGAAAATTAAAACCCGCAACGGGTATGGTGCGGGTTTGGTAATTATTTACATATGCGGGTGCGGGTTTGTAATGGAAAACCCGCACCATACCCTACCCACTGCCATCCCTAATCATGGGCCTATTGCTGATTGATTATAAATGTAATC